>CM035444.1:26030712-26108212 GCA_020310875.1 Ceratopteris richardii
TAGGGTTTTTAGGCTATTTACACACACATACACATATGCTTATACACACATATATATACACACATAAACATACACATATATATACACATGCATACACATATATACATGTTTTAGGTCTAGGTCTTTATGATTAGGGTTTTAGGGTTTTTACACATGCATAACATATATACACACATACACATACACATATAATACATATATACATGTATATACACATGGATACACAAATATACATATTTTAGGTCTAGATCTTTAGGATTAGGGTTTTAGTGTTTTTACATACATATAATTCAATTAAATATATATAAAGAAAAAATAAAGAAAAAATTATGAATATATATATATATATATATATATATATATATATATATATATATATATATATATATATATATATATATATATATATATATATATATATATATATATATATATATATATATATATATATAGTAGGATAATTGTATAGATAAATAAATATGAAAAGAGCTAGTGTTTTAAATAAATTAATTAATTATAAATAATTAAATATATAAAAATAGGATTAATTTTAAGGTTTTTAATCAGAGTAAATATATATAAATATATATATGTGTGTGTGTGTGTGTGTATACACATAAGCACATACACATATATACACACATGCATACACACATATACATGTTTTAGGTCTAGATCTTTACGATTAGGGTTTTAGGGTTTTTACACATGCATAACATATATACACACATACTGTTGGAAGCAGCCAGAGGCACAGACGACGTGGAAGCATGTAATGACGGAGCAGTGAGCCAGTGGAATCTCTTTTCAAAGAATCATGTTCTAAAAATACTTTTCAAAAACCTCCAACAGTGATTTTTATCACTATTGTAACATATGTAACATAGAAAACCCCATTTTGTAATCCATAGCTCCATTTTGTGCAAGCCGAGGAGTCCTCGAGCTTGAAGAGCTTAGGTAGAACAAGTGTACCAATTTTTGTTATTTTTAGACACCGTTTACCCTTCCAAATAGCATCCAGAACCTAATTTTTAACTAGGCCGGTCACTAGATGTGAAACCGGTCAAAACTAGTCTAGAAACTATAAAAAGAGCTAGAGAGCTCATTTTTGAGGTTGGCTAGTGTGAGCTTAGAGTTCTTTTGAGCTTGTAATAGTGTTCTTGAGTAATAGAGCTAATTTCCCACCTTCCAATGTGTCTTGCTTGTCTCTTCATTGTGTGTGTGTATGTGTGTGTGCATCTTGGTGCTTCTCACCTTCACTCTCACTTCATCTCACATTCACGATCTTCATATCACTCCTATCTCTTCCGCGGATTGACATTAAGGAGGTGAAGCTTCTTAACGTGGTACTTACCATTGTGCTAGAGCAACACCAAATTTGGCGTCGTTGCCGGGGATCGAGTCTAGGACGAATGTGTGATGGTAAGAGTATAGCAAGAAGTGGCGTTGGAAGGTAAAAATTTCAGTTTTTGTTGTTGTTTTTACTTAGTTTTTGTTGTTTTTCACCTCCCCCACACTCCATCTTCATCACCGCATCATCATCTTCATCTCCAAAAAAATCAGAAAATTCACCATATCCACCCATTCTCCTCATTTCCCCTCATTTGTGCATGCGAGAGAGTGAGAGAGAGCTTTTGTGTTTGTGTGTACTTTTGTTTTCTTGAGTTTTCTTGCAGGTACAGAGCTCCAGTGCATCAGGAAAGCTTGGAAAAGGTAAAATTTTCAGTTTCTGTCAGAAATTTCCGACTGTGTCAGACCATCGCGATGGTCTGCAAAGTTCGGAATTTGAAGAAGGCGACCACACCAGCGTGTAGAGCACACTTGCGCCTCTAGGAATCCATACTTGCATTGCAAAAAATCATACTTTGGTGGACCATCGCAACGGTCTCAGACCATCGCGATTGTGTCACACCATCGCGATTGGCTCACGCCATCGTGACGGCTCGGCCGGACCATCGCGACGGTCTCACGCCATCGCGACGATTCATTTGGACCATCACGACGGTTCGCGGACCATCGCGATTGTTCGGTTGACCCCACACCATCGCAATTGGCTCACGCCATCGCGCCGACGGTGCCACGTGGCAAGCTGGACCATCGCGATGGTTCACACTTCACGCCATCGCGACGACACCCTTACACCATCGCGACAACCTGAATTTTGGACCATCGCAATTGGCTCACGCCATCGCGCCCAGACCATCGCGATTGGCTCAAGCCATCGCATCTGTGACCATCGCGACGGTTCACTTTGGACCATCACGATTGTTCACGTTGACCGTTGACTCACGCCATCGCGATTGTCCGCCTGATCGAGCCATCGCGATGGTTCACACTCACGCCATCGCGATTGCTCACTTTTGGACCATCGCGACCGTGCACTTCAGACCATCGCGATTGTTCACCCTCACGCCATCGCGACGGTCCCAGACCATCGCGATTGTCTCACACCATCGCGATTGTGCACCCCCATCGCAAATTTTAGGGTTTCATTTTTTGGCCTATTTTGGGGCTATTTTTGGGAGATTTTTGGGTGATTATACTCATAGGAGACCCCTTAGCTCATATTTGGAGAAAAACCTGTTTGTCAGTTTTTACCCCCCAGGGCCTGAACGGTCATAACTTTTTCATCCGAAGTCCGTTTTTTGAGCTTAATAGCTCATTAGAAAGCTCTTGAGGAGTACTACATGACCTTAACTGTTTTTTTCTTAAAGGATACGTCTACTTTTAGATAAGCTATTTTGAGGTTGACCTAGTTTGGGACTAGGAAGCCAGGGGGCAAACATTGAAAAGTTGGGCAAAAGGGAAGGGACTTAAAAGGTGTATATACTCAAGTGCTTGATCTTCCAACTGTGAATTGGTCTAATATTGAATTTCCAAGTCTAGCAAGGACAATCAAGGGCAACCAAGGCAAGGCGGTGAAGGGCATAAAGCTTGGGAAGCACGGCTTCTTGGGCATCAGAGCAACCAGAAAAGCTGACTCGAGGTTGGAAGATTACTCAACCCCCTCAATCAATTCTTAGCTTAGGATAAACGATAGCATTGTGGATTTAAGACGATAGGAACACCTCAAGTTCAAGAGAATTAAATTTATCAAGTTCAAGACTAAAGTAAAGGTGTGTGACACGAAAACCTAAAGGAAGGAACATAAGTCTGACGGAACGAGAACTCAAAGTACCACGGAAAGTCGAATTCCTGACGCATACATTAAGACAAGAATCTAAAGAAATCTAAAAAGAATCAAGAAAGTAATAACAAAGAATCATTGACGATCTGAGCGTGTACTGAGTGTGCAAGGAAGAAAATTAATGAACCTTAGATCGGGCAAACATATAGGCAAGTCAGACCGGCGAAGCCTTAGATCATCAGAGGCAAGTGTAAGAACTACTGCACGATCGTGGGCTCAACAATTGAACACTAGTTATCCCTACGAGAACTCAGACACGAGTGATTCAGAAATGGCATTTAGCACAGAAAGACCAGAAGAAGGGTCGAATGTAGCCTATTTAGAAAAACCAGAAGGACCCTATAGGACTCAACTAGAGTTTCTCCAAACCAACCGATTAGGTGCTCGCATCTATGAGGATGGTTTGCGAAGGCAAGTGGTGCAAATGCACAACCCCGATCAACCCATTGGATTGGAACGTCCACTGGTGAAATTTGAGAGAGACGCGTACATAGACAAAGAAGGAACAATGTACATCTTAAGTACGCAGCCAAACAACACCAACGAGTTTGGCGTGATTCAGCCAGAGACAGAAACTAAATCTCAAGGAAAAGAACCATTAGAAGAGCCTAGAACACCTAGAGGGAAATCTGTACTGACACGAGTACTAATCCCAGACTGGATCCCTCAAGACAACAGAAGCATAGAGTTGTTTGTAAATAAAGAAACTGATGAAGCCTTTTGGAGATACAAGACCGAACTACTTAGTGAGGTAGGTATCATCACTATATACGAGTTCAAGGACCCGGATACACCTGGAAAGGTTGTATACCTGGATGAGACTTCAGAAAGAGTCTTTGTGGTGCCTGACCACGCTAAAAACACATACACATGGAGAGGTGAATTGGTATTCCCTCCATCTAGAACGAACATGAATACAAGTCAACCAGGGGCAGGAACATCATCAGCCCATGGAAATCAAAGAGAAAGAAATAAAGAGAGACCCGAAGTAAGCTTCACTCATCCCATGGGGAGAGATAGAACAACCACGGACACTAATAGAGCAGATAGACAAAGAGATCATGGAATACCAGGTGGTAGAGATGATTTTCCTCTACCCAGACCACGTGAACACGCAAGAATATTGAGACCCACTCAATTAGTAAAATCAATGAAGAATTATTTTGATGGGACAGGAGATCCCTATGACCATGTCGCAGAATTCAAGCAAGTACTAAGAGCAGAACAAGTCGAAGACATGTTCACGCAATACAACGCATTTGGACTAACGTTAAAGAACACCGCTTTAACTTGGTTCCAACCATTGCAACAAAGGCAATTTAGAGACATCAATCACTTTTTAGAGGCATTCATCACTGAATTCTCTAAAAGTGGGATTAGACATGACACGTCTTCGTTGATTCATAGCTTCAAACAGACCCCTCAGGAAACAGTCAGACTGGCAGGACGTAGGTTTAGACAATATGTTGAACGATGTCCAATGCAAGAGCTACCCTCACAAGCCAAGCAAGTGTCATTGTTTCTAGATGGCTTGTTGAGCTCTAAACTACGCTCCTATGTGTACCTAAAAGAACCCAGAACGCTAGAGCAATGTGTGAGAATATGCATAGACATTGAGGACAACTTAGGAGATGAGTTGGAACTCTCAAAGGTCTATAAGGACTCAGACTGTTCATCTCTAGCATCCACAAAATTGTCTAGCTCAATAGAAGACCTGGCAGAAAAAGTGGCTCAGAAACTAGGAGTTTCTAGCAAACCTAGGGTACTAATGAACAAGCGTTGTTACACCTGTGGTGGTGATCACATGGCAAATGTGTGTCCCAATGCACCACAACCACAAGCCAACCCTAGTGGCCAATACTGTACAATTCAAAGAAGATACACGAATCATACGGCTCAGGACTGCCCATACAACAAGCAGACCGTGAGACAGAACTACCCGCAAGCATACGCACAGCCAGGTAGGTATCAAGGCCAATACAATGCTCAGCCTTATTACTATAGGCCTCCTCAGAACTACCCATACCAGGCTCAACAGAGACCTCAACCTGTCTTAGCTCAGCAGCCACCCCCACCAGCGAATGTCATCTCAGTCAAATACGCTGCTGCAGAAGAGAATCTAAGTAGGGCCTTAGTGCCTTCTTCACCTTTGATCATAGAGAGTGACCCAAACTCAAACAGTTTTGACTCTACGCATGTAGATAGTCCACCCGCTTATTACACGGAGTCACCAGAACACGTAGAAACATATCATTATGATAGTCCACCAGTGGAACCTAGTTGGGAGCCAGACTATGCTAATGTGATGTACACAAACCCAAATCCACGGCCCCAATTAAGACAACAGAGACCACAGGGCCCTAGAGGACCATGCTTTAGGTGCCAAGGAGATCACTTCATAAAGGATTGTCCACATCCCCCGATAGCAGGACAATCACAGTACTATAATATCCAAGGCTTTTGTGCCGATTGTGGCAAAGAGCACATAATCAAAGATTGTCCTAAGAACCCAGTTAATGCTTCAAATGTGACACCGATCAACGTGATAGGTATTGTGAACAACGCAGATGGATCCAACCCTACATACATGCCTATCCAAGCTATAACAAGAGCCCAGGCGCTCTTACAGAACCAACAGCTTAATCAAGAGAAAGTAGTCGGAAGTAGTGAAGCTACATAATCTAGCAGTAAAAAGACAAAATCTTGGAAAGATTCTAGAGAAAGAATAAAGAGAAAATGGAGTAAAAAGATAACTGAGTTGGAAGGAAGTTTAAAGGAATCTAGAGCCAAAATCCTAGAATTGACTTCGCAGGACTTGAATCAAGAGAATCCAGCTCAAAAATCAGGATCAGTTTTAGCGGAACCCATACCAGAGAATCTAGACATGATGTTTTGTGCATATCAGGCTAGATTAAAAGAGGGACCTCAGGTAGCTGAAATGAGTAAAAACTACCCTCGAGCTGATCTAGAAATTGAGAGAACTAAACTTTGCATGAAGATGGTAGAATTAGCACAAGCTTTGTTTGAAGCCTCTAGATATCTTAATTGGAACAACATGGCAAAACCGGAATTACATTTTCAAGGACTAATGGAGAGGCTAGAATACTTGATAGAAAGCAAAGAGAAAAAGGATCAGCACGGGAACCCTAGTGTCCCAGAGACACAGGAAAGGAATGCACCATCCCTGTCTCAAGTACCCAATACAGAAAGTCAAGACAACCTGTCTTCCATACATAGGTACTCACATGAATTTTTGAGAGAAATCCAAGAAGAGAAATGGAGAAAAGAACAAGGAACTAATCCTCCTATTCAAGAAATAGACGACTTGCAGGAACAATTTCCCCAAGATATTCCCTCTATTTACGATGATGTAGAGGAGGAACAACTGAGTGAACACACGGGATTTGAATCCAATTCTTTACAAGAATTACCTCAGTTCACAGGACCTTGGGAAGCAAAGTCTATTAGTATGAGAGCACCCACGATAATAGTGAGGAATGAAGAATCAATAATCCCTAGAAACACGGAAGTGATCAAGAATACCAAAGTACAATGTAACCTCACTCTAGAGGAGTTGCTGAAGATAAAACCAGAATTGTGGAAACATGTAGCAAATCAATTCCCCGAGCTTGCTACTACTTCCTCACAAATAGGATCACATAAGAAGGTACCGGAAATACCCGTAGAAAAGATTGGAGATGTAAACGAAGGAGAGGAAGGTAACACTTATCTTCCAATAACCCATCAGGGCTACACCACGAAAGCCATCTTAGATTCAGGAGCCGGAGTAGCCATAGCTACCACCGCTTTATGGAAACGTTGGGGTAAGCCAGCATTAAGACCCACCAGGATGAAGCTACAAATGGCTGACGGACACATAGAAAAACCATTAGGCTTACTAGAAGGCATATCTCTCACCACTTGTGGTGTAGAATTTGAGCATACTTTCGCCATTTGTGACTTTGCAAAAAATCGTGCTTATGAGATGATATTGGGACGACCATTCATGCGTCAGTTGCAAATTGTACAAGATTGGGGAACTAATTCTTTGTACTTGCAACATTTAGGAGTGACTACCAAAGTCAATCTTAAAGACTATTCACATCGAGATGTACCCCCAATACAATGGAATACCATCCATAAGACTCAGGTAGAGACGGAATCCGTGAACTCATTAGAATCAGATCCTTCTTGGTTGCACGAGGACACTCACTTATGGATGTGTAAAGTTGCAAAACAAGAGGAAGAAAGATTAGAAGCAAGGACCTTAGGTGCAGAACAACATCCACGAACCCTTCAAGATCCAGCCTACGCACCTGTAGTATTCCCTGACGAAGAGTTTGAACCCCATGGTTGGGCAGAAATCCTAGCAACCATGGATGTAGCCATCAATGAAGAACAATGGACACCCCACTGTGGCGAGGATGGCTATGACATTTCAGTTTTCACGATAGAGCCAATCACGAGCGATGCAATTTTAGAAGAATGTGAACCTAGCACTGATGCATTTGAGGATGCGAGTGATTTTGATTTAGAATCAATTATCATGGACCCACCTTTTGCATCAGAAGAAGAATATTTTTTCGAAGTAGAGACTCACCCTCAGAGACACGAGGAAATTACGAATGAGGTGAGATTAGCCACAGAAGTGACTACTAAGAGTGAAGGCAAGAAAAGAAAGAAGAAAGAAACCACGACAGAAAAAGAAGAATCTTTATTTGAAGTACCCGAGAATTTCAAGAAATATGAAATCGAAGATAGAAGAATCATGGTACGAATGCCTAATAGAAAGGCGAATGACGGACAAGTATATGATAACCGAGAGAAAACCAAGAAAATAATAGTTGCTATAGAAAGAGAAGAAGAAAAATGTACATACATAGGGCATGATTTGACGAAGGAAGAAGAAGAAGAGCTAGTTGCCCTATTGCGCGAATATAGAGATGTGTTCGCTTGGAGTTACAAAGACCTGAAAGGAGTAGATCCAGATATATGTTCTCATAGAATCCCTATGACTCCAGATGCAAAACCGACAAAACAGAAACCGTACATGTACAATGATAACTATGCTGCGAAGATTAAAGAGGAGATAGATCGATTGATAGAAGCAGGATTCATTTACGAAATTGAGCATACCGAATGGGTATCTCCCATTGTGGTAGTGCCCAAGAAGAATGGAAAATTGCGTGTGTGTATTAACCTTAAAAAATTTAACGCCGCCACAATTAGAGACAGCTATCCTCTTCCTATCACGGAACATCTATTGGAAAGAGTTGCGGGCAAGGAAGTTTACAGCTTCCTTGATGGTTTTTCAGGCTATAATCAAGTAGCCATTGCTCCAGAGGACCAACACAAGACGGCATTTGCCACTGAATGGGGCATATTTGCATTTCGTGTGATGCCATTTGGCTTAACAAATGCACCCGCCACGTTCCAGCGACTCATGTGTCATGTTTTTAAGGAATTCCTACGCAAGAGTTTGGAAGTTTATGTCGATGACTTATGTGCACATTCAAATGTAAGACAGACACATATCCCAGAGTTAAGGCAAATATTTGACAAATGTCGAGAATATCAGGTTTGTTTGAACCCAGAAAAATGCGTTTTCATGGTCAGACAAGGCAAAATTCTAGGACACATTGTGTCAAAAAATGGAATCTCTACGGATGAAGAAAAGGTGAAAGTAATTGCAGAATTACCTAGACCAACTAATGTGAAAGAGGTACAAGCATTTATGGGCCATTGCGGTTATTATAGGAGATTCATACACATGTATGCAATCATAGCCAAGCCTTTGTACTCTCTTTTAACCAATTTTGAATGGACAGATGAATGTGAAAATTCATTCAATGAACTTAAACGATGCTTGTGCTCAGCACCTATATTGACTACCCCAGATTGGAGTAAGCCATTCCATGTACATGTGGATGCATCCAATTACGCCATAGGATGTGTGTTAGCACAACCCACGAATGAAGGTAACATAGATCTCCCCATAGCTTACGTGAGCAGACAATTGAACGCAGCAGAAAGAAATTACACCACTACGGAACGAGAAGGATTAGGGATGATCTACGCAGTAAAGAAGTTTAGGCACTACTTGTTGGCCAATAAGTTCAAGTTCTTTACAGATCATCAAGCCCTATTGTACTTAGTCAACAAGCCATGTAACACAGGACGACTAATACGTTGGTTTCTATTACTCATGGAGTATGATTTTGAAGTCGTAGTCAGGAAAGGAAAGACACATCTTAGAGCTGACCACCTTTCAAGATTAACCTCAGGAGAAGCTCCTCAAGGAGTAGTGGATGAGTTACCAGACGCATATTTGTTTAACCTTGAGATAGCACCAGAATGGGCTAAGCCTATAGTCCCTATTCTGACATATGGACCCAAGAATCCTAGGATAAAGATCAAAGAGGGAGAGATTAACAAGTCGCAGAGATACCAAATAATGGCAGGAAGCATATATAAATAGGATAATCAAAAGATTCTTGCTTGTTGTGTAGATGAATCAGAACATGCGAATTGGTTGCAATTAGCACACATAGGTGCATTAAAGCGACATCATTCAAAACATCAAACATTACAGACTCTGCATAGACTAGGAGTATATTGGCCTTCGATGGAAGCAGATGTCTACAAATTGTGTAAAGAATGCCATGTTTGTTGTGAAAGACCACAGTAGAGCATGCTACACTATATCACGTGTCTCTCACACCAGACTGGAGTGAACAATTAGTGACATACTTGAGGACGCAGACATTCCCTCAAGGAATGACTTTAGCACGACAACGCAGTCTAGAGCAGGAAGCTCAAGATTATTCACTTATTGGCGATAACCTATACAAAAGAGGACGAGATGGATATCTAAGACAATGTGTTCATGAGAGCGATTATCTGAGCATACTAGAGACTGCACACCAAGGTGTTGCAGGAGGTCATTTTGGACCCGATAGGATAATCAAAGCCATCCTCTTTGCAGGATTATGGTGGCCCACTCTTCACATGGATGCTCATACCTATGTAAAGAGATGTGATGTGTGCCAAAGAACTCAATTTCCTACTCGCAGAGATGAAATGCCATTGAAACCCATGATGGGCGGACGTGCATTTTCAAAGTGGGGTATAGAATTTGTAGGACCCATTAACCCCCCTGCAAAAGGTACACATGCTGAATACATTATTGTTGCCACAGATTATCTTACGAAATGGGTAGAGGCAAAAGCCACGAAAAAGAATGATGCACACACAACTGCAAAATTCTTATTTGAGAATGTCTTTACAAGATATGGATTGCCTATAGAGTTAGTGAGCGATCGAGGCACTCACTTTCTAAACCAAGTCATTGAATATTTGTTACAGGATTTTATGGTGATTCACAAGAAATCCGCACCATATCATCCTCAGGCCAATGGTCAGGATGAAAGCACTAATAAGATCCTTTGTAACGTACTGACGAAACTCGTGAACAACAAACGTTCAGATTGGGACAAACAGTTACACCACGCTGTTTGGGCATATCGAGTGGCCTACAAGACCGTACTCAATGCAACTCCCTTTCATATGGTTTTTGGTCAGAATGTTGTGCTTCCTTTGGACTTCTTGATACCGACCCTTAAGGTTGCACAAGAACATCAGTGCACCGGCCATGAATTATCAGCGAGAATAATAGACTTGGAACGATTAGGAGAAACCAGGCTAAAGGCAGCAGCAGGAATATATGCAGCGAAGAAGCGACAGAAAGCATATTTTGATGCACATGTGAAAGATAAAGGCTTAAAAGAAGGAGATTTAGTTCTAGTATATACGCTGAAACAACACGCACGTAAGTTAGAAAAGCGAGGTTATGGACCTATGATCTTTAACAGACTATCAACAAGTGGAGCAGTACAATTAGCCACTTTAGAAGGAGATATAATGCCTAATTATATTAGTGGCTGTAGAGTCAAGCTATATCAAGAACCTCTTACTGAGGATATGCTTAGACGACTCACGTTGGCAAAGAAGCGTAAGGAGGAAGAAAATAGAATACGAGCGGAAGCTCAGGCAGAAGCAATAGAACGCATTAAACGCATGAAGTTAAGAAGACAAGGACTAGGGAGAGAACATTATAACCATCTGGAAACTACACCCAGATACCCCATGGCCATGTGTCAAGTAAAGTCAAACACTCATCCTAGTATAGTGGACAGGAGACCATTCATTACAGTCAGGTTAGAGCACGGCAACCCTTGCCAAGAGCTCAGGGCTTTAATTGACTCAGGTGCTGCGACTAGTGCGATTAGATGGTCCCACTATAAGGATTCAGGAATAGAAATGCGGCCAATTGAAGCATACCTCGTAGGGCTAGGAGGCATGGAAACCCCTTGCATGGGTGAGGTGGACATTCCTATCCTCATTAAGGATGTGACCATGACAGCGAAGCTACTAGTGTGCCATGATGACGACCTGATAGAACCCCTAATCCTTGGCCAAGATTGGCTATACGATCACTCAGTGGACCTAAATCTTAGACAAGGCTCCTTACAGATTGGAACCTTAGAACAGAAGCGAGTGATACCGCTTGACTTCCCTAATTGCATTCCGATTGAGGTTTGTAACCCTAGACCCTATGAAACGCATGCGACAGAAGACCCGAAGATCTTGGGTCAGACCAGTCACGTTACGTCTACACCAACCCACTCGGGCTTGGCTAGGGACAATTGTCAATCAGAAGGACGACAGGAGATCTTCCCTGGGGCTTCCTGCAAACTAGAAGGGGCAGCTACCCAACCGCTAGGGCAGATGAACACAATCAGCGGTCAGGTGGGTTGCATCAGCGGCCAAATGAGCACAACACCCTGCGGTGCTCATCCTTCCAAACTTGTTGCGGACTGTCCTAGATTACAGATAAAGAACGAATCACTTCCTAATGAGCAGGTCACGCAAGTGTTGGATCTCCCTTCTTTTCCAAAGCAGAGCGTCCATTGGACCTCTCAAACCCAACCTCGAAGGAGTCAACCACAACAGAGGAAACCAGATCGACGACACCACCAGACAAGGCAAGGAAAGCAGCAGTATCAACATCACAGAACAAGTGGCACAAACAAATATGGGTGCCAAAAGGACAGCAACCACAGGCTATCGGCAACACTGCAGACGAGAACAGGACAAAGTTTCAACAGAAGCAGAGCCAGCATCCAAAGTCCCCTCGATCTTCTTCTACAAGTACAAATACTCGGCAGATTTGGATCGCCAAGAAGTATCTTATCAGTCGACCCACACCCACGCAGATTTGGGTACCCAAGCAATGTATTATAGCCCAACTCTCTAGCCATGTAATATATACCCCTCCGAAATCTTTTCATCCTTCAATACCACCAAACCCGATACCACTTTTTGTCCCTCAGCAGAAACATACCACCCACTCAAAGACTCTTAGGATATGGATACCGAAACGTATCCAGACGTCTTCTTGTACCCCATTATCTAACAATTATCCCACCCCGTTTAAACTCCACCCTTGTAATAATTCACCCTCAATCAAACCTTGTATAAATTCATACACCAAAACCCCACATCATGCATAATAAAAGCTCATCAAGAAATGTATGCATAATCTGAACCATGTAGGCGTCTAGAGACCTGCATCAGCTCTGCAAAAAGATCATTGCATCAATCACTTCATGACACTTGGCTACACGGGTTACACATCGGTTATGGAAAGGGATTGCGGTCTCACCTTAATGGGATCATAATTAATTTCCATACTAATGTGCTAATCTTTTGTAGCAGATCTTTTCTATTAGCTCGTCAGTCATCATGCAAACTGAAGCAGGACCATCAGAACCTGGCCCAAGCACACCAATGGCCAATATTGGAGAATTACTCGCGGAATCTTATCCTACAATGCAACCACCAGAGTTTCAAGGTTTTCCAGGACCCATGCCAATCGATGATCCTCCTAGAGGATATACTGAGAAGATTCATCGTAATTCTCATTGGTTCCAAGGCCTAGCAGGACCATTAGCAGACGCAGATTTCATATTTGAGGCCAATTTGGCATTTGATCTTCGCACATGGACCAAGTACCAGTTCTTGTCAAGAGAATTTGAAGGACTACAGAATACACAAGATCTAATGCACGTTTGGGCACGAGCGGGCTTTACAGAATATTTTAGTGACCCTCTGCCTAAACCTGATTTTTACAGATGTTTTTACTTGGTAACCACCTTAACGGCTTCAGAGAACAAAGATCTACCCGGCACATTCATGTTACCATCCTTGGTAAATGATCCTCCATTCAGAAGGTTTTATTTGTCTAAAGATTTAATTCGCGTAGCTCTGAAAATACATGGAACACACACTCCGACGGAGAGAGAACGGCTAGTCCCAGAGCAGATGAAACGGGGTGACGTAACTAAGTGGGAGGATATTTCTGCTATAACACCTGAGCTCTCTAAGCCATTACGAATATGCATGCAGCACTTTGCTTTCCCAGCTCAGGATCGTTTTACCATGCCCCACAAAAGAATCTGGTTTGGATTATACTTAGCATGTACTGGACCTCAAACGGTTGATCTAGCTAGCTGGATAATTGATCAGCTCTATTTGGCACAACATAGATGGGAGCGAAAGAAGGTAATCAATGGATGCTACGCCCTCACCAGGATCATATATATGTGCTTGGCGTATGACTTACCAATTGAGCGTGCCATGACCAGTGAGGAACTGAAAGCATTCAAAGGGACCACTAGGAAGGCTAGAAAGTCTAGCAAAGGCAGAGCCGGAAAGTGGATGAGAGGTACTATCCCATGCCTACAAGTCCCAGAATCACCCTCGCCACAACCATCTCCTAAGCAGTCACCAACAGCAGCCACTCCCACTGTACCCCCAATTCGTATACGGTTATCAAGACCAGTCACACCGGAGGGCACCACCAGTACTGTTGCACCCCAAGCAGCCACAACCACAGAACCTATCACCACAGCAGCTGAACTTCCCACCACTATAGGTGCGGAAGCTTTCTCTTTTCCAATACCCCATTTAGAAGCAGGACAAGCAGAGCCACTGGACCAAACTTTTGATTTTGAGATGCCTGATGCATTCTCCAATGAGTTCCAGTTTTCAGAAGGACAATTGTTTTCTCAAGAATTTGAAAGGCCTAGCTACCCCACCACACCCAGGGATCAGCCACAAGGACAGATCGTGTCTAGCTCTGATGACAAAAGAACAGCAACTGATGACGACGAAGGAGACGACGAAGCTAGCCAGGGAACACAGGAATCCAAAGAGCATGAACAGACAGATGGCCAAGGCCAACAAACAGACACACATGGTGATACAAGTACCCATGAAGATGAAACTTACGAAGTAGCGGCTTACACACTAGCTATCAAGAAGCTGTATAGAACTATGGAAAAGGTTTGGGCACGCAAAAAACTGACAGAGGAAGAGAGTCAAACAATAATAGAACAAGAACTTGTCACAGGCGGATTCGAAGACGCATACATCAAAGGATTCAGAGAGTTAGTCAAATCAGTAGGCTCCAACGAAGCCCTCAGGTACTTGCAACGAAAACCACTACCACAGTTTGACCCCCGCAGAGTACGACTACTTTCAAAGCCCGGTGAATACATTCGTGTACCCACAGGAGCACAGTCTTCAGAACAAGCCAGGGAGGCACGCCTCATCCCCGAAAGTTCGTTGGCAGTAGAAACCATCCTTGTAGATTCCCCACCCCGCGCTACAACTGTACAGACCTCAGTAGTCACTGAAGTACCGCCCACCCCAACCGCTCCTCCATCACCGCCCATCCCTCCAGCCTTCCCTCTTCACCCTCCTTCCCCCAGACCAACATCTTCATTCGCCAGTGGCGTTGCAGAAATTGTCTTTACGACCACTCATCCCACAATTCCTGCACCCATCAGCCCTAGTCTACCCCCTCCCACACCCACCTTTCTATCCAACCCATTCCTCCATCCATCTTTTCCATCTTTCCCCACAACTCCAAGACCCCTTTTCCCATTCCCACCGCCATTAACCTTCTCCCCAGTCTCACCTCCCCGACCCACTGTAACCCCTCTTTCCCCTTTCAACCAAGCTGCTCCAGCCAGCCCCCCTATAAATTACTCCTCAACCTTTGTAAATCCCGTATTTACACCAGCACGAGTACCCACAATCACACCCATATTCACGGTCACCGCACTAGATACGTCCAATGACATGGACATCTCACCACCCACTGCACCATCACTCACTTCACTCACGGCACAAACATTTTTAGGCACATCACAATTTTCAACAATCACTACCTCATCCACCTTCCCACCCCCATTCCCCGTTCCCGTTGCATCTACACCCACTACATCTCCATTTAGCACCCCATTAATACTATCACCCACTGTAGATAATGCATTTCGACAGATGTTCATGTGTATGACGCAAGTAAGAGATGAGTTCACATCTCTTGGTGATAATTATCAGCAGCTGCAGAGGACAACCAATGACTTACAGTCGCAGCTTAATTTATTGTCTATTGAGAATGCCTCTCTGAACACCCGATACCAGGAATTACGCGAGGCTTATCACAAATTGGAACTAGAAAGCGAAGAAAAGACCAAGGAAGCAACTGCTGACCTGGATAACTTATTAAGAGCCCAGACAGTCCGCAATGCAACGCTAACACAAAACATGGGCTTACTACGAAGACACCTAGCAGCCGCCAAGGAAGAAAACCAGCGCTTACAGGATCAGAACCGAGAAAACTTAGAAGCAACGCTCGACCACCCAGACCAACCACTCAATCCTAGCAGGTTCAAAGCCATTCCTTCAGACTCGATGAGGATGCTGCTAAACGATCATGTAAGATTACTAGATGAATACGACCGCATGAACGAGGAGTTACAGAAACTCAAAGAAGATCACAAATTACTCCAGTTACGAGAACCGGCACACCAAGACATACCAGCACCTGTGGACCCCTCTCCTGACCTCCTAGAGGAACTCAACTCATTACGGGCCCAGGTATCACACCTTGAATCAAGGATCGCAGTATATGAAGCACCACCAAGGCCAGATTCCCCACCTGAGCTTCCAGCTGAGGAAGAAACAGTCACCATCCCGGTGGAGGAAACGTTTGAAGAAGCGTACGAGCCACAACCCATCCCAGGCGGACGCGTCACGGCCGAAGGTCAGATGACGTACGAACTTCCGACGCCCGCGTGGATGAAGACTATTGAGGAACTTGGGACAACGCACTCAGCTAGAGTAGAGGCACAATTACATGCCATGGCGATGATAGAAGAAAGAATTTTACAATCTCCATTCTTTGCTCATTTGGCCCCGCGACGATACATATATGGGCATGAGCTACAGTATAAACCGTATTTCATGTTAATGGCCAAATACCAGTTAGCCATTGAGAAAGAGACAGGTAAGAAACCATCGCATGCAACTCAATTCGAGGCGGATGATTTTCCACTAGATGCGCAGCAAGGAAGGATCTATCAGCCAGAGTGGCGAAAAGATTTACTACAGCAGTATCCAGAGATGATGAGTACATGGGTAAAGGCACCTTTGCATTTGAAGTACAATCCGTGTTGGGGACCAGTGCCACGACGCCGCTCCTGGACTGCCTTTGCTATTAAGGTACAAAACAATAAGCAGTGCCAAGACTGGTTGAATTACCCCTATTTTAAGCCACCCATTGAGTTACCAACTGTTGGCTACATGATGGCTACAATTCGCCACTGGCTCCCTAGATTAAAGCATATGGACGATATAGCGGCGCATATGACTGTCAAAATCTTTGACATGATGCAAATGATTTTTAAAGTCTTCCGACGCGTCAAGGCACCCCATGTCAACACCCCGGGCTTTGAGCATGGCAATTTTGACCTGGTATATGATATGAGTACAACGCCATCGCTACGGGTGTGTTATGCCTGGCATTGCAGAATAAAATATCTACCGGCGTGCTACAAGCAAACATTCGAAGAGATGTTCACAACCGGCTTCTGGGAATACCATTCAGAGGTATTCATAAGCAGGCCTACACATTTATTACACTTATTTGCCTTTGAACGAATGGTCTATTCCACACACTATCAGCTCCCGCCCCCAGAAGAACCGCAACCAATAGACTGGGAGAAACTCGAGGCTGACCTGGCCCGAGGCATTCGTATCTCCGAGCACACCCTCGCTCAAGACCTCCTACAGAACTATATCCGGCAGACCTCACAACAAGGTTCTGTCAGGGACGACAGAAGCGAGAGGGAGGGGGGTGTTGGAAGCAGCCAGAGGCACAGACGACGCGGAAGCATGTAACGACGGATCAGTGAGCCAGTGGAATCTCTTTTCAAAGAATCATGTTCTAAAAATACTTTTCAAAAACCTCCAACAGTGATTTTTATCACTATTGTAACATATGTAACATAGAAAACCCCATTTTGTAATCCATAGCTCCATTTTGTGCAAGCCGAGGAGTCCTCGAGCTTGAGGAGCTTAGGTAGAACAAGTGTACCAATTTTTGTTATTTTTAGACTCCGTTTACCCTTCCAAATAGCATCCAGAACCTAATTTTTAACTAGGCCGGTCACTAGATGTGAAACCGGTCAAAACTAGTCTAGAAACTATAAAAAGAGCTAGAGAGCTCATTTTTGAGGTTGGCTAGTGTGAGCTTAGAGTTCTTTTGAGCTTGTAATAGTGTTCTTGAGTAATAGAGCTAATTTCCCACCTTCCATTTTGTCTTGCTTGTCTCTTCATTGTGTGTGTGTATGTGTGTGTGCATCTTGGTGCTTCTCACCTTCACTCTCACTTCATCTCACATTCACGATCTTCATATCACTCCTATCTCTTCCGCGGATTGACATTAAGGAGGTGAAGCTTCTTAACGTGGTACTTACCATTGTGCTAGAGCAACACATACACATACACATATAATACATATATACATGTGTATACACATGCATCCACAATGATGTATATTTTAGGTTTAGATCTTTAAGATTAGGGTTTTAGGCTTTTTACATACATATAATTCAATTAAATTTATATAAAGAAAAAATATAGAAATAATTTAGAAAAAAATCTGAATATATAAATAAATATATATATATATATAATAGGATAATTGTATAGATAAATAAATATGAAAAGAACTAGTGTTTTAAATAAATTAATTAAATACATATAATTAAATATATAATAATAGGATTAACTTTAAGGTTTTTAATCAGACTAAATATATATACACATACACATACACACACACATATATATAAACACATATACACATACACATATATATACACATACACATATATATACACATACAAATATATATACACATGCATACACACATATACATGTTTTAGGTCTAGATCTTTATAATTAGGGTTTTAGGGTTTCTACATAGGCATAACATATATACACACATACACATACACATATAATACATATATACATGTATATACACATGCATATACAAATATACATATTTTAGGTCTAGATCTTTAAGATTAGGGTTTCACGGTTTTTACATACATATACTTCAATTAAATTTATATAAAGAAAAAATATAGAAAAACTTAAGAAAAAAATCTGAATATATAAATAAATAAATATATATATATATAATAGGATAATTGTAAAGATAAAAAAATATGAAAAGAACTAGTATTTTAAATAAATTAATTAAGTATACATAATTAAATATATAAAAATAGGATTAATTTTAAGGTTTTTAATCAGAGTAAATATATATACACATGCACATACACACACACATATATATAAACATATACACATACACATATATATACGCATGCACATATATATTCACATGCATACACACATATACATGTTTTATGTCTAGATCTTTACGATTAGGGTTTTGTTGGAGATAGACGTCTGCGAAAGCACGCGAACAGCACAAGGAAGAAGAAGAAGCTTGGAGCACAAACACACAATACTGAATGTATTACTAGAGAATGTACAAAGATAAGTAGCCCATTAGGGCAATAGGCATATATACAAGCCGGGGAAAAAAAACCTCCTAAAGAGGGAAAAAAGTGCCCCGGCGGTCCTAGTGTGTTCACACACATCACTACCTAAATATATCAACAAATCCCCCCTGGGAGTGATGCGGTGAACAAGCAGCTGGCACTCATGTATAAGGAAGTGCCAAGCTATGTGGAAATCACTCCACAAAAGGAAGTAATCCCAAAGCTTTGCGGAAAGCTTCAAACTTCTCCCTAGGCAGAGCCTTCGTGAAAAGATTTGCAATGTTCTCCTGCATGGGCACATATGCCAAGCTGATCTCCCCAGCAGAGAACCTCTCCCTGACATAGTGATAATGCACCTCAATGTGCTTAGTGCGAGCATGGAACATAGGGTTCCTCGCAACTGCCAATGCGCTCTGACTGTTAGTGAAGATAGTGGTGGCAGAAGACTGGCCAACACCCAAATCAGCCATAAGGCGTCTGAGCCACACACACTCAACAGTCGTTGTGAAAGCTGCCCTATACTCAACCTCACAACTGGAAGTGGCCACAATAGGCTGCTTCTTGCTCAACCAAGATATACATGAGCTACTAAGCATGAAGCAAAAACCACTGGTGGACACACGAGTGTCATAGCAACCAGCCCAATCTGAGTCAGAAAAAGCATGCAAATCTGGCGGTAGTGATCCCCCCTTGGGATAAAACAACCGAAGTAGCCGAGTACCACTCAAGTAGCGAAAGATGCGCTTAACCACCTTCCAATGCATGACTCCTGGGCAATGCATAAACCTCCTCATCTGTGAGACAACAAACTGAATATCTTGCCAAGTAATGCATAAGTAAATCAAGCATCCAACAGCCTGCTGATAGAGAACAGCATCAAATGCATCTCCAGCATCATGAAGACTCAATCGTATACCTGTCTCCATAGGAGTGGCAATAGGTTTATAGTCTTCAAATCCAAAACGCTGCAATAATGTGTCAATATATTTCGTTTGACACAAAGCCATTCCACCATCAACTTGCATAAACTGAATGCCCAAATAGTGATGCAAATGCCCCAAATCAGACATCTCAAATGAGGCATGCAAATCATCCTTGAAATCAGCAATATGTTTCTCAATAGGACCAGTGAGCAGCATGTCATCAACATAGACAACAATGATCAGAAGCACATCATTAGCACACTTAACATATAAGGTGCTTTCAGTTGGACTGTTCACAAAACCATGTGCAACTAGATAGGCATGTATCTTCTCATACCAAGCACGTGGTGCTTGCTTTAAACCATAGAATGCCTTCTTTAACCTGCACACCTGATTTTCATGCCCTTTCTGCACAAAGCCACAGGGCTGAAAAACATACACTTCTTCATGCAAGTCACCATTCAGAAATGTTGTTTTAATGTCCAACTGTTGTACATTCCAACCATGATGGGCTGCAAGTGCACAAATGCTCCGAACACTAGTCATACGGCATGTAGGTGCAAAGGTCTCATCAAAATCAATGCTTCTTTCCTGCGCATAACCCTTTGCAACAAGCCTAGCCTTATACCTATCAACTATACCATCAGGTTTACGCTTCATCTTGTATACCCACTTAGTGCCAATGGCCTTCTTGCCAAAAGGCAAGTCACATAAAGACCATGTACCATTCTTCATTATAGCATCATATTCAGATTGCATGGCAGCCATCCAATTTTCTGAATTCTGTGCTTCATCAAAAGAAATAGGCTCATTCTCATCACAAAGACTAGATGCAGCCATAGCATAGCAATCTGATGCAAAGGAGGCACTATGAGAGCCTGAACAAGTACGATATGACAAAGGTGCATCTAATTTGCTGTCATGCAAAGTCTGCACCAGCCATTTTGGCATAGTTTTTGCCTGCTCAATATCAGCTCTCTCATCAACAAGTGCATCATGTAAATCTGCATCAGAAATAGAATGATCTGCATCATCATATGAAACCTGCAAAGGCTGAGAAGTTGCCTCATTAGGACCAGCACTAGACTGTCTACCTATAAAAAGAGGCATCAACGTATCATACATGTCTTTGGAGCTAATAGATGTCTCCTTAGTACATGAAAGCAATGGCTGAATAGCATCTTCCACAAAGACAACATCACGGCTAACCAGAATGCGTTTAGTCTGTGGATGATACAGACGATAGCCTTTACTTTCAGAACTGTACCCAACAAAAATACATTTTACTGCCTTATCATCCAATTTTCTGCGATGTTGTTCAGGCACTAGTGCATATGCCAAACAACCAAAAATCCGCAGATGAGCAACAGATGGCTTGCGATCATGCCAAGCCTCATATGGAGTGATAGACTGTAGCTCTTTAGTTGGACACCTGTTCAGTACATATGCTGCACACATGACAGCCTCAAGCCAGAAACTATGTGGTAAAACCTGACTCTTGACCATGCACCTCGCCATCTCCATGAGTGACATGTTCTTTCGTTCAGCAACTCCATTCTGTTGAGGTGTATACAGCACTGTACACTGGTGTTTTATCCCACGTTCAGCCAGAAATGCATTAAAATCAGAAGACATATATTCCCCCCCTCGATCAGAACGGAGGGTGCCCATGTTACATGCTGACAGATTTTCAGCCAAAACCAAAAACTTTTTAAAGCACATGAACACTTCGGACTTTGCTTTGAGAGGATATACCCATGCATGCCTGGAAAAATCATCAATGAAAGTCACGAAGTAAAGGTAATTCCCAAAATAGGGTGTCTGCATAGGACCACAGACATCACTATGTACAAGCTGCAATTTCTGCGTAGCCCGAACTGAACCATCTTTTGGAAAGGAGGAACGCTGCATTTTGCCCAAAATACAGCCTTCACATACATGTTTTCACGTGCCTCAAGCTTGGGCAAAGAAGACACCATATCAGATTTCTGCAGGTGTAGCAAACTAGCAAAATTCAGATGACCAAAGCGTGCATGCCAAAGCTTTGCATCTGACATAGCCTGAGAATCATGAACAGCACATGCCGAATCATTCACAGATCTTTCATAGTCTATGAGC
The DNA here is from genome assembly GCA_020310875.1 of Ceratopteris richardii. Classification (NCBI taxonomy): domain Eukaryota; kingdom Viridiplantae; phylum Streptophyta; class Polypodiopsida; order Polypodiales; family Pteridaceae; genus Ceratopteris; species Ceratopteris richardii. The sequence goes on from CM035444.1 coordinate 26,052,930, forward strand.
TTATACAGCCCACGAGATAAAATGCTAGAAGCAATAATAACATCGCCATTTGACAGATCATGAACTGTACATCTGTCATCAACAAATTTCACAACCCAGCCAATTTTGGCTAATGCAGAAACTGATAACAGATTCTTCTTGATCCCTGGCACAAATAAAGCATCTGACAAGGTGAAAGAACTACCATCAGCAGTAGTCAGAATGATCTTACCAACTCCCATAACAGGATAAGAGGAGTTGTTGGCGCATGTGACAGTATTCCCTGTAGGGGTAGGCTCCAGTGAAGAGAAGAAACTGTGTTGCGAGGTAATATGTTTGGTCGCCCCACTCTCAAAGTACCAAACATCTGAGTCCACTGCAGACATGCACTGCTCATGAGAAGATGGGTCAAAACTGCAAACAGTAGTAAATGCCCATTCTTCTTCCTGCACAAGATTTGCAGACTCTGTTTTTGGTGTAGAGGCCTCTGCAACAACCATTCCAGCCTCTTTCTTCTTTGCCTCTTTTGCAGCCAGTTTTGGACAGTTCTTTATGATATGATCATTCCCTTTACAGTACTTGCAAAACAATTTCTGCTTTTCTGATTTCTTCTCATCTTTATCTTGATTCTTCGAATGTGCAGCATTTGCAGATTTCTGCTTACTAGTAGAAGAGCTCCATTTTCCTTTGCCCTTCTGACTAGCCAGGAAAGCTTGATCTGCAACACGCATAATGGACCTGTTCTGCCTGGACTGATCTTCCTGCAATAGAACAGAGACTAACTCCTCAAATGATAAGGCATTCAGATTGCCTTTCATCATCAACCGAAGAGTAGAAGCAAAACTCTGATATGAATCAGGAAGACCATTTAGAACGGTCTGCACAAGTGAGCTATCTGGTATAACCTCATCAGCAGAAATCAACTGTTCCTTCAAATCTTTGATCTTCGTTAGGAAACTGTCCATAGAATCACCTTCATTCATATGCTCACTCTCCAACTCTTTTCGAAGGTAAGCAACACGAGCCTCATTCCTAGCTTGGTACAATGTGGTAAGTGTATCCCAAGCATCCCTAGCTGTTCTACAAGAGCGGATATGAGGAATAATGGCATGTTTGACAGACAAAACTATCAATGCATGTGCCTGGGCATCTCTGCCATCCCAACGAATTTGCTCTGCAGTAGGTGCAACAGAAATAGCAGCACAAACAGGAATCTGTGGAATATCATCTTCGACACCATCTTCATCAACTCCAGCACCTGTATTTGCAGTACCTGTCGTTGCAAGTGTAACAGGACGTCTTTCAACACCCTGCACAATGTTCCACAATCCTTTTGCAACCAAAACATGTCGCATCATATAAGCCCATAATGGGTAGTTGGTACCATCCAACTTATCCTCAACAGCGAACATACGGAATACATCACTGCTTTCAGCCATGGCCGGTGACTAAAATACCTTGATGCAAAAAATTGACTGTATCTCAAAAAGTTGAACAGAACTACCCAGACGAGTTCTGCTAGACCTGTAGCAGACTTCGAGACGCTTAAAGTGGCGAACAGAAACTGGTATATACCTTTGGCACAAAAAGACGAAATAGCCTGCACAAGTGTTGTGATAGTGCGTTCGGAGGCCGAAACGAGCTCAGATCGCGATTTCAGCACCACACAGCAAAGCTGTTTTGATCTCGGAAACACGCTGAATATGCTCACTAAAATTCGTGCGATTCTAAGACTACAAACGGAGGAGTGTCGACGGCGCCCTACATGAAGCGACGACCTGCTCTGATACCAATTGTTGGAGATAGACGTCTGCGAAAGCACGCGAACAGCACAAGGAAGAAGAAGAGCTTGGAGCACAAACACACAATACTAAATGCATTACTAGAGAATGTACAAAGATAAGTAGCACATTAGGGCAATAGGCGTATATACAAGCCGGGGGAAAAAAACCTCCTAAAGAGGGAAAAGTGCCCCCGCGGTCCTAGTGTGTTCACACACATCACTACCTAAATATATCAACAGGTTTTAGGGTTTTTACACATGCATAACATATATACACACATACACATACACATATAATACATATATACATGTATATACACATGCATACACAAATATGCATATTTTAAGTCTAGATCTTTAAGATTAGGGTTTTATGGTTTTTACATACATATAATTCAATAAAATTTATACAAAGAAAAAATATAGAAAAAATTAAGAAAAAAATATGAATATATAAATAAATATATATGTAAAATAGGATAATTTTATAGACAAATAGATATGAAAAGAGGTAGTGTTTTAAAAAAATAAATTAATTATATATAATTAAATATATAAAAATAGGATTTTAATTATATAACAAATAGACATATATATAATACATATAACACATATACACATATATAATACACACAGACACACACATGCACACACACACACACACACACATATATATATATATATATATATATATATATATATATATATATATATATATATATATATATATATATATATATATATATATATATATTAGCATTAGGCTTTTAGGGTTTTTAGGTTTTGCATGATATATAAAAAATAGTCTTTAGGATTTTTAATATATATAAATAATTTTTTTTTTTAGGATTGGGTCTTTAGGATTAGGGTTTTAGTTTTTTTTAGGTCTTTAAGTCTTTAGGTTTTAGTATTTGAGGTTTAAGTCTTTAGAAAAATGGATGCAGCTTTCAGAGAGAAGGCAATGAAGTTTTGCATAGTTAACTCTGAGCCTATGCAGAAGTGGTTAGAAAAGTATGATCTTGTCGAGGAGACCAACGCAAAGGACAGAGCTCAGTTTTGAAGGAATCATTCCGCTCGATTTTTGCCTCTTCCAGAAAGTCTTCGACCTCTTCCACCTTTTCCAACGAGCAGATGGCTAGATACAGTGGTTTCACAAGCAAAGGCAGCGGGTGAAGATATCTCTAAAGAAGAAGAAGAACTCACAAAGGGATGTCACTCCTACAGGCATCACTCCTGTGGGTGGTGCTACTCTCGCCTGAGGTATGTCTCCTAGCTTTATGACTCCACTACGACCATCTTTTTATCCATCCCCTATTGGCTCTAGTAGTAGACATGTGCATTCGACACCTCAACGCGATACAGGTGCTGGCTCATCTCGTAGGTCGAGGTCATGCTCTAGAGTAGGATGTTCTAGAAGTGGATCTACAGGTAGGTAGGGAGGAGGCGGCCATTGTGGAGGTAGTGCAATGGATGTTGTGTCACCCACTTCCACTCCTAGAATGAGTACCTTAGATGTAGGTATCCCACATGGTACACCACGTGGAACATGTACACCTTGGGGTGCTCATGACCATGATGATTCCAAGGTGTATAGTATCCGAGATGGAGCTCGGGTGATGGATGCAGCCAAAAAAGCAATGTGTGCATGTATACGACAGCTTTGCTCCATACAGTTTGGACACTCTATCATGTTGAAATGGAGTGAACAAGATAAAGATCGGAAGAATTATATCACAGAGATGATTTATCAGGAGTTCTGGCCATCACATGGGCAACCTCTTATCAGTTCATAGTGGATTCTGCACACCGCACGTGAAGTTATGTCCCGTTGACGATCCGAGGCTTGTGATGCTTTCAAAGCAGGCTTTCAAAGCAGGCTTACCAAAGCCTGTATGGTTAGATGCTGAGGAGTGGGATATGATTCGCGATGAGTAGCACCAAACTGCTGATCGATATCGCCAGTAGTGAGATGTCACAGCCACACATTTAGATACGGTTGGACCATCACATTTGGGCAGTGGTAGATATGACACGATGCATCACGAGTTTGTAAGTACCATTTGGTTTATTGAATTTGTTTGTGTTAAGCTTCTCATGTATGTTCCTCTAATGTTTTGTATATTTTTTGCAAGAGCTGGCAATGCGTCGTCCTCCAACACGAACAGAGGAGGCTTATGGATATCATCATGGATTGACTGCACTATTGGAGGACTTAGAGGGATGTGGTGTGGTCATTTCATGGGAGCATTTGCGATGAGGTGATGAATTTATAAACTTGGTTTTTACTTGTTGTCTGTAAATCTCATGTGAATTTATCTCATTTCATGAATGTTCTTTGTTGCAAGACTGTGTTGCTGTAGCAAAAGACAACACACTCTGCCCAAAAAAAAATTTGTAGATATGGTGGTCAGTATAAGTGACGGTTGTCCCAGAAAGGTCATCGGAATAAGCATCGGTACACCCAACGGGCGCCAATATACACGAAGAGGCATCGGTATAACCGTCGGTATGAGCGTCAGTATTACCGAGGCTCATACCGACGATAGTACCAACGCTCATAGCGACAACTACACCAACGCGCATACTGACACCTACACCGACGTCGAGGCAAAAATGGGCCCATTCAATTTCCTCGATAAAAGCCTCGGTATACGGTCAATCTGTTGTAGTGAATATATATGCTTGACAGAAATTAGATGCACCTCTGTCATACTGTACTCGTTCAGGTTCTCATAGTACCTCTTTTGCATTAGATTGCTATGCTATGGCTGCCTCTAGGCTCTATGATGAGATTGAGCCTGTTTTGTTTGATGAAGCACAAAATTCTTAACATTGGATGGCTGCAATGCAATCTGAGTATGATGCTCTCATGAAAATCGTACCTGGTCTCTATGTGACTTGCCTCCTGGCAAGAAGGCCATTGGCACTAAGTGGGTATACAAGTTGAAGCATAAACTTGATGGAACAGTTGATAGGGATAAGGCTAGGCTTATTGCAAAGGGTTATGCGCAGGAAAGAGGTATTGATTTTGATGAAACCTTTGCACCTACATGCTGAATGACTATTGTTCATAGCATCTATGCACTTGCAGCTCATCATGGTTGGAATGTACATCAGTTGGACATTAAAACAGCATTTTTGAATGGTGACTTGCATGAAGAAGTGTATGTTTTTCAGCCCCATTGCATTGTGTAGAAAGGGCATGGAAACCAAGTTTCCTTATTAAAGAAGGCATTATATTTTTAAAACAAGCACCATGTGCTTGGTATGAAAAGATACATGCCTATCTGATTGAACATGGTTTTGAGAAGAGTCCAACTAAAAGCACCTTATATGTTAAGCATGCCAATGATGTGCTTCTGATCATTGTTGTGTATGTTGATGACATGCTGCTCATTGGTCCTCATGAGAAGCATATTGTTGATTTCAAGGCTGATTTGCATGCCTCATTTGAGATGTCTGATTTGGGGCATTCGCACCATTATTTGGGCATTCATTTTATGCACGTTGATGGTGGAATGGCTTTGTGTCAAACAAAATATATTGACACATTATTGTAGCATTTTGGCCCTGAAGATTGTAAACTTATTGCCACTCCTATGGAGACATGTTTACGATTGCATCTCCATGATGTTGGGGATTCATTTGATGTTATTCTCTATCAACACGTTGTTGGATGCTTGATTTACTTATGCATTAATCAACCAGATATTCAGTTTGTTGTCTCACAGATGAGCAGGTTTATGCATTGCCCAGGTGTCCAGCATTGGCAGGCAGTTAAGCGCATCTTTCACTACTTGAGTGGTATGTGGCTACTTGGATTGTTTTATCCCAAAGGGGGATCACTACCGCCAGATTTGCATGCTTTTTCTGACTCTGACTGGGCTGGTTGCTATGAAACTTGTGTGTCCACTAGTGTTTTTTGCTTCATGCTTGGTAGCTCATGCATATCTTGGTTGAGCAAGAAGTAGCCTATTGTGGCCACTTCCAGTTGTGAGGTTGAGTATAGGACAGCTTTCACAAGGACTATTGAGTGTGTGTGGCTAAGATGCCTTATGGCTGATTTAGGTGTTGGTCACTCTTCTACCACCACCATCTTCACTGATAGCTAGAGCACATTGGCAGTTGTGAAGAACCCTGTGTTCCATGCTCGCACTAAGCAATTGAGGTGCATTATAATTATGTCAGGGAGAGGTTCTCTACTGGACAGGTCAGCTTGGCATATGTGCCCACATAGGAGAACATTGTAGAGCTTTTCACAAAGGCTCTACCTAGGGAGAAGTTTGAAGATTTCCGCAAAGCTTAGGGCTTACTTCCTTTTTTGGATTGATTCCATATAGCTTGGCACTTCCTTATACATGAGTGCCAACTCCTTGTTCATTGCATCACTCCTAGGGGGGATTTGTTGATATATATAGGTAGTGATGTGTGTGAACACACTAGGACCGCGGGGGCACTTTTTTCCCTCTTTAGGAGGTTTTTCCCCCCAACTTGTATATATGCCTATTTCCCTAATGGGTTACTAATCTTTGTACATTCTAGTGGTAATACATTTAGTATTGTGTCTTCTGCTCCAAGCTTCTTCTTCTTCCTTGTGTTGTTTGTGTGCTTCTGTAGACGTCTAACTCCAACAAAATGCATTTTTGTCTTCTTGATTTAAGAGATCAATTTCTTCAATCCTTACTTGAGCTTAGATTTGAATAATCTTGAGAGCAATGTTATTGAAAGCAAAGATTTGTTTAGCACTTTTAAAACCAGAACTCCTATAAAAATTGCATTAGGTAATATCTGCTACTTCTAACTCGGGAATGGATTCAATTAATCTACTCAATTCTTATAATAAGACAAACTTTACTTTTGCCAGTTAAAGCGCTGGATCCAAACATTTACCAAAATACTTTAAGAATACAAAGAGATTTCATGTCTCTTGCCGCTCTATCATGGTGGATAATTTTGTGATGAAATGCTATAGATTCAAAGGTTGCAAAGCTCCATTGGGTTTCAAGAGGTGGTACAAAAATAATAAACAAAATTTCATCATATCCAACACTTTGAGTGTTGGTAATCTTAAAAAAGAAACAAGGTTTTAGTACTTGAATGTACAAAAAATCTTTTAATTAGGTCTCTATAACATGTTGTATGATAGTATAGACGTTGTAGTCTCCCTGATCAAGGGGAACCATACACAAATAACAAATATGTACATACTGAATGAACAATCCTTTACGACAAACACTATTACAATTTATATACTATCATACAACACTAATCAAACCAATATAAAGAATAAAATAAACAAAAAAAAAGAAGATTTTTCATTAAAAAGAAGTCTTTTGTATAATCCATCCTACATCCACAACACCATCCACACTTCATCACTTTGAGTTACAAAATGCTTGATCTTGTTTCCCCTAAAATCTGCAAAAACAAATACATAAGGATAGAGTAGGTTGTTACTTGCCACGATCCAAATAAACCACTAGTTAGTAAATTTCAATGGGAAGGCATGTCCTTAAGCCCATCCCCTTGCTATCAGTTTTATATCTTAATACATTTATTTTTACAAATTTTAGAAAATAAGCTAAAAATTAAACCTACTTTAGAAATCAGTATTGAAAAAAGTTTGATTTATAAGTTCAAATTTTTTAGTGTTTATTTATTTTTTAAAATTTTTTTGTCATTTTGTCGAGGAATACAAAATTTCTATTTTACTAAATGTTTAAATGTCCAAAAAATACATATTAGCTTGATATAGGTATGAAAGTATTTTTCTATTAATTTACTCATTTCATTTGTGAGATTTACAAATTTATGGCTTTATTAATAGAATAATTATGAAAGTTTGAATAAAACCATAATTTTTTATAATTATATTTTAAGCTTTTATCAAATACATTTATCATCATTCTTAAGAGATTCCTTAAATGAAAGTATTTGATTTTTAATATTTTGCAAAATCCTTTAGAATATTCTATTTTTTTAATTCAACATAAGGCTTCATTAAATGATATGCTTATCAATCCATGGCATGTACAGAGATAAAATGTGACATAGAAACTCCACTCTAGTTTATCTTAAAACTTCTTTCGGTATATTGTATTTGAATCACAATAATGTGCTAATCCATTGGATATCTAAGTTAAAGGAAATGTTACTATCATACAAGGTAGTAAACCATGAAATTATCACACTCTTACCTTTGAGAAGACATTTTTATAGTAATCAGAAGTATATTCTTGCATAAAGGAATAAAACGCATTATTTTGTGTAGTGTCCATTATGAACATTAAGATCTTTATATGATTGTTGTAAGGATCTTAAATACACACCTAGACAAAGGATATGGATACTCAAAACACATAGAAAATAGGTATGCAAATAGATGAGGCAATACATAAGAGTGGGTGCAATCTCCCCCACGCACTTCGTTCAGTGGGTCTATAGAGGGCATGTATTTATAGGAACATCAAAAATAGAAATTACAATGAAGGTGGCTTTGAAAAGCATGTGTGAAAGCAAAAATTTTCTCTCTTTTATGGAGAGCCTTTGCTTTTATTTATGTAAATCGTGGTCTACATTGATCCTTATCCTAACCATTATTTTTACTACTATTTCTAGAAAGAATCCTCTACATGGATCTTTATTTACAAACTATATATAAAACATAAGTCCTATTATTCGTGTCCAAACACATTTGAAATGCTCATGTCCATTCATGCCCTCATGAACCTTTAGCTGCTATGTCCAAACACCAAAACACATTAATAACTCAATAAATTAAGGTCCAAAATTTCAGAATTCAACATATTCCATAAATGATAACATGTTCCTTAGTTGAAAAAACAATTGACCTCAGTTGATATAAATAAAATAGACATGGATGGCTAGTCACATGTCCCATCACTAAACAACATAAGCATGTTCTATGTAAAAACACATGCATGGAAATGTACCATGGAGGAGTAAAAACTATTGTGATTATATAAGGGGTGTTATCATAGTCTCTAATTAATTCAATAAAAGAACATACATCACTAACTATTCAAAAATTATTTTTGTTCGGTCTTTCATGGACTCATTTACTAAAATATGATATGCGCTAATATTCTAGTTTACTTTGGGAAAAGTAATTAAAGTGTATTCTTTCATAGTAAATCTTATTTGTAAGTGCACCACGTGCGGATTTTATGATAGCATTGTAGGTTGGAGTGAGTGAAACTTGGCTTGGATCTCCTCCTCCAAACCATTTTCATACTTCCTCTTCATGGTAACTTCGAATACATCTTCAAGCAGGCAGAGAAATACTAGCTATTGCTAGAACTTTTGCATGTAAGTTGTAACATTATCACCCTCCTTCCATGTGAACATGGTCCACAAACGTTGAGCATGTAAGTGGAACTATAGGAGAAGAAAATACTCCCTAACCTTTTCTTGAAAGGCCTTCCATGTTGTCAGATTATTTGCACTATGATGTAAGACATTCCACCAAAGTTGAGCCTTTCCTACTAAATAATTAGTAGCAAAATTTACTTTATCACTTTCATAATAGGATTTGTCAGAGTAAAAATCATCGATTTATGATAACCATGATAGAACAAGTTTTCCATCCTTTTGACCATAAAATTGTAAAACTTGGAAGTTTTTGACACCAGTCTTGGAATGTGTGCCATCAACTTGAGTGGAGACAATAAACTTTACCACCCTTGCAAGGTTATCCTCTTTAAAATGCATCTTTTGAAGTATTTCATCATGTTGTCGGATCTCATTTTGGGCCCCCTTGAAGTTGGTGCCACAAAAGCTCCAATTGTTGCTTGAGCAATACCTCGGGTAGAATTGATTCACCAAATCCCTCCATGGTATTCTTCGGGTCCATGGCTATGTAGAGGAAGAAACCCTCTTGCTAGAGATGTGAAAACAATTTTAAGATTTCTTGTATTCAAATGGAAAAGAGAAGGGTGGTTCTTGGGAATTGAATAATTAAGAGAGATGCAAGTTATGTCAAATATAAATAAAAAGTAGTAGAGTGACAACACCAAGGGAATAGTGTAGTGGTAAAGCACTTACTTGTGAAAGTGATGTTGTGGGTTCAAATCCTCCATTCTTGGTAGATAAAAGACTCCTTATTGCCATGCCTTAATTAAAAGGTGTTTATGCATAGCCAATGGCTTCCAACAGCCATTGATGGAGCCATGGGTGCCACGGAAGCCAAAGAGGCCAAAATAATACCAAATTTCTATGCCTTAGAGTAAGTCAAAGGAGTAAACATAGATCTAAGGTGTAAACATAGGTGTAAATGTAGGTTCAGGTTTAGGCTCTAGAATTCAAACAAAAAACTAGAAACCAAAACTAGAACTAGAATCCGGATCCAAAAATGCAAACAAAAACAAAAACTACACCTGAGAATGAGACTGAGATTGAGATCGAGATAGAGATCGGAAGCAAAATTGAGATAAGCCAAAGCAATAAAGATAGGTGTAAATGTAGGTGTAAACATAGGTGTAAATGTAGGATTGAATTCAAGAACTCAAACTAAAACAAAAATCAAAAATCAAAACTAGAACTAGAACTAGAACCAAAAATGAAAATTGAGAGTGAGACTAAGATCAATATTGAGATGGAGATCAGAATTGGAATCGGAAACAAATATTGAACGCCAAAAACAAACAACACGGAACCCCTCTATAGTGATGCATGCAAGCTCTGATACCACTGTTGTTATAGGAAAGGAGATAAGGAAAAGAGCTCACTCTCTCACTCAAGAGGAGCACACATAGATTGAGGTAAGGAAAAATTTTCTTCTTCTTCTTCTTCTTCTTCTTCTTCTTCTTCTTCTTCTTCTTCTTCTTCTTCTTCTTCTTCTATCACATAAAGATAATGTACAAGAATGACCTAATACAACAATACAACTAGTGCAATATATAAAGAACAAAAGGAAAATCCTAATGTCCACGAATGAGTGAGGTGGCAAGAAACAAATGTGCCATCACTCTGGGTACATAAATCTAGTAAAACTCAATGAATTATCCTTAACATATATGGGCATGACCACTATGCATGTGAGAGAAATGAAAAAGTTGATACATGTCATCTTGGATCATCACATGTTGAGCTTGATATCTCAAGAATCCTCTCAAGCTCAACATCATGTCCTATAATCCAATCATCTTTCAAAACTTCTTCAACTTCTCAGCTCCAAGTGCTTTAGTGAAAATATCAGTAATCTACTCATTTTTCCTCATATAAAGAAGGTCAATATCACTTGCTAATACCTTTTCTCTCATGAAATGATAATGTACCTCCATATGTTCTAGCATGAAAAATAGGGTTTGGAGCTAAGTATATGCTGCTAAGATTATCACAATAGATGATGATAGGCTTTCGTAGTTCCACACCTAAATTTGCAAGTAGCATCTCTAGCCATGATGCTTCACATGCAGCCATTGCAGCACCTCTATACTCAGCCTCTGTACTCGACAAAGAAATAGTGGATTGCTTCTTGCTGCTCCATGTAATAGCTGCACTCCCAAGCGAGAATAGAAAGCCACTAGTAGATCTTCTATCTAGAATACTACCAGCCCTATCTGCATTGGTGTATCCATGAACCTACAATTCTACACCAGCTTCATAAAACAATGCATAATCCAAAGTAGCACTCACATAACATAGAGTGCATCTCAGAGCATCTAAACGTGGTTTCCTAGGAACCTCCAAAAATTGATTTTTGAGTCAAAAAGTGTAGCTTAGATCAGGCCTTGTAATTGTGAGATATATCAAACTTCCCACAATTTTCCTCTACATATTATCAATTTCCAATGGTTCACCTAATGTAGTAGCCAACTTCAGATTCTAATCTAATTGCATAGAAATTGGCTTAGAATTATCCATACCATACTTTTGTAGCATACTCAAGGCATATTGCCTTTGGGAAATCCACATACCTATTTTTGTATGTATAAACCCAATGCCTAAAAAATAGCACAAACACCAAGATCTTTCATGTCAAATTCTTGCATAAGGAGTTGCTTTACCTCTTCAATGCTTTCTTCATTATCACCACCTACAATCAAGTCATCAACATAAATAGCCACAATCAGGATGCCATCATTACCCTTCCTTTCATATAATGAGTGATATGCATCACACATAGAAAATCTAATGGTGGTTAAATAATCAGCAATCTATGCATGCCAAGCACGAGCGGCTTGTTTAAGCCCATACAAAGCCTTTGGCAACCTGCAAACATATTCTAGGTGCTTCGAATCCTCATATCCTTGTGGATAGTCATGTATACTTCTTCCTAGAACTCACCATGTAAGAAAGCATTCTTCACATCCATCTGATGCAAACTTCATCGTTTTGTTGTAGCTAATGCAACAAATGCTCTAACAATAGAAATTTTAGCTACACGGTTGAATTTTTTCTCATAATCAATGTCATATGTCTGTGCATATCCTTTTGCTACCAATGGTGCTTTATATCTGCTTACGCTACCATTCGCATTATGCTTCACCTTGTAAACCCACTTTGAGCCTATGGGTTTCTTTCCTTGTAGCAATGGAACCAGCTTCCATGTTTCATTTCCATAAAGTGCATTCATCTCTTCATCCATACCTTTCTCCCAATCTGCATTTCCAATTGCATCTTCAAAACAAGAAGGTTATGTATCTTGTATTACCTTGGTCATGTAGGCACAATGAGAATCCATGTAGCTATCATATGTCAATTGTTACACTGAATTTTGCATCCTTCCAGATCTTTTTGGTCCTGGGTCACTTCTCCTTGTATCATCAATATGTGCCTTTCTTACTCTTGGAGTCTTCACAAAGGGAAATCCAAGTTCCTTATCGAGACACTTTGCTCAATCGCTTGAATCTCCATCGTTGTCTTCAAAACCAGATTTTTTACTACAAGTAGAGAGCCTTTCTTTACCTTTCTTGGATGCATTTGATCAATTCGTTGGACTAAAATTCCCATGCAATCTTCCACTCCATGGATTTGAGTTGGAACTATTTCTTGGTGATGCATCAATTCCACTCAAAAATTGAGATTCTTCACTTGATTTTTCAACATTTCCTTTGTCATTTGAGTCATGATTAAGTCCTTCTTTGGCATCTACATAGAAGCTTGACATTTCATCAAACACCACATCTCTGCTTACCTTCACATGTTGTGCGAGTGGATTATAGCATTTATATCCTTTTTTCTCAAGGTATTACCCACTGAAGATACATTTTTCTGCCTTTGGATCAAGCTTCATCCTCAACTCATCTAAAACATGTACATATGCAATATAGTCAAAAAACTTCATATGTGATAAGTTTGGCTTTTTACCTGTAAACTTCTCTTCAGGTGTAACTTGATGTACAACAACAATCGGAGTTCTATTCATGATGTACACAGTAGTGTGCACAACTTCTACCCAATAACAATGAGGCATATTCCTCTCACCCATCAAGGCTCTTGCTAATTTTGCAATATGTCTTTTTCTGTATTTACTAATGCCATTCTGTTGTGGTGTATACCTCTCACATATAGATGTTGGAATATACTTCCCTATCTACTTTTTTTACCATACTTAAGAAGCTATTCATTTATTTGACATGTATTCACCTCCTCCATCACATCTAAATGTCAGAATATACTTCCCTATCTACTTGTCATGAAGTAAACCCATACTTCTTGTGTATGTTCATCAATGAAAATGACATAAAACATGCATCCTCCTGTAGATCTGGTCTTTGCAGGACACCAAACATCTTTATGTACTATTTCTAGCACATTCTCACTAACATGCTTGTCATGTGAAAATGATGCCCTTGATTGTTTACCAAATTTACATGCTGCACATACCTTTTTCATTTTTGCAACCTTGAAATTTGGTAGTCCATTGACAAGCTCCTTTGACTACATGAATTTTAACCTCTACATATTTGCATGTCCAATTCACTTGTGCCAAATATCTATTTCATCAGTAGCACTTGCAGCTTTTGAAAACATGGCTACATTCGTTTCAAGAATTTTCACATTCAAGGTGAACATCCTACCCACTTTATTTCCTTTGGCAATCTATCTTCCATCTTGTTTGTACTATTCTACATATAACCCATCAGCATTGAACCTGACTTGTAATCCTTGGTCAACCATTTGTCCAACACAAATCAGATTCTTTTTTATATTTGGAACATGCAGCACATCAACAAATGTTTTACCTTCCCATCCTCCATAGATAGTGCTATGTTTCTTGTATTCTCAATGTGATGAGATGGATGAGTATGCTCCAAAGATGAGCTGGTGTTGCACAAAACCTACTTAACACCTACCAAGCTACCTCTAGGGATGCTTAATAGACTTCTGTATCTTCACATTAATGCATTTGGAACCACCAAGTGCTTTGGAACATCATTCCAAAAAGTTTGCATCAAAACAGATAACTTGCATGTACTACAAATGTAAAGAAACCTTCTATTTAGGGAATAGAAGTGCTCAGTGGTTTTCTCAGAGCTCACAACCTAGTATGAATTGACCAGAGAGCTTTTGCACACATCTAATTGGAGCATCTAGCTAACTAAACCAAGTTATTTAATCAATTTTTCTACACCATACACTGAGAAATAAATGTAAAAATGCAGGGGGGTCATCCTGATATTTTAGGATCTAGAACATGTGCAAACACAGTCACCTTCTATTATTCATATCTTGAAATCCCCTCAGCCAAATGTGATGGAAATTGATATGCAAATAGAAGACACTTTGATCAAACTAATCAAAGTTAAAGTATTGACAATGAGTGAGTACACTATTGGACTTAGAGGTCTGCAGAAGCATGCAAACAAAACAAGGAAGAAGAAGAAGCTTGGAGCACAACACACAATACTGAATGTATTACACTAGAGTGTACAAAGATTAGAAACCCATTAGGGTTATAGGCGTATATAGAAGGGGGGGGGACCTCCTAAAGAGGGAAAAAAGTGCCCCAGCAGTCCTAGTGTGTTCACACACATCACTACCTAAATATATCAGCAAATCCCCCCTGGGAGTGATGCGGTGAACAAGTAGCTAGCACTCATGTATAAGGAAATGTCAAGCTATGTGGAATCAATACACAAAAGTACGTAAGCCGAAAGCTTTGTAGAAAGCTTCAAACTTCTCCCTCGATAGAGCCTTTGCGAAAACGCATGCAATGTTCTCCTATGTGGGCACATATGCCAAACTGATCTCTCTAGCACAGAGCCTCTCCCTGACATAATAATAGTGCACCTCAATGTGCTTAGTGCGAGCAAGGAACACAGGGTTCATCGCAACTACCAATGCACTCTGACTGTCAATGAAGATGGTGGTGGTAGAAGAGCGACCAACACCCAAATCAACCATAAGGCACCTGAGCCACACACTCTCAACAGTTGTTGTGAAAGTTGTCCTATACTCAGCCTCACAACTAGAAGTGGTCATAGTAGGCTGCTTCTTGCTCAACCAAGATATGCATGAGCTACCAAGCATGAAGCAAAAACCACTGGTGGATGCATGAGTATCATAGCAATCAGCCTAGTCAAAGTCAAAAAAAGCATGTAAATCTGGCAGTAGTGATCTCCCCTTGGGATAAAACAATACAAGTAGCTAGGTACCACGCAAGTAGCGAAAGATGCACTTAACCGCCTGCCAATGCTTGACACTTGGGCAATGCATAAACCTGCTTATCTGTGAGACAACAAACTGAATATATGGTCGAGTAATGCATAAATAAATCAAGCATCCAACACCTTGTTGATAGAGAATAACATCAAATGAATCTCCTGCATCATGAGGACTCAATTGTAAACATGTCTCCATAGGAGTGGCAATGGGTTTATAGTCTTCAAGGCGAAAAGACTACAATAATGTGTCAATATATTTTGTTCGACACAAAGATATTCCACCATCAACTTGCATAAATTGAATGCCCAAATAATGATGCAAATGCCCCAAATCTGAAATCTCAAATGAGGCATGCAGATCAGCCTAAAAGGCATCAATATGCTTCTCATGAGGACCAGTGAGCAGCATGTCATCAACATACATAATAATGATCAAAAGCACATCATTTGCATGCTTAACATATAAGGTGCTCTCAGTTTGACTATTCTCAAAACCATGTGCAATTAGATAGGCATGTATTTTTTCATACCAAGCATGTGGTGCTTGCTTCAAACTATATAATGCCTTTTTCAACCTGCACACTTGGTTTTCATGCCCTTTCTACCCAAAGCCATGGGGCTGAAAAACATACACTTCTTCATGCAAGTCACCATTCTCAAATGCATTTTTAATGTCCATTTGATGCACATTCCAACCATTATGAGCTACAAGTGCACAGATGCTATGAATAGTATTCATTTGGCATGTAGGAGCAAAGGTCTCATCAAAATCAATGCCTCTTTCTTGAGCATAACCCTTTGCAACAAGCCTAGCCTTATACATATCAATTGTTCCATCAAGCTTACACTTCAACTTGTATACCCACTTAGTGCCAATGGCCTTCTTGCTAGGAGGCAAGTCACATAAAGATGAGGTACCAGTTTTCATAATAGCATCATATTTTGATTGCATAGTGGCCATCCAATTTTTAGAATTTTGTGCTTCATCAAACGAAACATGTTTATTCTCATCATAGAGACTAGAGGCAACCATAACATAGCAATCTAATGCAAAAGAAGCACTATGAGAGCCTAAACGAGTGCAATATGATAGAGGTGCATTTAATTTGCTATCATGCAAAGTTTGCACCAACCATTTTGGCATAGTTTTTGCCTCCTCAATATCAGCTCTCTCATCAACAAGTGCATCATGTAAATATGCATCAAAAATGGAATGATGGACATCATCATATTAAACCTATAAAGTTTGAGAAGTTTCCTCATTAGGACTAACACTAGACTGTCCATATTAAAAGAAGTAGCAAAGTATCATACATGTCCTTGGAGCTAACTGATGTCTCCTGAGTACATGAACATAATGGTGAATAGCATCTTCCACAAAAACAACACCACAGCTAACCAAAATGCATTTAGCATGTGGATGATATGGACAATAACTTTGCTTTCAGAACTATAACCAACAAAAATACATTTCACTGCTTTATCATCCAATTTTTTGTATTGTTGTTCAGGCACTAATGCATATGCTAGACAACCAAAAACACACAGGTGAGCAATAGATGGCTTACAACCATGCCAAGCCTCATATGGAGTGATAGATTGCAATGCTTTAGTGGGACACCTATTAAGTACATATGTTGCACACATAATAGCCTCAATCCAAAAACTATGTGGTAAAGCCTGACAGCTTGACCATACACCTTGCCTTCTCCATGAGTGACATGTTCTTCCTTTCAACAACTCCATTTTGTTGAGGTGTATATGCCATTGTACACTAATGTTTTATCCCACATTCACCTAGAAATGCATTAAAGTCAAAAGACATATATTCCCCCCCTCGATCAGAATGGAGGGTGCCCATTTTACATGCTAATAGATTTTCAGCCAAAACCAAAAGCTATTTGAGTCACATAAACACTTCGGACTTTGCTTTCAATGGATATTCCCATGCATGCCTAGAAAAATTATCAATGAAAGTCACAAAGTAAAGATAGTTTCCAAAAGAGGGTGTCTGCATAGGACCACAGACATCACTGTGAACAAGCTACAGTTTCTAAGTAGCTCGAACTGAACCATCTTTTGGGAATGAGGAATGCTGCATTTGGCCCAAAATACAGCCTTCGCAAACATGTTTACTAGGTGCCTCAAGTTTGGGCAGAGAGGTCACCATTTCAGATTTCTATACGCGAAGCAAACTAGGAAAATTCAGATGACTAAAGCATGCATGCCAAAGCTTTGCATCTAACATAGCCTAAGAACCATGTAGTGCACATGCTAAATCATTCACAAATTTTTCATAGTCTATGAGCTTATACAGACCACGACATAAAATTCCATAAGCGATAATGACATTGCCATTTGACATATCATGAACTATACATTTGTCATCAAAAGATGCACTATGATAGTGCATTCGAAGGCTAAAACAAGCGCATATCACAACTTCGGCACCACATAGCAAAGCTATTTTGAAGTCTGAATCACCTTGTGTATGCTCACCAAATTTGGTTTAATTCTAAGACTATGACCGAAGGGTTGTCAATGATGCCCTAGATGAAGCGGTGACCTGATTTGATACCAATTGTTGGAGTTTGAGGTCTACAAAAGCACGTGAACAGCACACGAAAGAAGAAGAAGCTTGGAGCACAACACACAATACTGAATGTATTACCACTAGAATGTACAAAGATAAGTGACCCGTTAAGGTTATAGGCGTATATACAAGCCAGGGAAAAAAACCTCATAAAGGGGGAAAAAAGTTCCTCAAGAGTCCTAGTGTGTTCACACACATCAATATCTAAATATATCAATGTACCCACATAGAAATCGATTCCACAAGATCACTATAATGATGAAGATGCAGTAGAGAACAATAGATAGAGAATATACTTGAAGAAATGTATCAAAATGTATATGCTAATGAACATATGATACAAGGGAAGTGTAGTGAGCTTCTCATACATGAATTGAGCTCAATATGTGCTCACTGATGTAGCTCAAAGTCTCTCAGAATGGCTCACATATCCCACAACTAAAAGTATGTGTATTTATACACATGTTCCAAGTTTGAATTTGAACTTTCCCTCACCTAAAAGTGATCCTACACTTTAGGGATGGTTTTAATTGTTTCTTCCTATCACATAAGTCATGGGTTCAGCTCCCTAACTTCACGAGATTCCATATTCTTTTTGCTTTTCCATTTATCCAAGGTAAATACAATCAAATTCATAAGCATGTGTTCATGTGAGGTTCTCTCTTGTCAACAACTAAATGAGTGATTAGTCTTGAATAATTACCCAAGCACTTAGGCTTGATAATTGCACCAATAGCTCCCCCTAAAACCTAAGATGCTTGACTCTTCAATCCTTCATGATTTCCTGTAGTCCAATCATTGATTTGAACCTATTTAATTTGCTTCCATTCAATGCCTTTGTCATCATATCTACACATTGTTGATGTGTGGATACATATGAGAGGTGTATCTCCTTACTCATGATCTTTCTCTAACATAATGGTAGCAAACCACTATATGTTTAGTCCTGGCATGATAGAAAAGGTTAGCAGTAAGACGTAATGAACTAATGTTATCTCCAAATATATGTGGAGTTGAAGTGTTCAACCCTAAACCTGAATATAGGGTCCTAATCCACATAGCTTCTTGAATATCATTTGCAAGTCCTCTGTATTCAAATTCTATTGATGCAAGAGAAACTCTAGGTTCCTTCTTGGAAGACCATGAAATTAACTTTGTAGCTGCAAAAGTAAGATAACCTAATGTGCTCCTCCTATCATCTTTAGAGCCTGCCCAATCTGCATCGAAGAAGATCTTAACATCTAAATCAGATGTATATGGATAGTATAATCCTTCATTAATTATACCCTTCAAATATTTTAGGATTCTCTTGGATGCTTCCATGTGAGGCTTCCTTGGGGTGTGCATGAACTGACTTAGCACACTAACTCCATAGCATATATCTACTCTAGTTAGAGTAGCATAATTCAAGCTTCCAACTAAGCTTTGGTAACTAGTCACATCTTCAATTAACTCACCTTCATGAGCACTTAGCTTCAGATTTACCTCCATGGATGTACGTGCAACCTTTGTATTTTCCATCTTGAATTTGGTAAGAATATCTCCAATCTACTTTCTCTAAGTTAGGAACATACCTTTCTCTGTGTATACCACTTCCAGACCTAGGAAGTATGTAAAAAGGCCAAGATCACTGATCTTGAACTCTTCCTTCATTTGAGCCTTGATCCTTCTAAGTCCATCTCCATCACTTTGTGTAATGATTATATCATCTACATATACACATAGGTATATGACCTCTGAGTGGTTCCTCTTAATAAAGAGGGAAGGATTTGCCTTGCTTACCATAAAACCTTTATCCTGCAAGTAAGTGACAAGTCTATGATTCCAAGCTCTAGGAGCTTGCTCCAAGCCATACAAGGCTTTCCTTAACCTGCATACATATTCTAGATATAATTGATCTTCAAAACTAGGAGGTTGAGCCTTGTACACTTCCTTTGAAATCCAACCATTTAGAAAAACATTTTTAACATCCATTTGATAGATATTCCAATTCTTGGAAGATACTACACTCATGAGTACTCTAATTGTGGGCATTTTTGCCATAGGTGAGAATGTCTCTTCATAATCAATCCCTTGGGTTTGAGCAAACCCTTTGGCTACAAGCTTTGCCTTGGACTTGTTAACTGAGCCATCTTAATTCTTCTTTACCTTATAAATCCATCTTGAGCAAATCACCTTCATAGATGGTTTCTTGGGAGCAAATTCCCAAGTCTAATTTTCTTGTAGAGCTTCTATTTATTCCTCCATGGCATCTCTCCATTTTGGCTTCTTCTTGGCCTCTTCATATGTAGATGGTTCTTCTAATTTTGTATCTTGAGTTATGTAAATATAATTCTTAGTGACCAAAGAACTATCATAAGCATACCTTTCTAGTTTCCTTTTCTTTCTAGTAGACCACCGTCTAGTTTGTTGAGATGATTCTACCACATCTCTCAACTCTTGCACTTTGTCTTTGCCTTTGAAGTTCCAAGATTTGATTTCCCTTCTTGGAGTCTTCTGCTCTTCTTCAAAATCACTTGAGTCTTCATGTGTGTGCTCATTCCTCTTTGACAATGTTGGAAAAATCTTCCTCTAGGTCATAGCGAAGTTTGATTTTCCTACCAAGATTTGTTTTCATCAAACACAAATCTCTACTTACAATGAAGCCTTTATTATTTGGATTATATAGCCTATAACCTTTTTGAATAAGTTCATAGCCAATGAATATGCATTTCTTTGCCTTTGGATCCAATTTGCCTCTGATCTGTGAAGGTATGTGTGCATATGATATGCACCCAAAGATCTTGCAATGATCAAGGCCAAATCTTCTTCCATTCCATGCTTCATATGGTATCATCCCAGCTAATGATTTTGATGGGAGTCTATTGATCAGATAGGTGGCTACAGATACAGCTTTAACCCATAGGCAATTGGGCAACTTCTTCTCATTTAGCATTGATCTTGCAACCTCCACTATGGTTCTATTTCTTCTCTCTAACACTCCATTTTTCTCTATAGTATACCTAGTTGTAATCTCTCTTTTGATTCCTCTCTTGGAGATGAGAATAAAAATCATGGGAGAAATATTCTTGCCCTCCATTTGAACTTAGCCTCTTCAAAGTCTTACCTCTTTGATTTTCTTCAAGTGCAAGATATTTCCTGACACAAGTGAACACTTCATCTTTATGCTGCATAAAATAAAGTACCCTACATCTGCTACAATTTTCAATGAATGACACATATTACCTAGATCTAGAGATTGAAGGCTCCTTGCTTGGTCCCCATACATCTGTATGGAGTAGCTTTAATAGGTCTCCATCAATGTATCCCTTCTTTTTGAATGGTTGCCTATGAGACCTACCAAATTGACAAGCACTACATTTGTAAATCTTGTGTTGTTTGGAGATGTTTGGTAGACCAAGCACAGTTTGATCCCTATTGATTTGCTTCAGAGCCCTTTCACCTATATGAGCTAACCTCTTGTGCCAGATTTCAAATTTTGATAAGGTTTGACTACCATAATTTAACAAAGTAATGTTCCTAGTGTCTTGGAGTTCAAATGTAAATAGTCTACCTGACTTTTCTCATCTTTCTATCCTCTTGAATCTCTAATGTGGATCCTCAAAAAATGCTCCATTCCTTGTGAATCTCACCTACAATCCTTATGTCATCTCCTATTTGGACTTCATGTCTATTCCTTGGGTCCTCCAAGTCTAAGAGTAAAGCTACATTCGCTGCTACATGATTTGAACAACTTAAGTCTATATAGAATACATGTTCATCTGCTTTACCTTGCTTCATAGCCATATTCATTAGAAGTAATGAGTCCTCTTGAGTTTGATCATCTGTATAGGTGTTTTAGTCTCTCCTTCTTCTATATCCTCCTTGATAATTATTGTTGTTGTATGAATTGTTGTTGTAACCATTCTTCTTGTTGTTCAATATACCTCTTGAGCTTCCATAGCCTCCTCTTATGTAACCTCTACCTCTTTGATTTTTAGGATTCCTTAAACAATTCTCAATGATGTAATTAGTTAGACCACACATGGCACATGGAGAGGAGCCTTGAGATCTCCCCTCACCTTGTCTTCCTCCTCTGCCTCTTCCTCTTGAGCCTCTACTTCTACCTGCAAAGTTTTCTTGAGAGGTGTTGCCCTCATCGTCAAACTTTTTACCTTTGCCTTTGCTATCTTTACTCTTGTTTTTATCTGTATAGAGAGAAGAGGATTGATTACCTTTTGAATTATCTCCATTCTTCATAAACTTGGCCTCATGTGTGAACATTTGTCCCATGAGGGTGTTGAAATCAGCAACCTGCATATCCATGTAGAGGTCCATGGTTGTGGTGAAAGCTTCCCATTTGTCATCTACCTTTAATCCATTGATCACTTCCTTACTATCTGCTCTTTGTCAATGACTTCTCCAATGCTTCCAATTTGATCTGCTATGTCCATCTTGGTGACAAAATCAATCACACTTTGTTGGGCATCTTCTTGAGTAAGGTGAACTCCATCCATAGTTGATTCTTTCTTGCCTTGGTACTTGATGAAAAGAATGCTTTAAGAGCATTCTAGGTTTCTTATGAAGTCTTGCAACTCCTCATGTGTGGAAGTAAAAAATCAAAGGTTGATTTAAGAATATATGACCTGACTAGAGCATCCTTTGAGCACCATGTGGTTAACCTCTCTTGTTCTTCTTGAGTTGGTTGTCCTTTGCTTCTAAGGATTGGCATCACCTCATCTCCAGATATGTAACCATAGAGGTTTCTCCATTGAAGATAAGCTTCCATTCTAAGTGACCAAGCTGAGTAGTTACCTGGATCCAATTTTTCTATGGATGAAGGAAATCCATCTCCCATGTTGATTTGTTGTTGCTCTAATATCACTATGATGAGATGGATGAGTATGCTCTAGAGATGAGTTGGCGTTGCACAAAACCTACTCTAAACCTTCCAAGTTACTAATAGGGATGCTTAATAGACTTCTTTAGCTTCACATTAATGCATTTGGAACCACCAAGTTCTTTGGAACATCATTCCCAAAATTTTGCATCAAAATAGATAACTTGCATGTACTAGAAATGTGAAGAAACCTTCTATTTTGGGAATAGAAGGGCTCAGTGTTTTTCTTAGAGCTCACAACTTGGTATGAACTGACCAGAGAGATTTTTCACACATCTAATTGGACTTATATAGCTAACTAAAGCAAGTTATGTCATCAATTTATCTATGCCATACATTGAGAAATGAATGTAACAAGTCAAGGGGGTCATCCCAATATTTCCGGATCTATACACATGTTCCAAGTATGTGTATTTATACACATATTCCAAGTTTGAATTTGAATTTTCCCTCACCTAAAAGTGATCCTACACTTTAGGGATAATTTGAATTGATTCTTCCAACCACATGAGTTGTGGGTTCATCTTCCTAACTTCACAAGATTCCATTTTTCTTTTTGCTTTTCCATTTATCCAAGGTAAATACAATCAAATTCATAAGTAGGTGTTCATGTGAGGTTCTCTCTTATCAAGAACTAAATGACTGATTAGTCTTGAATAATTAGCCAAGCACTTAGGCTTTCTAATTGCACCAACACTCAATAGGATGTGATGTGTCATCACTTGTTTCAACATATCAAGGAAATGGCATTTTCTGCAATTTACTAAAACATTCTGCATGACTGTTCATGTGATTTGAAGCGCCTAAATTAAGATACCAGACATTACCATTCAATTTTGAAACATCAACAAAAATTGTATTCATCTTATGATGTTGGACCATGAACAACTTCTAAGAATCATCTGCACTTGTGAATGCATAGTTGTTTTGCTACCTTCTGTTATTTTGATTCTTCAAGCTGCAATCACGTTCAAAGTGTCCAAGTTTACCATAATTCCAACCTCTTTTACTATCATTATGTGAATCCTTTGTTTGGAAAATTATGTTGTCTCTTTGGCTCCCCTGCCTCAAAATTGTCATCTACGTCTTGCAAGATTCTGTTGTTGACCTTGGTCTTGGTTATAATATCCTCTTCCTCTTCTGAAGCCTCTGCATCTTCCTCTATGAGAGTAGAATACCTACTCAGAATAAGGTTTTCGTTGGGAGTTTAAGTCCTCACCTAGATTCTTTTCTTCAATTATCGGCATGGAAACCAAATGAGCAAAATTTGGAATATTTTCCTTGGTCTAAATAGACATTCTGAACTTCTTATATGAAGTTCCTAAATCACAAAGGCAAACTTCCATGTTGTCATCATCATCTACATTCATGCCAATAGATGCAAGAGGCTCACATATGCTTTTGATTTTCAAGGTGTAGTCACCTACCCATGTTCTTTTTCTCCAGTGTATACAACTCGTTCTTGAGTTGCAATTTCTGTGTGTTTGTATTGGTCTCATACAAGGTGACCAAATTGTTCAAAGCTTCTTTCAGTGTTTTGGCATTTTGTATGTGCCCACCCATGCTATCATGTACGTTGATAGGCATTCAATACATTACCTTTCATGCTCTTGATTCCATTTTCCATATAATCTCAACGGGTCCATAGTCTGATTCTTCTCTAGTAACTGTGGAGCATTTTCATTCTCTCCTTCAATGTACTTCTAGTAGCCTTTTCCCATCAAGAAATTCTTCATTCTGAATCCTCAAGCATGGAAGTTGTTCTTGTCCAGATTATTTCTCATAAGCTAACTCATTCCATCAACACTTTCCATTTTTGTAGCAATTCGCAACACTACAAAAACACTAGAAGTAGTACCTCTTCTTGAATATTGTTACACTATGACGTGATAGTTCGATCTCAAAAAAACTAGAGTTTTCTTGTATCGAGAGTACACAGAATTGCTTAAAATTATGGAATATTTAAGTGTTGCCAAATAGAATGCAAGTTACAATTTTACAAATTAACATGATTTTTTTTTGTGGGCCCCACCTTATGCCTTCTAACTTCACACCAATTTTCATAGCAATCTGAGGTCATTTGTGAATCATGTTTTCTACATGCCTTCTAGTGTACTCTTCACTTTCAGCCTTCTCCATGAACTTTGTATAGCGATATTGGCTCTGATACCATGTTACAAGAAAGGAGATAAGGAAGAGAGCTCACTCTCACACTCAAGAGGAGCACACGTAGATTAAGGCAAGGAAGAATGGTCTTCTTCTTCTTCTTCTTCCTCTTATTCTTCTTCTTCTTCTTCCTCTTATTCTTCTTCTTCTTCTTCCTCTTATTCTTCTTCTTCTTCTTGTATTACATAAAGATGGTACAAGAATGACGTGATACAATTAGTACAATATATAAAGAACAGTACATAAGGAAAATCCTAATGTTTGCAAATGATTGAGCTGCAAGAAACTATGTGCCATTAAATCTAGTAAAGCTCAATGAAATATCCCTGACATATACCGGCATGACCACTATACATGTCATAGAAATGAAAAAATGATATGTGTCATCCTAGATCATCACATGTTGAGCTTGATATATCAACAATTGTTGCAAGGATCTTAAATACACATGCACATAGAGGATATGCATACTAAAAACACACAAAAAATAGAGATGCAAATAGATGAGATTGTACACAAGATTGTACACAAGATTTTTCTATTACATCAAAAATAGAGGTTACAATTAGGGCAGCTTTGGAAAGCAAGCATGAAAATAAAAAGATTCTATCTTTTAGAGAGAGCATTTGCTTTTATTCACATAAATCGTGATCTACATTGATCCTTATCTTAACCACTATTTTTACTACTTTTTCTACAAAGAAACCACTATGTGGGTCTTCATTTACAAACTATATATATAAGCCCTATTATTTGTGGCCAAACACATCCAAAATGTCCATGCCTATTCACGCCCTCATGAACCTTTAGCTTCTATATCAAAACACCAAGACACATTAATAACTCAATAAATTAAACTCCAAAATTCCAAAATTCAACATATTCCATAAATGATATCAATGATACAGGCTATAAAATCTTATCAATAAACCATAAAGGGTATATCCTAAAGGTCATTTTCACATACAATTTTCAAATTTGAGTCGTTATCCCTAAATGGTATCTCTCATATTGTTAGTATATGAACAATGTCTACCCCTCATGATTGTATGTTGTATTGCACATTTTTTAAGGCCCCTATTATGAGGAGAAGTCAATGGTGCATTACCCAATTGATGGGAATCCCAACTTGCATGTTGGATGAAGATCAAATTGTACCATCTAAGGTATTTTAAGGGAAGGAACTTCCCAACATCCATAACTCTAGGGTTCGGGGTAGTGTTGAGGAGCCCTTGCCAGCGATGATAAAGGGAAGATTCCATATCAGACTCAAAAATCAGTGTTATTTTATTGAACCAACCTAAGTCACATATGGGGATTACATGGGTGGTGTTCTCCCATGTTCTACCACTCTTGTTTATCCATCCATGAAAGGCCATACCTCTCCATTGGCCTATATATACATGACTTTTGCACTACCCTAGACATCAAAATGACCTAGCGTACCTCTACTTTGTAACTCCCTATCTAGAGTTATCTAGGTCACCATCTACAATCTACATCAGAGTGCATAGGTGGATAATGCCATCATCTTTGTACTTGTAGTAACAAATTTTTTGAAATTCTGTTATATTTGTTCTCTCTTTGTTATTGCTCCTATGTTTTCTTGCATAACTACTTTCTTACATGGTATGAGAGTTTTTTAGGTATTTATTAGTAGAGAGGATTACTTTTTTCACCACAAGTATATTTCTATTATTACCATAGTGCATGAGTGATGGCTTCATCTTCTAGTTTTGGTGCATCTTTTAATGGTATTGCTACACCTATTCACCTTCTTCAATGTGCATTCACTAAGGGGAAGCTTGATAGAACAAATTACACACTCTAGATGTTCAAATTTTTTGGGATTTTGGACTCTTATGAGTTTTTGGATAATTTCATGGTGCCAACAAGGCATGAGTTAGAGCCAAGTTTGATAGAGGATCCATCAATTACTTGAGTGATCATCTAGCCAAATTTATATATTTTTCAAGCTTGGAAGCGGCAAAATGTAGATGCCTTATGTTCCATTATTATTAGTGCTAGTGATTTTCTGACCACGAATCACACTTGGATTCAAAATCCTAAGAATCAATTAGCAAATGAGAAGCACTCTGAGTTGGAGAAGGATGGAGACTTCATCAAGCAAATCAAACATTTACAAGATCAACTAGTTGTTTTCTATGTTCTTATAACACTTGAAGAAAGCACTTAGAGGAGTTTTTGAATTCTTCCTTTAAAAGATGATGGGTTGGTAAATGCCCTTAACACTCAGGTTAGACCCTTCCCTCTCAACTATGAATATTTTTATGCAATGCCTCTAGAAGAAGAAATGTGCTTGAAAAAATGCAAGGACCAAATGATGAAGCACTTTCAACAAATGCAAAGAGCAAAGGACCAAATTAAAGGTACATAATTTGTGATGGAGGTGGATAGTACTGTTAGAAATTTAATAAGCTCAGGTGTGCAAACAAAGCTAAGTTTCATGTGCCATATCACCCTCAGTTTTTGCTAAAAGACAGCCACTTTTCCCAAAGTTTCTTAGCAAAAGATTCCATCTTACTTGATGGAGAAAAGTCAGGATCTTTGGGGGCCACATTTGAATTCAAAATCTACACCAACTTTGGAGCCGTGTATAAGGAAGAGATCCAAGAAGAGTTGTGGACATTGTCTAGCATCTCTTTTTCACTTGTAGGCTCTAACTAGGAATGTTTACTCTAAGCCTGAGTTAGCCCCCACTAGCTGAAATATTTTCATAGGAAAAGATCTTTAATCATATGTATCTCATTGTGTATTTGTTTGTTTCATAGCCAAGATAGTTCATCTTGTTGCTACCTTTGACGTATTTTCTTTTGATTATAATCTTATTCTCAAGTGTTAACTCTCATTGATTACATTGACCTTGAAATCTCAATTGTATGTTCTATGCATATTTACAAGTGTATGTGTGTGAAGAGTACACATAGGTACAAGCTACCTGTTTGAACAATTATTAGTATGTCTTGTGCAAGAATGTTGAATACTTCACACTCTCAAAATTTAGTGATCTTTGGAATTTTGGAAAGCCTAGAGTCTATTTTATTTATGAAAATTTCAAAGATTCAATCCTCTATTTGAGAGAGTGATTCAAGTTTTTGTTGATTTTGGTAGCCAACAAAGTGGTCCTATAAGGGGCCCATCATTCTTTTGATTCAATTAGGAGGTGATATACTTCATCAACAAGGATCTAAGCATTGAGTATTGAGGAGATCAAGTGAAGGCCTTGAGGCTTCTTCAGAACCAAGGATTGAAGCAAATTCCTGGAAGACATGGAGGAGGATTTGAAGCAAGGGGGATCATCTATCATCATCAAAGGTTCAAGATGATTTGAGGATCTTGTGGGAAGGTGACATATCATTCTTTCTCATTGTGATAAATGAGGGATAAGGAGTCATTCAGCATTCTCATACACAATAGGAGATGATAACACTAGATTGAGAATCTTCAAAAGAGTAAACTACCAACCTTAGAAGTTTAGAATCTCTAACTTCCTCATGGGAAAGGGCATATTGGTGTTGGTTATTGGTATTGAAGTGAAGCCATACATAGACTCACGTACACCTATTGAAAATCAGAGAAAATCCACTATAGAGTGGGAAGAAAGGGATAGGATAGTGATCTTTGTTGTAGCTCAACACATGAGAAACTCCATGATAGGTCATATCCAAGTCCTAGAAGCAGCTAAGAAGGTCTAGGAGTTTTACAAAGTTTGTGCTCTACTTCTACAAAGGCTAGGAAAATCTAGCTCGAGAATGAGCTCAACAACCTTAGGAATTCACAAGATCAGAGAATTTGACTTCATACTCAAAGTAAAAGAGATTTTTTATGCACTTGGCTCAATAGGATATGTCATAGGTGATGATGACCTAGTTGTCCACATAAATGCGCTTAGGAAAGATGTTAAATGGAAGGCATTCACAACCTCTATGTATGTAAGGGACTCACTACCTGATTTTGAGCAACTCACCTCTCTTATGGTGCTTGAGGATCTAAACCATGAAGGCAAGAAAAATCAAAAGCCAAGACCAACTCTCATATGCATGAAAGGGAGGAAGAGCCAAAGACTATAGAGGTGGATCAAGAGGAAGAGGTAGATGCAACTACCAACAAGATGGCCAAAGCTACCAAGGGAATCAACAAAGACAAGATAAAGATCAATCATCAAGAGGAAGAGGAAGATATGGAGGGAGAGGCTACTCATATTCAAACACATGCTTCAATTGTGGGAAGCAAGGGCACTATGCCTACGATTCTTGGAAAAAGAAAGGTGGTAACAATTAAAAAGGGCAAGGTAGCAATGCCAACTCCTCGAACAATTCAAAAAATGAGGAGTTATTAGCTATGAGAACAACCACATGATGAGATGTGGTGTATAGATAGTGGTTGTAATAACCACATATTTGGTAGAGAGGAGTATTTTTTAAATCTTCAAGCACCCAAGCAAAGAGGCTTTGTGAAGATAGGAGACAACACAAAGCATGAGATTCAACAAATGGAAGATGTGAAGCTTGAACACAACCACAAAGCAAGAGGGCTACCCAAGGTATTTGATGTTCCTACTATTACAAAAAACTAAGTCTTTATTAGACATATGTTTGAAATGGGATACCAAGTAATGCTCAACACAAAGGATGCTTTATTCAAGACCCAAGGAATGGTGATGAGTTGATAGACAAGGGAAACAAGGAAGGAAGGATGTTCACTCTTAACATTGGCAAAGGGCAAAGCAAAAATGAAATCTTCATTTCCTATGGAGACAAGAGGATAGGAAACTTGGATCTTTGCCAAAAAAGGTGTGACGACATCAACATTCGAAGGTCAAAGGACATGGATAATAGGTGATTGCTAAGATGTGTGAAGCTTGACAACCAACCAATTTTATCAAGCCCTTCAAGAAGAGTGGATATGTAAGAGACCAAGAAGAGTCGTGGCCATCCTCTAGCATCTTTTATGCACTTGTAGGAACTCCTTGGTCTTAGCTACACCCTAGCTAACCTAGCCGTTTTCTTGTTTAAATCTTTGCATAGGCACATATATTTGATGTTGTTTGTTTCATAGGCAAGCTATCTCATCTTGTCGGTATCTTTGTGATCTTTCTTTTGAGTATAATCTTAGTCTCAAGTTTGCACTTTTGTTGAGTACATTAAACTTGAAAGGTCACTATTCTATTCTCTCCATATTTCCAAGCATATGTGTGTGAAGAGTACACATAGGTACAAGTTACATGTTTAGACAGGTATTAATATGTCTTGTGCAATGAGGTTGATATACCCTACATTCTCCAAATTCAAGAATGTATGGAATGTTGGAAAGCAAAGAATATATCTTCTTTGTGCAAAGCTTCAGAGATTCAATCCTATGTTCTAAAGAGCAATTCGATTCTTGGATGACCATGGTAGACAATAGAGTGGTCTTGTGAAGGGCCCATCATGCTTCTGCTTCAATTAGGGGATGATATACTCCATCATGTACTACATCTGTTAGGTAAATGGAAAAATCATAATGCTAAGGTAATGGCATCTTTTGAGAATCAAAATTTGTGTTATCTAATGCCCAAATCTTAACTTGCATTTTTTGAAGTCTTGAAAAAGTATGTCTTGAACTTTACTATTCAAACATCACAGGATGTTGGATTGATAATTGCATGATTGATCAAAGTATAAATGGGGCATCACAAATTTTGTCAATTAGGCAACAAAGAGGTGTTCAATCAAGCAATCAATTGGGTTACGCCTGCAATCAATAAATGAATGCTTATTTGAGGCAATCAAGGACTAGTGGTTTGATGGATTGTTTGGATCCAAACATCGCTTCTACCTCTTCATATAGGTAAGCAAGAAAAATAAATGGTCTTAAGAAAAAACACATTGGATCTTCATAAAAGACTTTTGATTGATCATGCTATGGTTGAATGATTGATCAAATCATTGTGGTTGATCTAGTACCCATGATTATATAATCTAATCAAAAGTGCTTATGGATTTGATCAAGTAAAATTAATCATGTGGATCTAGTGAAATTACGCATGTGGATCTAATGCTTAACACAGTTGATCATATTGCCATAGATTGATTGATCAAGTGACTTAAGGTAGGTTGATTATTTTTCCACCTACTGGTTGTTCATATCCACCTTAATCGACTGGTTGCATTGTGTTAGAGTGATTGATTGTTTTCTTTGAGATAGATCGATCATAGTGTGTAAGGTCGATTGATCAGAATTTCTCTAAGTCAATTGGTCATGTGAATCTTGATTAATTAATTAGATGGACTATGGGAAGGATTGTGTGATCTTCATTCAATCAATCACATAGGTGTCTTGCAATAGGTTGATTTTATCTAATGCACTAATTAGTTGTGTTTGATACACCTAATTGATCAAGTTTCCTTCACATGATCGATTAAATAAGTCGCAAACGTTCAATCAATCGTCAGCTTAACAACAAATGAAAAGTTCCTATTTTATGCAGATCCATAAAAACTTTATACAAGAATTTTGATACAAAAAGCCAAGAAATACATATCCTATTAGAAGATAACAAAACATGATGAAAAAAGCAAATAAAATCCACTCCCTTTGCATGAAATCCTACCCTAAATATTGTATAGGTTGATACTCTTTTCCATGAATTGAAAAGAAATTCAAATAAATTGCAAGAAATCATAAAATTTCATGTAGCAACATACCTATGAGTTCATAATTCATCATGCAATTTACTTAGACATGAACATCTCTCTCTAGAAATTATTCCAACAAGTGTATGCAATGTAGTATAATCATTCTCACGTACACCTCTAAACCATCAAGCTCTAAAGATTAGGCCCAATCTAGTTGCAAATGGTGGTGATAAGAAAGCAAGATGGATTGCTCACTGTCAAGTTGCGAGTGGATACCTACCAAACCAATAGACAATACCAAGTGCACACAATAACATGAGTAAAGATCACATCACTAAATGGTCTCCAACAATAATTTTGTTTCTCTCCAATCACATGATCTACAATCAAGGACCCAACATGATCAAACATTTTCACATAAGAAATTGAAGGCAAATAGCCATTCACTACAATGACCATATCTCACTCATTTCTCCACTAGGGCATCCTATGGTAACTCAAAACAAATCTTACAAAAACAACTACAAAGTGTGTATGAAAATATGCAAGAAAATGACACATACATTTTAGTACATAGTTTCTTCATTGAACAAGTATGAATGCATTCATAGCTTGCAAAAGAGATCTTAGAGGCTTGAGAAGAAATCAAGAGAAAGGATATTAAACATATGTAAAATTAAGAGAGAAAAAAATGAAGTGTTACAAGCACTAGAACATGCAAGAATCACACTTCAAAGTAAGAGTAAAACTTGTGCATGAATTTTGCAAGAAGAAAAAGTCAAGTCATTCACTAGAAAAAAGTCTCTACAAAGTGAGAAAATTGGGATTTGTTTAAATTACAAAAAGATTTAAAAATTTAGAAATTACAATTTAGAAAATGACAAAAAGATTAAAAATCCATTGGAGGAAACTTCTTCTATTTTAGTTCTTTATGGCAAGGCTCTTCCCTCATATATAAACATATATACAAAGGTTCTAAACTAATAATTTAGAAAAAAAAATATGTCCACCAATTTTCTTCATGATTGTGACTACTAACATTGTCTTAAATGAGCTAGAAAAAATTATTTATATCTTTCAAAAACTAGGGATTTTAGGATGGCTTACCTACAACTATGTCATGGTAATAAGGGAAGTATATGATACTATATTCTTGTTTTTGTTACTACATGGGAATTGCATACAAGTTATCATTTTTATTCTCACATTATAGACAAAAACTAGTTTCATTTTATCTTAACTTCTATAATAGGACGTGAACTTTGAATGTTAGGAAATCATTTTTTAGGTTATTAGAACAAAGGGCACAAACATAAACATGTTCCTCAAGAAAGTCCTGCAAAAACTTAGTCAACAATTGTTTTCCAAGATAAATTTTCCAGAACAGCCTGATACATTATAATCAAAGAAGAAAATTGTATTAGCCTCGATGAAAGTTGCATTCACCAAGAGGAAAAAGAAAATGACTAGTTTTGTTTTCAGATATAAGCTCAATGGCATAGCTTTCCCTTGTGGAGTAGACAAAGCTCCATGGATATGTCATGGATTATTTATAGTATCTATGAATTGTACAAAATTTTTCGATAGAGAGAATCAAATATTAGAAATAACAATGATGTTAATTATGACGAAAACAAGTATAATGATGACAATGATAACTATGGAAAAAACAATGATACTAAGAGAATCCTCACCAGGATCACTAAATTTTCAATAAATTACAAGGTTAGATTGTATACCTTTATCATCATCAAAATTTATTAATAGTTATATTTGCATGATCAAATTAGCATGTGATTCTTCTACATAGTTCTCTAAATATGGATCCAAATTAATGTTCATCTAGCTCATATGGAATTACTCCAATTCATTCTTCAAGTACAAAAGAGGGATCCATTTCTTCCTACATAATGTACATCCATGCATGAACCACACATTCTATATCAACCAACCATGTGCTCAATTTCATCAAAGAGAAATTCAAACAAGCATATGGAAGGAGAAATAAAATGAAGGCTAAGAAACTTATGCTCCTCAATGATGGAAAATAAAAAAAGTTTCATCTCATTCCCCTTAAAGATCTAGGAATATTTGAATGGAAAATAAATATAATGTTTGATCCTCCTATAGAGGAGTAAAGAATCCATGTCAGGATGGGTAAAATGGGTAATCATCAAAATTCATGTCATTCATACTCTTGCAAGTCTCCGACGAGCTCCATCTTTAATTTTATTCCACAGGTATGCAAAGTGTCTCATGACTTTTACCAAAAGGTTAAGTTTCCCATATATTCTAATTTCTAGTTGTAGGATGTTCCTACTATTTTTTCAACCGCTCATATTTTTGGTATGTTAATCCATTGCATGTGCATTCACATCTTTTGTAGTATTTGAGGTCCAATTTCAGTTTATCTACTCTCATTGATCCATGTTAAATTTTGGATGATTTTCCAAAGGACGAAAGAACTATGATACCTTCAGAAGCTCAATCTCAATCATAATGATTAGCATCCTTGTCTCTCAATTTCATAAGTCCCTCCAAGTCTGAATAGATTTTCTAAAGCTCTTCTTTTGTGACCTAGATTAGGAAAATCTCCATAATGGAATTCCTTTTTCTTATTCGAAATGAACACATTGACCACTTAGTGCATTTAATGAATGGTCTTACATCTCAAGCTAAAGATGCATCCAAATTTAATATTAAATCGATAATGGATCATACTTATGTCCTCAAAAATATTATGTCCTCCTAAATAAATATTTTCCTTGAATTATTTGAAGATTTTTTTAATTAATTGGAAGCTCTACAGATTCGCAAAGGCATCTTCTAATATTAAAAAATTATCTTTTTGTATATCAATGTTACCAATAACATTTTTTAGGCAAATATCTACGTGTTTTATGTGTACCTTAACTCAATGCCTTGTTTTTAGGGTCCAAAATCTCTTTAATAGTGTAAAAAAGGATATATGGTGAAGTTTAATTAGTTATAAACTTCAAATATCATCCTCCTCCTCCTTTCTTCTTCTTCTTCTTCTTCTTCTTCTACTTCTTCTTCTTCTTCTTCTTCTTCTTATTGTTATCCTCTTCCTCTTAAAATCATTTGAGAGAAACACAAATGGTACAGTGCACCCAAAAAATGAATAAAAAGAAAAGGATTTAAGAACCAAAACAAACCCAAATTAAGAATTCCATTGTCTCTGATACAAAACTCCTTGAAAAAAGCTACACAGAAGGACAACCAGCAACAAAAATATAACAAAATAAAGAAGAAAAAAATGCAATTAAGAGATCCTTCCTTGAATGCCTCCATGTTTATGATCATTGCGTTTGTAGAAGCATCCAAAATTAGATGAACATAACTTACACAACATCTCCAAGCTAAGTTATGACATGTCAATGACCCTTCTTCAATGTTTCACTCCATGCATCATGATGATCAAGAACAATATTGAAACTCAATATGCCTTGAAAAATTGGTAAGTAGGCACATCTCACAATTTGTGAAAATTTTGGAAAATCTAAACTAAATCGGAGCATGCAAAATAGGAAAAAACCTATAAAACAACTATTGAAACAACAAAAAGTAGATACCAAGAGGCCAACTTATGACCTCCGAGAGTTTGTGGAAAAATCAACTATATTCATGCTATGCACAATGCTAACTGATAGGATTGGAGAAGACCTTGGGGTGAGAAAAGAGAGAATGCCTCAAGGAAATAGAGAGAAAGCTCAAAAACTCTTTATCAAGTTTCAATGAATAGCCACAAAAAATCCACTACAACAATTAACATTGTTATCTTCTTAACTATGTCTAGATGTTGCATCCCTTGTTGATCTACAAGTGTCACAAATAGTATGCTTTTATTAGTAGAAAATTCAAGTCTCTTTTTAGCCAAAATTGGCATCAAAAATTGATGTTGCCCTCCATCTTGGATTATTCCACTAAGATTATCTTCATTGATATTGATTTTCAACCTTGAACTTTCATGGTCCGCAACATGTCCATGTGGAAAAATAATCACAAAGCCTCCTACACCTCGTTTTGATTGTTTCAAGTAAGCCTCATGTATCATCTTCAACCTATTACTTTTAACCTGTGGGTCCAGATTTATCAACTGGTACAAGCTCACCTTTCAATAAGTATTCTTCAACATGCATTCTATATCGATCATTATTGCATTGGGATGATTATGTAGTTGCTAAGGTCTATGGCAATGCTTCCAAAAAATTCATTTATGTCATTCTTCTTATGGTCTAGCTTTGTTGTTCCTTGAATCTTCTCTCTATCTAGGATCTATTGCTCTCTAACTTCGTTTCCTTTTGATCTCATAAGTCATCATTAGGGCCTCTAGTGTCTTTTCTTCATGGGTCATAACAGAAGTCCATGTTAACTAGTGTCACCTTGATCTTCGAACAATCTCAGCCATAATGATTTTTACTTTCCAAAAATGGTGACAAGGTGGAGAGCCTTTTGGAAATGGGTGCGTTTTTTGGATGTGCCCACACTCTTCACAATTAAATAAAATAATTGATCTTCTAGGCTACATTGTGTAGAGGTACAAGCTCCATTGTTTTTGGAGGGGTCGATGTAGAATGTGGAGGTAGATACCCTAGATTGTCCAAAGAGAGTGTTGAGGTACCCCTTCACATGGATTTATCCACTAGGTACTCCGTTCGACAGATAATAATCCTTGGACTCATGGATAACTTTGTTATTCATTCATTCATTCACACAATGCCCTAAGGGTAAACCAAATAAATTGATTTATCTTTTGTTCCACTTTTAGCTTCTCGAGATCCCTTTGTATTTGGGCAAAAGATTCTTCCATGGTAGCCATCTCTAAGTAATTTGCCTTCTGATACTTGAGCATCTCAAGCTCTTATCTGAGTTAGGTGATCGGATCAACTTTGTTTTCTCCTTCACCAAATTGAGCACTTTCTTCTTCAATCATTGTTGTTGCTACAAAGAATTCTTCTACGTTCACATCAAATTTCATAGTATCTTTTATCTTCTCTTTGGTGCTCCTTGGGAAATATTTCTCAATCCAATTGTGTACATGAAATCAATGGGAGCTTCTGAAAGCTTCATCATCAAATACTTAAGTCTTCTGACTGACTCTAAGAATTTTTTGCACAATTAAACTCTCAAATTCTCTAGTTGGTCCTACACATACTTTGATGTCCTCCATGGCCCTTAACTAGATATCTTCTTGAATTCATTACATATGATAAAATAGCCATCCTCAAATTGGGACTACCATGGAGAAGGAGCCAAAAATGCATTTTACCTATTCTATAATCCTTTTCATATAATGCTAATAAATTCCTTACATGGTCATTAAGACCTTGGATGGATATCCAATTCTAAACCAAGAAGTTCATGTTCATTCTTGGAATGAATTGGCTCATATCCTCTAGTTCTATTTGCACAAGTTATTGTTGAACCTCCAAGCCATTGTTATTGGCCTCCTATAAAATGGATTCTTCTACATCATGATGCATTTCCTCCTCTTAAACTCCTTTCTTTGACCTCATTACTAGTATGCATTAAGAAAGCACCCTTCATTGTCTTCCAAATCATTAGGTTACATGTCCCATCGAGCATGTCAAATGTGGGGGATGAACCCCCATAGGTTTCTTTTATTGTAGTGCAATATACTTTCTCAAATATATTGATTTGGACTTTAGATACACTCACTCAAGGCAAACATAGATGAGAAAATGCACCCAAAAAATGAATGTAAAGACAAAGGCGTGAGAAAAAAACAAGCCTAGCTTGAGGATTTCACTATCTCTAATACAACACCCCTTATGGAAAGCTATACAAAAAGAGAACCAACAACACGAATACACCAAAAAGAAGATGAAGAAAGTGCAATTTTGCACAATAATGGCAATCGTAGAGATACAACTAGAATACACCACGAGCTAATCTACTATGCACACACATTGAGTCAGTCACACTAAGTGATAGAATTAAATGTGACTCATCAAACTATGATACTAGATTATAGACAAATAATGAAACAAATCCTTCCTTCACTGCATTCCTTCATAATAGCATCAAATGTTGGTTGCAAAGTATCCATCCACTATTTTTACTTTTGTTTTCCATCAAAATACATGGGCTCATAATGATCACAAAGCTAAAAACAACCATTGCATATCAATGAGATGCAAAAGAAGCAGTATGGGGTCCTAAGCAAGTAAGATAAGGCAAAAGTGCACTTAACTTATTTTCTCTCAAAATACAAATTATTTTGGCATAGATTTTTCCTCATCAATATCTACTCTCATCAATAAATACATCATGAATATCTACATAAAAAATGAAACAATATATATCCTTAATCTCCATAGTTTGAGAAGTTTGTTCGATAGGAGATATATTTGACTCCACACGAATAAAAAGAGGCAGCAATGTATCATACAAATCTTTTGAACTCATTGAAGCCTTCTCGATAATGAAAGTAGATTTTGAATTACATTCTCCAAAAAAATACATCTCAACTAACCAAAATACATTTAGTTTATGTTGATGTAGAAAACAGCATTTGCTCTTAGGATTCTACCCAACAAAAATATATTTCACAACCTTATCATCCAATTTCTTACATTGTTTCTTGAGCATTAATGTATTTGTCAAATAGCCAAAAAACCACATATGAATAATGAATGCTTTACAATCATGCCAAGCCTCATAAGGAGTGATAGGTTGTGATGCCTTAAATTGCATACTTTAGTACATATGCATTATACATCACAACCTCAAACCAAAAATTATGAGATAATATCTAATTTTTCAACCATGTATCTTGCACTTTCCATAAGAAACCTATTGTTCTATTAAAAATGTCATTCTATTATGGTATATATAGCACTATACATTGGTTTTCTATCCCACACTCAACTAAAAATCTATTGAATTCAAAAGACATATACTCCCCCTCTTAATTAGAATGAAAAGTACCCATTTTACATGTTGATATATTTTCAATCATGACTACAAACTATCTAAGACATGTAAAAACTTCAAACTTTGACTTCCATGAATAGAATCATGAATGCTTGGAAATATCATCTATAAAATTCATGGAATATAGGTGATTTCCAAAAGATGATCTCTCCATAGGACAAAAAACATCACCATGAACAAGTTGCAAGTTATGCTCAACTCTTACTATACCATATTTAGCAAAGGAAGAACACAATATCTTACCCAAAATGGAGCTCTCATATACATATGTAAACGGTGCCTCACATTAGCCAAAGAGACACCATATCAAATTTTTGTAGACATAACAAAATAGCAAAATTCATATCACCAAAATATGCATGTCAAAGTTTTGCATCAAAGATGGCTCGCAAATCTTGAATTGTACATCCATAATATATCCATCGATTTCATAATTTGTAAGCTTATATAACCCATGATATAGCATACCAAATGCAATGATTTTATCACCATCAAAGATATTATGAATCGTACACTATCATTGATAAACTTTACTACCAAGCCAATGTTGACGAATGTTGATATTGGAAACAGATTCTTCTTGATCCTTGGGATATATAAGCATTTGTTAATGTGAATGTACTACTACTACCAATAATAAGGATAATTTTTTTCAACTCCTAAAATAGGATAGAATTTATTTCTCCATGTCATATTGTTCCCATTAAGGGCAAGTTCAAGCGAGATGAAAAAATTGCATTGATAGGTAAGATAATTGGTTGCATCACTATCAAAGTACTAAACATTTGAGTCCACAACAAACATATAAAGTTCATGAGATAATGGATGACAACTACATGTGTAGTAAATGTCCATTCTTCATTTTAAACTAAGTTAGCAAGCTCAGTTTTAGAAGCATGCGTGTTTGTAATAACAATTCCTTCCTCTTTCTACTGTGTCTCCTTAAGGACAAGTTTAGGATAGTTCTTTATAAAATGATCATTCACTTCATAGTACTTGCAAAATTGATTCTAGTTTTCTACTATCTTCTCATCTTTGTTTTCATTATTTAATGGTGCCACATCTATAGGTTTTGCAACACACACAATGGACTTGTTTTGCCTACATTGATTTTCTTGTATGTGAAGTAGAATGGTTGAGAAGGATCCTATGGCACATAGGAATACAAGGACAAGAGACTATAGGGTTGAAGGGTGACAACCAAAGTTGCATGGCCATCACCAAGCATCTTGTTTTCCATGCAGGTACCAAGCACATAGAAATTCAGTATCATCATGTGCATGAGTTGATCGAGGACATGGTCGTGGAGATAAGCTATTGTCCAACTAAAGAAAGCTTGGCATTGGATGACGCAGGTAGCTCACCCCAAGGTGGAAGTTGAAGGGGTGTTAGATATACTCAATATTCCACTCTCAAGTGACTAGAAATGGTCCATGGTGCTCTAAATTATAAGGCCATCATTGTGAGGAGAAGCTATTGTGAGAGCCAAGACATGGAACAAATGGAAAGTAAACCTTCAATTTTTAAGGCATTTGGATTTTCTTTCATCATCAATTAAACCTAGAAGAAAAACTTCAATAAGAATCAAACATGATTGAGCATTCTAACAAAATTTCGTCTATGGCAATCAATTGCTCCTTCAAATCTCTGATTTTTGTTTAAAAAAAGTGTTCATATGACCATCTTCATTAATATGATCATCCTCCAATGGTTTTCAAAAGCAAGCAACATGAGCTCATTTCTTGCCTAACACAATGTGCCAAGAATATCCAAGGCATCCTTAGTTGTTTCGCATGAGTAAGTATGAGGTATAATGGGATATTTGTTAGACAAAGCAATCAGATGATATACCTATGCATCTCTCCTATCCCATCTATGTTACTTGGAATGACTAGAGGTATTGAATGGTGTACCTATCATAGTCAAAATAGGAGTTGCAAGAGGATTGGAACTATGAATTGCACTAGACCTAGGACTTGTAGCATCCTCGACAACACTTGCATCATCTACATTTAGACATTTGTAATTGTCAGAAGATGTGTTTCAACACCCTAAAAAATATTCCACAATCCCTTCACTAACATTACATGGCACATTGTGCATGCCCACAATGGGCAGTTGGAACCATCCAACTTGTCCTCAACAAGCAACATGTGAAATATGTCACTGTTCTCAAGCATGCTAATGATTATACCTCAATGAAAAATTTTTATTGTTTCTTGAAAAAGTTCTACAAAAATACCTTATGGAACTCTATTATATATGTGGAAAACTTTAGGATGCTTGTATTGGAAAAACCAAAGTTT
The DNA here is from genome assembly GCA_020310875.1 of Ceratopteris richardii. Lineage (NCBI taxonomy): Eukaryota > Viridiplantae > Streptophyta > Polypodiopsida > Polypodiales > Pteridaceae > Ceratopteris > Ceratopteris richardii. The sequence continues at coordinate 26,093,883 of CM035444.1, forward strand.
GAAATGAGCTTAAATCGAATTCCTAGCTGCAATTTGTAGCAATCTGAGAAATTAAGCGAGTTGTGCAGCTGATGCATCTCCAAAAGCAAAGGGAATCAAGTTTTCCTATGAGAGTTTATAGATTGATAATTTTCTTGGTCCATTTAGTGAAATATGAAACCAATTTTGAATGTATGGGTGGATTGTGTAACATAGAACTATTTTTTCTTGAGCTTTGGGGCACCTAATAAGTTTTTCAACCAAACATTAATATATGCTACTCTAGTATAACAAGAACAACCTAATCATGATTGGTAAGTTTATATTATGGTCATATTAACTTTACATTATATAACGATATGTGATCACAACATTCAAATATACGTAAATATTCAACATTTTCTATGGAATTCTAGAGGTCATATTATGGAACCCAATATTTTCTTGCTTCTTGTTTCTTGTTTTAGTACTTCACCATTATGTCTCCATTAAAAATATATACTAAACTCTTCGCATGCTACATAGCTTCTTGTTGTGAAGGCCCAAAGGGTCTATGATAACATGTATATCCTAATAGTATTAGGTGTAGCTATATCAACTTTAATGATAGATCACCTGAATGATGAGAACATGATCGTTTCGTTCCCAATCTGAGTACAAAGAGAATTGGCAAGTGCAAAATAAGCATGAATTTTTATTATGAACCTATTTGTGTCAATGGAAAAACTTCACCTCATGGTATGTAAATATCCATAATCTTTCAAGTATGCCACTGAAGGTTGGCTAGAGTTTGTTAGGAGCCTACTCACGAGTACGACATGAGTCAGAAGCTCCGTATTCACCTAGTTTGAACAAGCGCTTTTGCCAGTTCAGCTCCATTTGTCTGAGAACATGCCGCCAGAGGATCATCGATGGGCTGTTATAGATGATTATAATTGTGGATTGACCTAGAGGATCAGCACTATGGAATGGACAGAGGATTGTCAGCATGTGGACGCCCTTAAACGGCCCCCAGCGGCACTGACCCCTTAAAGCCCCCAGCGACACTGACCCCTTAAAGCCCCCAGCGACAATGACCCGCGGATCGACATCACCCACCACCAAATCAATGCCATTGACCACGCACTCATCAATCTTAACAATGGACCAGAACCTTCACCTTGTCTTGGGCCAAAGCCTGTTGAAAAGACTCGAAAAGACCTCGGAAGCTCATGAATGATATCAGTCTTATCCACATAGAGGTAGTGTTGATGCTACCATTGGAATTGACTCAAGATGGAGCAATAGAGGTATGAGGACTACTGGAGCTCGCTCAAGGTTCTCCCAACCCTAGAGTGCTGGCTGATGGTGGTGGAGAACCTAGAGGATGATAAAGAGGGAAGGAAGATACATTCATGGGTTGAAAAATCCAGTTCCGACTGGATGACCCCCCTGAACGTTCATGCGGCAGCCAAAACATTGAGCCCCTCCTAGTGTGTGAGAAGGATCACATCTATCATGCTAGTAGCCCTTACTTTCGATGGCTATGGAGCAACTAGTACTTGAACAACTAATACTAAACAATATAGCTGTAACCTTGGCATCTGAAGAACATGGCAGTCCGTCACAAATGACACTGGATGCTATGGATATGGTTCTCTAGTACGATGAGATTCTGCTGAAATTCTGAACTCAGTTCATCCTGCCAAACCAATAGCGTAGTGAGAGAGATTAAAGCTTCTGTCCAAAGGCCAACACCATATGGTTTCATGCTGACCTGACTCTATGCAAAAATTCTGAAGTTTGGGTGGGGGTAGAACATGATTGAAAAGGAGTCTTCACAAGAAGAAAATCCTCAGCTGAGTATTGATCTAGAGCAATCAAGCAAACACAAGAGTTCCTTGCATGTTCCACAGAACATCGTTCTTATCATGAGGAAGGAACAAAAAGTCTATAAAACTCAATAATGAGATTTAGGAAGGAAATAAACAGCTCTAAGAGAAAGCTTCTATACTCAAAACAGATCTAAGATTAGATAAAGAAATAAATTGCTGACATCTCAAATTGTTATTCAAGGAGTGACCGCCCGATATACAGCAGGCATAACCTTCTAAAGATATGTGCAGGAGATTGAATACTAAATAATGCGAACAAGCAGTCCCGATGTTGTGAAAAGTTGATAGAAAAGAACACAAGCCCAAGGAAGAGAACCAAAAATTCTCATTGACCACTTCAAAAGATATCTCTGAAAGAAGAAAGACAAGAAGAGATGCTACTGATCTTTAAAATTCCACCAGACATTACCTACTTCTTAGGCTCTTGGGTTACAAATTATGAAGTTGACGCAAGACACAGGCAAATTCTATTTTTCATAAACCTAGACAGGATTCCTTGGGAGTGTCCTTCAAAGAGGTAGCCAGATGGGATAGCCAGAAACCTGTTGTTGGTATGCAAAGAGCCATCTAATTTGCATCCTGCCAAAAAACTATTAGCCCTTTACAAAGGTCATCACATATCCATTGTTGGTATGCAAAGATGCAGCCAAGTGGGAGTGACTGCCAAAAAACATCAACGGACAATAAAACTGATCCATAAGAAAAAAGGATAAAAATATGATTAAGAATTCAAGACCCACTTATTGTTCCATACATGTTATGTATAGAGCAATGTAAGGCCAAAAAAGAGAGCAAAAAATTCATTCTGAACCATTTCAAAGGAATCTTTTGCTCTCCATCATTTTGACTGAAGAGAAACAGGAAATGATGGCAATGGGCATTATGGAAGAGGATCATCTCACCGAATATTCCCAACTTCCTAGACTCTCCATTAACTGAACTTTAGATTGAAAAAGACATAGATTCTTTGACCAACTTTTTTAAACGCCAAAGCCTAGATGGGATTCCTGGGGAATTTCGTACACCTATAAAAAGGTATTCACAAATCTACAATCGATATGCAAGCATCCAGTCAAATATGGGACCCTCCAAAAAAACATCAAAGGAGTGATGAAAATTGTCCACAAGAAAACATCCTGCCAAGCTGTTTCAATGCTGCATACATTCTACTATACTTTCTCCAAGGTGGTCACTAGCCAACTATATGAAATGCACAAAAAATGTATTAGGAAGAAACCAAAACGAAAAAAGTTTCAGCAAAGAAAGACTCATCTATTGAAAAGCATGGAGTATGCTAAGGAACTAAAAGCAAGATTTATATCAAGGTCAACCTCTATGAAGCCTGTGACAGATTGGAATAGGGCTATCTCTTAAAATCCCTCTTTGATGCAAAGTGGTAGAGGCTTCACCAAGTTCAAGTGATATGAGCGAAGTGATCGAGAGCTCATAAAGCCCTTTGATACATGACACTCAATTAGAGAAGGTTATCCCCATGCTCCACTCCTCTTAACAATCATGATTAATGGCTTGGGGTGCTTCATGGAAATATAATTAATGAAGATGACATACAGGGTATTCGACTTCAAAATGGGTAGGAGCAATCATGCAAATTTGCAATGGTCTCACGAAGAACAAAGAGTGTTACATCAAAGAGCTCAAGACATGCTTCGAAGAAGCAGCCTGGGGAACCCAAGATCAACAATTAAATAGCAATAGCCATGTCATAAACCAACCTGTCCCAAACCACATCCTAGAATAAGGTTGCAAAACATTTGGAGATGGAAAGTTTTCAAGCTGTTGGGAATCCCAATAAGCTTCAAGATTTTTATAAAGCATAAATGGGAGTGGAAAACAAACTAGACAGTGGGAAAAGGAAAACAAACCAGACAGTCGGAAAGATGCCAAACGAATGCAATAAGAGAAACAGTAATTAATACCTTTGTGGACTCCTCAATGCTCTATTACCTACCATGTTGAAGACCTCCAAAAAAAAATTCCCAGAATTTGTTGTGAGCTAGAAATGTGCACAAAAAAGCAATCCCTAAGATAAGTTTGGATGTGTGTTGCCTCCCTAAAGATCAAAGTTGTATAGGGATCCTCAATATTACATAAGTGGCATACAAACTAACCACCAAATGAATGGCAAAATACTGACTGAAACCTCAAGAATGAGTGCAACTTATTTGAAGAAATTTCCACGTTGGTTTTTAGGCCCACAATAGATATAGAAACAAAGAGAAAATAGAGATGTTATGAAGAGAAGACTCCACAGGAGAGAGATGTGAGGAGCCATGCTCCAAATATAATCATCACATTCCATGATAGAAGTTCCAAGATAGCATAGGAATATGCCTTAATCTATTCAATAACTTCATGAATCTCCAAATGTTGTAGTGTATGCTCCTCCGAAAAGATAAGCTTCTCCAAGCATGCATATCGAAAATACTCACAACAATGAAGGTACAAGCTGCCACACACGTTGAAGTTGACGAAGAAACACACCACCTCCTCCAAGTTGAAGGAACACCACCTCCTCCAAGTTGAAGGAACACCACCTCCAAGCTTAACTAATGAAGAGAGCTCGATAAAGTGATGATTTTAAGTTGCCCTTCTTATAGGCACTTCAACTAAACCAAAAATAACTCAAAAAACTGTTTTCCATAATCTTCGTCGGATTCTACGAGATACACTATTTTGACTTTTTTTTTTAAGTTTTTATGATGCCAAGTTTAGTTATTATCCATTGGATTAAAAACACCCCTTTCCATAGGATTGTGCCATGTGCCACTTGCTTTCCACATAATAAAGTGATTTTCACATTACAACCTGAAATTAAGGTTTGACTTTTGACCTTGATTATGGTGCGAAAAACACGTGTTATGTATAGTGATTCATTGAGCTTTATAAGAATATCTGATAAAAAAACTTGACCAAAAGTTTAACCATTTCCCCAAAAATGAGACCCTTTCTTACCTTTTTTGAAGACCAATTTTATCCATCTTGTAAACCTGCATGTAGGGTCCCTAGTGGAAGGTTTCCCTATTTGACATATTTTCTAACAATCCCAACCTAACCTGACTAGTATGCCGGGTAGGTATATTTGTTATAATCGTTTAAAGATTCTAGTACTTGATAATTTTTCGGAGATCGTGTGAAGTATCCACCAGCACACACAAGGACCTTTGACACGAAGAGCATTCTCAGAAGGATAGAGACAACTATAAGATGTTATTTAAATAAATAGAATACGGACTCAAGCATACTCCCAAGCTTATCAAGATAGGCCAGTCCTTTTCAAAGCAAGGTTATTTTGACTGTTGATTCCAACAAATAATATAGAAATTCCAGCAATTTGATATAAAATTCTAGCAATAAGCTAGAATTTCCTGCTATGATAGTTGCAATCTGCCTTGTTCTTCTTTAATGTCACCCCCCCCTGGAGTGCAACTCCTCAAAATAGTATTAAGTTTCTTCTATAGGTTGATGACTTATAACCATTGTTGAATATGTGGTTGAGCTTGCTTTGAACCTGCCAAAAATTTTATCTTCCTAAACGTCACCAAAGCTCACTGCCAAAAATTTTATCTTCCTACATGTCGTCAAACTTTCTATGTACTCTTGCTTTGATACCAATTGTTGGTTTCTGGGCCCACAATAGATATAGAGACAAAGAAAAAACAGAGACATTATGAAGAGAAAGCTGCTCATTTCCAACTTAAGGTATTGCTTGCGCTTTGGTCTTCGGGTCAGTGTGGTGTACCATCGCGATGCCATGCTTTGTCCATCCCAACCGTGTGTTTTGGGCCTTCGCAACCATGTGGTGTGTTGAACCATCACGACCGTGCGAGTTGTCCATCGCAATCGTGCCAGAGGTGCAGAATAATTCCTGAATAGAGGTAGAAAGAAGCCGTAAAGTTTTCGAATTTTCAAATTTCCACACGTTTTGCATCAGCTCGCGATGGTGACTCTTGAGTCTTGTCCGGTCGTGATTTCCATTTTTTGTGGCCAAGCCTCACCTTAGCATCACGATGACCCCTCATCGCGATAGGAGCCCCGCAGTCGCGATAGGAGCCTCATGCGTCTGTCCTCGCACAATGACTCTTCACGACAGATAGAATAATCTCTAGATTTGGAAATGACTAGCGTTCTTGAACTTGAAGCTCATGAAGACTCTTGTTCCCAGTTTTGAAGACTCTTGCGACCTTAAGGAAATTGAGGCCTTGCTTGAAGTACACCAAATCTGCATATGCTTTGATGGACAACTAGCGTGATGGGTTGAGTGCACTGTGTGCATCCCGGTGGCATGTTGCGATGGAGGCACCGAGATGAACTTAGGCTTCGGGTTCAGCGCATTTTTGTCATGGCTTTGACAGTTGAGGAGTTTTTCGAGCGCTCTCGATTACGATGCTACAAATAGGGTACAAGATCCTTGTTAAAGTTATTGCCAACAGAATTTCTTGCCACTTACAAAGTTGGTTAAGTGAGTACCAAAAAGGCTTCATCAAGGGTAGATCCATCCCGAAAGCTAATATTGATATTTGGGAAGGTATGGACTTCGCTGAAGAGTTTGCTCAAGATGTTATCTTCCTTAAGATTCACTTCAACAAAGCTTATGACAGACTTGAATGGGACTTCATTCTCCAATCTCTTAAAGACCTCGGTTGCGGTCAAAAATTCAACTAAGATGATCTCTACCCTGCTCGGAAATGCATCAACACAGATAAATATCAATGGCCAATTGTCGAAAGCTATCAGATTAAAACACTCTATCAGACAAGGATGCCCTTTGGCCCCTTTGCTTTTTGCTATTGCTATGGAGGGGCTCGACTGCCTTGTGAAGCATCATATGGACTTAGGCCATATTAAAGGTCTCTCACTTCCTCACAGTCAGGGCCACATGATCATGATACTATTTGCGGATCACACAAATGCCTTTGTGCATAATGATATGACCAACATTGATACCTTTTGGGGATGCTTGGATGCTTGGACACATTCTATGTGGTGTCAGGATCCAAAATAAACCACTCTAAAACCACTTTCAATTATCGGACTTCCACCCCGATTTCTTGTTGATCAAGACTGTCAAATGATCCCCGAGGGACAAATCTTCCACCTATTAGGTATTCCGATGGGATTTGGCGTTTCGATGGAACTAGGTCCTCTCTAAGCTCGATAACAAGTTGGCCTACTAGAAAGATATGCAGATCAACCTCGCAGGGCACGCCATGGTAATTAATAAGTTCCTTATCTCATCGACTTTTTACTTTCTCTCTTGCTGGAGACCGAGGGATCAAGAGATTATCAAATTGGAAAGAATCTGCAAAAACTTTTTTGTGGACGAGCAAACCCAACACAAGAGGTTTCCCCAAAATTAAACGGATTACTTGTATTAGCCAAAAGGATAATGGGGGTCTCGGCATTCTGGACATCGAAGGCATGGCAAATAAGTTGGAGGACAAATGGCTTATCAAAGCTTAGTTCAACAGTGAGGCCTCTTGGGCCATGCTTATCTTCAGGAATAAGAGTGCACAACGGCAATAGCCTAAACAAAATTCCTAGAATCAAGGAGAATTTGGACTATCATACCACGCTTAATAAGAAGTAGTGTCTTACTTGGACAGGCTTGCGATGGGATTTGAAGTTCATGTCTATCTGGCACCCCCTCATGGAGATAAAAAAGTCGGTGCTCATGTGGCAAATCCTTCATCGAGGAATCTAAACCAGTATAAAGGCTAACAAAATTTGTGGGGTTCTGCCGTGGTGCAAGCGGTGCCATCGCGGAAATGAGGATTTGAGACACATTTTCTTCTCGTGCCCCAAATTTATCTCGATATGGCAAATCCTTGAAAAAGTTGAAAAAAATATTGCTCCTACAGGAACAAATCAATTGGAAGCAAGCTCTACTGGGAGAGGCGTTTGGCGGCTGCTCATCATTGTGGAATGCTATAAGAGGTGAGAACCTCTAGAAGATTTGGAGAGAGAGGTGTGCTTTCAATTTTGGAAACCCTCCTAAAGAATGGTCTATCAAGAAATCTCTTTTCCCCCTAGGCAAAAGAATTTCCAATTGTAAGAAGCTCCCACCTTTTAGGCATCTTAGAATGTTTTTCCTCGACAACAAGATTAAATCCAAGAGGGCCCCGCACGAGGGGGACGAGAGGGTTATCAACCTCCTTTGTAAAACCCTCTAGCTTTGTATGTTCTTCCCCTGCATTGTGGAATTCGGGAGGTCCCATGGGTGCTAGACCCGTTCCCCTGTACAGTTGTTTCCTTTATTTTAATTAAAGTCGGGGAAAGTAGGCTATTGCCGAACTTCATTTTATTAAAAAAAACACCAATTGGACCAGCACAGAGGCCATTAGACTGTATAATAGAACTTCCTAGTGCTCATCATGTCAAACGGAAATATGATGTGTGCATACTCCACCTAATCCTCTCCCCAAAGCCTCAGAACCTGGAAATCCTCTCGGACAGATCATTCCTAACGAAACATCTCTTTTACTCTAACCAATTTGTTTCTTGGAATTTCTCTTCCCTTCTCTATAAAAGAGAGATTTATCAAAGCAAACCTATATGGACTCCCAAGCAAGAAAACTTTGCATCTCCCCCCTCTTCCTTGTATTCTCTTCCTATTATTACAATTTAAAGTTTGTTCGTTTATCGACAGACGGCACATTTGTCTCCCAAAGAATAGAAGCTTTTCTCCTCATCTGCACACTCAGCCACATTATCCATCAGAATCACATCTTATCACAATTTCTAGAAACAGATATAGGGTGGAAGTCCCATTAAGCATAGTTGTAATTGCCATTAAGCCAATCTCACAGCTTTCAAGGACCCCAGAAAAGTTCATCACTGACACATCTACTTAATTCCAAATCTTCTCTACATACAAATCAGTAGAATATCAACACCCAATAGTCTCGAACTGCTGGTCCTGTAAGTGAAGGAGTGTACCATTGTGTATTTATGTGATTGTGCTGGTATTGAATCAAAGAGAACTCTCATGGTTACTAATGTGCATCCAGTGATCCATTGCGTAAAAATGACCCGAACTTGGGAAATAATAAACCTGAATACAAATTTGGACTTCTAATGCCAAATACGAGTATGGGGCTGCACTTACAGCAATGCTTGATTCATTCTCATATCTGCCAATGAACATCAAAGGCCTTGTAAAATGTCAGGCTTCATAGAACTTAAATATACCCGCAACATATAAATTACAATTTACAATTTCATTAACATGGCCGACATGACTAACTCAGAGGTTGAGGGTTTGATCATTGGTAGCTGTTCCTAAAAATGTCTTGTTGTTATATTTCGGAGTGGGACAAAGGCATTCAGTTATCCACATCTGTTTCGATAAGGGGAACAATATCTAACATTCAAAATCATGGTAATGCTTCTTGCACATTGCCTAGCCTGTTGAGGTGAAGGTAAGCATCGGTACCTACAGAAAGCATGGCAACAAAAATCAAGTGAAACAATTGCATGCTACATAAAATTCAAGATCTTCTATGACCCCAAGCCGATAAAAAATATCCCAACCTCATTATAAACGTTTATAAAAACTCCCTGAGATATGAATCAACCAAATGCATGTCAAAATGGACACAGCCAGCTATGATTACAAAGCATGTCACTCATTGATCCATCATATTGCCTTCAATCCCATATGAAAAAATGGGACCTCTTTGCTTGGGGGGGGGGGGGGGGGGGGGACTTCTAACTCATTCCTGATTCAAATCTCTAGAATGATTTATATTTCCTTTCTTATTAAACTTAATTAGGGCTTCACATGTTTGAGTGCTGACATTTGATTTTGAACCAATACATATAAGAATATATAAGCATGCACATGCATATAAAAACAGAGAAACATGCACATAAAAATACACATAGAAACATACACAAATACAAAGTTCTCAGATATGATGTGAAACAGAAACAATATGGCACCCAGAAACTCAAAGGCATGATTACCATAGCCCTCCATCGAAATGACCTGTAAATCTCCTCCAAAATATCTTGCATAGAGTCTGCTGATTGGAAGACCATAGCCATATCCTGCCATGACTTGAGGTGCTTCTAGCAATTGCTGCTGGCAGTCTGAGATTGGACTTTTTGCCGTACTATACAAGTAAGTCCAAATCTTGGAGATACCACTTCTGGGGATTCCGCCACCCTCATCCGATATCTGAAGCAGGAAAATACAAAACTTAGGCCATGAAAATCAATGATGCTGATATTTGCTGTGAAGAAAAATCACACTTGTATGAAGACAACTGTTTACTTACCTTGATTGTCACATCCTCAATACCATCTGCAACTACCAGCCTTATCGGAGGTGGATCCTGTTCAGTTTTACTGAACCTTTCTTCAACAGCTCTTAGAGAATTTTTCACAAGTTCGAATACCATTTGATGCAAATGAGTCGGAACATACCTGAAGAATAGTCAGGTTCTTAGAACAACTCACTTAAGGATAACAAAATGCACATATAATTATAGAATCATCCTTTGACCAAAAAGTAAAACACAAAACTTACGTAAATGTCAAATTTGGATCTCCATATACATGCACCTCAGGAGAGCTTCCATATATGCGCATACAAAGTGATCGAGCATCCTCAATTGCATTCTGAGCAACATCCACAGGTGATACACGAGTGCATATCAGTCCAATATATCCTGGCAGAGTATCGGGTTGGTGTAGCGCAACATGCTGGCCTATACAGTAAAGTTTAAACATCATGACATTCTATTTTATAAATCACTTACAAAAGCACAGATATTCTAATGCAGCACTGAAGATTTTATTTGTACAAATCTAAGTTGTTTCCCAGAGACCAAAAAACAATAAGACTAGGGAGATGAAATATGCATACATTGAGATGGTTGATCATATACCTATGAGCATACGTATTCCAATTCGTGACATGTAGAACCGATCAAGAAATTGATGAATCTCCGGAAGCTCATTCAAGCCAACTTTTTTTTTCAAATCTTGTTTGAGTTGGTGAATACCCAAAGCCATTGTTGGCATCACTCCATTGTGACGTATTTTTATTCTTTGTATTAAGTCTGTGAACTTTGACTCATCCTCATAATCACTGATATCAGGAAAACTTCGTAAATCTCGGAATGAATCAACATACCAATCACGCACCTACAGACAATTAAAAATCTGATTAGGAATCCTCTTTTACTCCAGCTCATGTGCTTAACAAAAAAACTTATAGGCTTCTTCTACAAACAGTTTGAAAAAAAAAATGTGCATTTCTAGAACAGCAAAACCTTATGTAAAAGGTCTCCCAACATGAAAAGTATTACATAAGCAAGCCCTAGACTTGAGATACAATGAGCACGATGGAGTGTTTTCAGTTTTTTCTATCAACATTAACAACTTTACAATCTTATGGAGGACTGAAAATGTACAAAACAATAATAACATAACTTGAAGATTCCTATGGTTTCTATGTGACTTAACACTCATGCACACTCCTTCCAGCATTTATTAAGCAGAAGGCAGATTTTCTTTCATTAACACAAAAAAAGACTCTAGAAGTACACCACTTGAGTGGACGATGGCCAGTAATACAGACTCCAAAAATAAAATACTGGATGATTTAGGTGGAAAGTTTTGTTGCTAGATTCGGGTGGAAACTTTTTATATCATTAGTATGTCGATTCTTTGAATGCTCCCCTGCCAGGCATAGTAACATGGGATGGGAACATGAACGGAAACAGGTATGCGAACATGGTTGTACTTAAGGATGTCCCAAGAAGGGAGGTAAAAATGGCGAGTCAAAAATGGAAGCTTTTTTGGATTTACTTGCACAAGGTTATTCTACATTAGGAGGGCAACAGAATGAACATAGAAATGCACCAAGAGATGAAAACCCAACATGTTGACATTGAGAGTATCACTTCATTATTGCCATGTGGAGCACTAACAGATGCCAAAGAATTACAAAATCGGAGATATGTTCCAAACTCAAAACAGATACCAAATGGTAACCTCCCCCAAGAAGTCATCGTGCTCCATGGGTACGCCATGTGCAAAACCTATAGGAGGTATATAAACATGTTCTAACAAAGATTCTAATTTACCGGAAATTTTCTCCTCTTTGATTGTGTCAAGTACATCTGGATAATCATGCCTTCGCTCACCTGTGAACAAGTTTTCGTTCTTTGTAAGCAAATGAATCTACACTCTTTTTCAAGACCGAATGGTGCATTTGCTCACTTTGTGAACATTCTGCCTGCTTTGCCAAGCCCTTGCAAAGCATGCACGAGACTGCACTAACGAATACCAAATCCTTTGGATGTTTTACTGGAAGGCAGTCCCTCTTTCTAGAGGCAGTGTGGCTATAAGCCAACCATAGTTGCTGTAAGGAACTGCTATTATGTGAAAAGATGTGCACTTTTGCAATTCCAGAGTCCTTACACCACAATCCTCGCTCCAAAAAGCTGAACCAACTTTGAAGTAATTTGCTTTAAAGAGAGAGTAATATATAAAATATATCAACAAATCCCCCCTGGAAGTGATGCGGTGAACAAGGAGCTGGCACTCATGTATAAGGAAGTGCCAAGCTATGTGGAATCAATCGACAAAAGGAAGTAAGCCCAAAGCTTTGCGGAAAGCTTCAAACTTCTCCCTAGGCAAAGCCTTCGTGAAAAGGTCTGCAATGTTCTCCTGCATGGGCACATATGCCAAGCTCATCTCAACAGAGAACCTCTCCCTGACATAATGATAATTCACCTCAATGTGCTTAGTGCGAGCATGGAACACAGGGTTCCTCGCAACTTCCAATACGCTCTGACTATCAGTGAAGATGGTGGTGGCAGAAGACTGACCAACACCCAAATCAGCCATAAGACGTTTGAGCCACACACACTCAACAATCGCTGTGAAAGCTTCCCTATACTCAACCTCACAACTGGAAGTGGCCACAGTAGGCTTCTTCTTGCTCAGCAAAGATATGCATGAGCTACCAAGCATGAAGCAAAAACCACTAGTGGACACACGAGTGTCATAGCAACCAGCGAAAAGTGCAAATCTAGCAGTAGTGATCCCCCCTTGGGATATTGAAAGATGCGCTTAACCACCTGCCAATGCTTGACACCTGGGCAATGCATAAATCTACTCATACGTGAGAGCAAACTAAATATCTGACCGAGTAATGCATAAGTGAATCAAGCATCCAACAGCCTGTTGATAGAGAACACCATCAAATGCATCTCCAGCATCATGAAGACTCAATTGTAAACCCATCTCCATGGGAGTGGTAATAGGTTTACAGTCTCAAGGCCAAAATGCTGCAATAATGTGTCAATATATTTCGTTTGACATAAAGCTATTCCGCCATCAACTTTCATAAACTGAATGCCAAAATAATGATGCAAATGCCCCAAATCAGACATCTCAAATGAGGTATGAAAATCAGCCTTAAAATCAGCAATATGCTTCTCATGAGAACCAATGCGCAGCATGTCATCAACGTGCACAACAATGATCAGAAGCACATCATTAAAACGCTTAACATATAAGATGCTTTCAGTTGGTCTGTTCTCAAAACCATGTGCAATCAGATAGGCATGTATCTTTTCATACCAAGCACGTGGTCCTTGCTTTAAACCATATAATGCCTTCTTTAACCTACACACCTAGTTTTCATGCCCTTTCTACACAAAGCCACGGGGCTAAAAAACATACACTTTTTCATGCAAATCACCATTCAGAAATGCAGTTTTAATGTGATGTACATTCCAACCATGATGAGCTGCAAGTGCACAGATGCTACAAACAGTAGTCATTCGGCAAGTAGGTGCAAAGGTTTCATCAAAACCAATGCCTCTTTCCTGCGCATAACCCTTTGCAACAAGCCTAACCTTATACATGTCAACTGTTCCATCAGGTTTATGCTTCAGCTTGTATACCCACTTAATGCCAATGGCCTTCTTGCCAGGAGGCAAGTCACATAAAGGCCAGGTACCATTTTTCATGATAGCATCATCACATTGCATTGCAGCCATACAATGTTCAGAATTTTGTGCTTCATCAAACAAAACAGGCTTAGTCTCATCACAGAGACTAGAGGAGCCATAGCATAGCAATCTGATGCAAAAGAGGCACTATGAGAGCCTGAACGAGTACGGTATGACAGACGTGCATCTAATTTGCTGTCACGCAAAGTCTGCACCAACCATTTAGGCATAGTTTTTGCCTCCTCAATATCAACCCTCTCATCAACAAGTGCATCATATAAATCTGCATCAGAAATAGAATGATATGCATCATCACATGAAACCTATAAAGGCTGAGAAGTTTCCTCATTAGGACCAGCACTAGACTATCCACCTATAAAAAGAGGCAGAGAAGTATCATACATGTCTTTGGAACTAACAGATGTCTCCTTCATACATGAAAGTAAAGATTGAATAGCATCTTCCACAAAAACAACATCACGGC
>CM035444.1:26115712-26128212 GCA_020310875.1 Ceratopteris richardii
CTTTGGTGGACGTTTACGCAGAAGATTTCCGTTTTACTCATTAGTGTGGCTACCCACTTTGATTCCCTTGATTGTCTCCGACTAAAGCATAGTATCATTTCCCTACTCTCATCATTCATAAAGATAGTTAAGTCTTTTCAGTCTCAAGAATGAATAGAACATGCTTAAAGCCCAAATTTGAGGTCCTCATGCGCAATAACGGGCATTCTGATGAATTCCTCCTGTTGAAACTCAATATAGGGTCAAAGCTGGGATGCTTTGATAAAAAAAACAGAGATTCCGGCATAAGATCCTAACTAGTCGTAACTTGACTCGTGGCGCTTATATACAAAGAAGCTTTTTTTTTTTTCGAATAGCGTCCTATACAGACCAGTGCATAAAGCTGTCCTATCAAGGTGTCTTGTCTACCATACGGCTACAGTTTCTATTGCTGTACTCCAAGAACATATTGCTCGACTATGCACTATCATTGCAACAAACTCAACAAGACGAGTGCAACGGAGGAGAGATATTACATGGCTATCACTGTGACGTATGGAAAGACAAACGAAAATGCCGTAGGCACCCCACAGTGTCATGCCAATCCTTGAATGGTCCTGCTGGCATCAATAGAACACAGCAGCCACCATGATCTGGTAAACTTAGCAACTCATGAGCTGGGTGATTGGATGCTAAGTACGAACAATTGGATGCTAGGAATAATCCCTCCACGAATATGAGAGTATTACCAACGACATTAGAACTAAATTATCCCGACGATATCCGAACCAGAGGGGGATAGGTACAATAATATATACACATGTTATGTTTCTGCTCCTCAAGCTCGTCCATTGAAGATGAAACGCCGGATGAGGAAGCATATGTCTAAAACAAACACACACTTGCGCACATACACGCTCGCTTCTCTTCACGTACCTTACGAACAGGAGCCTTTTCAGAGAGCCCATACGGTAAGTTTTCCAATTCTGTTACTCTGTGTGCGAGCCGGACAGGTAGTTCTTTTTGAAGGAACTGTGCCGAGATAAGAAGATTCTTTTTGGTGGGAAAGGAGCCGAAATTCATCATATATTTTAAACTAACCCCTGTGAGCTTCTTCTCGCCACATCTGTAAATATCTTCTAGAAGTTGCTTCGACAAAGTGTCTTTGAGACGGCGGGTAGCCATGATGGAGATTCAGCACGGATAAAAGCAAAGAAGGGGCATCTTCTCGGCTGCGGCTACGGCTGACAAAACAAGCGACGCTGATAAGAATGATTCGAAGGTTGCTCGTCGTGGATCGGGCTGCCTCCACGATGCAGAAAGCCCGCCAGTGTGAGAAACTGTGTGACAGTAGTTCCTAGATGCAGAAAGCCCGCCAATTTGAAAAACCGTGTGAAGGAAGGTTGTTGACTGCAGTTACAGGCACGGAAGCAGTGAAGAATGTATGAGAAGATCGACCCTGACGAAAACCTGCTCGGCCAAGCTTCTTCAAAAAAGAAAATTCGAATGCACGCAAGCCGTGGCCTTGTTACAGGAGAAGATTCAGAAAATGCGAAGTGTGAGGCAAATGATCCGATCAGCACTAGTGCAGTAGTCCACAACAGCCCAACGGAGTTGGAACACTTTTGCGTGACGTGGCAGAACAGTCCAATTTATTCCCAGATAGTTTGCACCTTTGCATAAGAGGGAAATATTCAACGCCGCTTTTAGGCATCGAATCAATGGGCGAGAGTCGACTGGATTCCTCCAGCCCATTGGATGTTAGTATGTATTTACACACACACATATATATAATGGGCATTCTTTTCATTTGTCATTAATAAAAGAAAATACGCATGAAAGGTTAGTTGGAGATATAAAGTAGGTTAATAAGCTTCTATGGATGATTCAGTTATGTTTTTATCTTTGGTATCAGAGCTTACTGAAGGTTGGTGTGCAAAGAGCTTCAATAGAAGCTTAGGGTATAAGAGGTGAATGTGAAAGTTGGCATCTTCTTGACAGCACATCGGTATTTTGTCCATAACTCACGCTAGAAAGCTTATATTGATGTGATTTAAAGTTTTGTGTGTAAGCTACTTCATAGAAAGGCACAGAATTTGATTCAACACTTTACTCAACCAAAAATTCAAAAAACTCAGAGTGATGTAGAAGTCGAATCTACAATCACTTGGACAGAAAATCAAAATTTGGTTGAAATTTGAGTTCTAAGGTTATATTGAAGTGATTCATACTATTGTACATAGCTTGAGAAAGCATCTGCAACGTTGTAGAATAACACAAGTCCATCTTCAAAAGTGTAGGTCATCAAAAACACAAAATAGAGAGAAATAGTATTGTAAATAAAGATAAAAATAATAGCATATGCTTAGTTTGCTTGTATCTTGATATATATACCTCCAATTGAGGTATTCTAAGTGTCATTGCATAGCCAAGAGAAAATTATTCAAGATTGATGAAGAACAAAACTTGAGATTCAAAGGTTATCAGCCTTGAAACAACAAAATAAAGAGTAACAAATTTTCACCATAAAAATCCTAATTGGTTTTGGAGGTTCATTTTGCTTTGGAACTTCCGTTAAAGAGATTTTTTGGTGTATTAGATCTCAGTTTAGATCTTGAAGGCATTGACTATGTATGATCTATGTGGATGCTCCTCCATATGAGAGTAGAGTTGCTTTGACATATAAAATAGCATTGTGGTACTACTTTTAATTTATGCCATTTCATCTTTGTTATGAGATTATGATTTTTATCGGTGAATGTACAGTGGCATTATGGTTATTAATATATTTTATGCCACTTGGATACACCTTTATTTTTTTATCTCATGAGAGACAGATTGGATTCTTGGTTGGTACTTGGATTCTTGTTTTCCTTTGCAGGTACCTGATCCAAGTTGCAGCCTTGGTTGCATACATGTTTGTCACTTGGATTGGCTATTGTGTTAGCCTATGTTCATTGATTTGGTATTTTATTTGCTGGTGCGATTATTGCCTTACATGGATGGTTATTCCACATGGTTATTTGGTTCTAGAGTAGTCCATTTTCCAAAGGATATGCTGCTAAATTTTGTTAGACCTTATGCTAGACAAATATTCTAGTATATCCTTTATGCTTGTATAATAGCTATGGATCGTTGCCTAACTCTATTCACTTGGACTTGGTCACATGTTATTTGTGATAGGTTGGACTATCTTATAGGATTCATTCTTGAGTGAGAGGTTTATCACCATTGTATTAGCATGTATTGCCATCAGTTTTTGACACCTCTACTTATCATTATCTTTGGTTCGATCAATGACATCTTACTCATTCTTCTTTTGCTATTGGCTATCTTATTTTGATTGTTCAGTTTACAAGGGATACTCTGTTGAATTTTTTCCAAGATTCTTTCACATCTACTTGGTCAGTTTGGGGACTTGTTGAGCTAGATGCATTAGGTATGTGACAATTGGTTCACATGGTTTTCTTCTCCAACAAGATATATGTGATGTGAGTTATGCATATGGATATGCACATGTGATCCTATTGGTGATAGGGTATTGTTTCTAGTCTCTTGTTACATTGCTACTCTATTGATTGCTCCCAACATGGTGTCTTCTCGGATTGATGGCACTAGCTTTGGAAAGCTCAAATGTGGCATACATTGGTTCAGACAGTGTTACACATGTATATGCATAGAAATGCATTGAGGCCTTGTGACATGCCCGGTCACATATGGATGGATATAGATGCATTGGCAAGATCCACTATCGGATTATAGCTTGTGGATTTTATATATGAGTTTATGATGTATTAGAGGATGAGTGGTGCATTATGGTAGAGACTACATGATATGTATATGAGTCCATTAACTCATGTGAGACAAAGATCACAATGATGATTTAGATGTTGGCATTGAGGGTCATACTTGACAACATTGCTAGGTAGATATAACAATGACATCAAAGATATGCATGTGATGCAAGTCACGTAGTGTTTTCAAGAGTCTATGGTGATTGATTATGCCAATGATGGTGATGTCACATTCTCCTATGGCTAATCTCAAGAATCTTCTTGTTCGTTTCGCACACATATGGCTTGGTTGTGTGATGCATTAGCAACTTTTCATGTTACTCCACATTGCAAGTGGTTTTGTTGATTCTCATAGGATATTCATGGATGTGTGCACATGCTTGATTATATGGCATATGACATTGTGAATGTAGGAGTTGCATGCCTTATGCTACCTAGTGAAGCATCATTTACACTCATACATGTACATTATTTGCCTCCATTTCCTATGATCTTGATTTCAGTTAGCCAATTACAAGACAACAAATGGTATGCATTCATTGTTGAATATCATTTTTAGTTGCAATTGGGACAACTTATGATTTCTATAGATGCTAGGATTTGGCACAGGTATCCACTCCACATACTCCATGTGAGAGACAATCTTGTCTCAGTGGCACTCCTACTTTATGTGTGACATGAGACTCGTCGTGTCTCATTTTTTCTAGATATAGATAGTTCTATTGACTCATGATGCACATGTATGATAGGATTCATATGCTCAAATAGATGCACATGTAGAGCATGATTTGGGTGGACATGATGCTTATACAGAGCATGATTTCATTGATCATGATTCATGTGAATGCCCATGTGGAGCACACTTTGGATGATCATTTGGATGCTTTAGAGCATGATGTGGATGCTCATGTAGAGCATTGTTATACTACTCAATCAGAGTTAGGTCATCATATGCACTACAACAGATCGATGGTATACCAAGGTTTTTATCGAGGGAAATGAACGCCGCTTTATTTGCCGTCACGCCGGTGTAAAGGTCAGTATGTGCATCGGTATATGCATCAGTATAGGCGTCGGTATATGCGTCGATAATATCGGTGCCCATATCGAGGCCTCTGCTGGGTATACCGTCGCGTATACCATTGCTTGCTAGGTGTACCGACACTTATTCCGATGACATTACTGGGAGTACCATCACGTATACCGACGACCATACCTGCAAATTTTTTTTTGGGCAGAGTGTGTTGTCTTTTGCTACAGCAACATTACCATGATGTTGCTTAACAAAAGACAATACACTCTGCCTAAAAAAAAACCGAGTACATGTGATGTGTACTCTAATGTCAACCGAAATATGATTTCATGAAACAGAGTATTATTGGACACAAAAGAGATAATCAGAATGAACCATGAACCATATACAAAAGAAGTTATATATTTCAATAATGAAGCATGTACAAGAGTGTGGCAAACCACTATCATATATGACGCTTTTACAAAATGTGGCAAAGCAATGCATTGCCATATGAAAATCAAATACAAAATTTTGGTGTTCCACTGCCATACACATGCAAAGAACGTTCCATATCAACAGTCCTACAACAAAGAACATTAATGGAATGAGATAAATTCACATGAAAATTACAAACAATAAGTAAAAACCAAGTTTATAAATTAATTACCTTATCGCAAACGGTCCCATGAAACGATCGCACCGCGTCCCTCCAAGTCCTCCAATAGTGCAATCAACCCATGACGATATTCGTAAGACTCCTCCGTTCGTGTTGGAGGATGACCCATTGCTAGCTCCTGAAACAAATATACAAAAGATTATAGGAACATACATGAGAAATTTAACACAAATAAATTCAATAAATGAAATAGTACTTACAAACTTATGATGCATCGTGTCATATCCGCCGCTGCCCAAATGTGACGATCCAACCGTATCTAAACGTGTGGCTGTGGCATCTCGCTGCTAGCGGTATCGGTCAGGAGTCTGTTGCTTCTCATCATGAATCATGTCCCACTCCTCAGCATCTAACTATACAGGCTTTGGTAAGCCTGCTCTGAAAGCATCACGAGCCTCGGATCGTCGATGGGACATAACCTCATGTGCGGTGTGCAGAATCCACTCTAAACTGACAAGAGACTGTCCATCGGTTGGTTGGAACTCTTGATAAATTGTCTGTGTGATATAATTCTTCCGATCTTTATCCTGATCACTCCATTTCAGCATGATAGAGTATCCAAACTGGATAGAGCAAAGTTATCGTATGCGTGCACGCATTGCTTTTCTAGCCACATCCATCATCCGAGCTCCATCTTGGATACTATACACCTTGGAGTCATCATGGTCATGAGCACCCCAAGGTGTACATGGTGTTCCATGTGGTGTACTTCGTGGCGTACCTACATCTGAGGTACTCATCCTAGGAGTAGAAGCGGGCGACACAACGTCCGTCGCACTGCCTCCATAACAACCACCTCCTCTGCCTCTAGACCTACCTATAGATCCACTCCTAGAACCTCCTGCTCCAAAGCGTGACCTCGATCTACGAGACGGGCCAGAACCTGTATCGCGCTGAGGTGTCGAACGCACATGTCTACTAGTAGACCCAGTAGGAGATGGCTGAAAAGATGGTCGTGGTGGAGTCACAAAGCTAAAAGACATACCTCCTATGGGAGTAGCACCACCCACAAGAGTGATACCGGCAGAGTGACATCGGCGGGAGTGAGGCCAGCGGGAGTGAGGCCCGCAGGAGTAAGGCCACCAGGAGTGAGGCCGAGAGGAGTGCTACCACGAGCGATCCAATACTGTGATGTAGCGGCAATATACGCGGGAGAAACCTTAGAGATGAACTCCAAAAACTACTCCTCTGTCATGGAATATGGAGTGACTGGAGGACTGTCTCCCATCGTGCTTTGTAATAAAAGAACTCAAATAATTAGCATGCGATAATAAAGTAATATAGAGAATAAACAAAAAAATAAAATAAAAATTAGTACGTACAAGTGTTTTATTCAAAAGTCCTCTAGTCTAGCATCCTCTTGAAGATCCGATGCACCGAGAATATCTATCTCTATATTGATGGCTTATAAATTGCTTGCTATGCTGGTTTCTTCCTGATCATCGTCTATTGCTTCGTCTTCTCGAACAATGACCTCTTCTTCAATGACCTCTTCTTCTCGAACAATGATCTCTTCCTCCTCGACTATCGAATGAATCTCTGAGTCCACTAGAGATGGACTTTCTTCTACATCTATGCTCTCAAAAATTTGTCTACTACGTGGAGCAACTTGTAAAACAAATAGCCACTCTGATTCGGTATAAAAACAACTTGCTCACAGTGTTCGGGAAGTACAAATGTATCCCTTTCATCTGTCCATAATCTTATGGAGTCGACTTGAAGCAAACCGCTTTTATCCCGTCTCACTGTTGCGTTTCTTCCAGAGGTGACTACTTTGAACCATTTCACATCAAAAACAAAGTAATCAAACTTTCTGAAAGATAGTTTCAAGATGTCTTGAATCACACCACAATAACCTAGCTCGCCTTCAAGAGCATTATCATCTCTTGCACTCGCTCTACTTTTTTTGCAAAAAATTCACCATCACTCCACTATCAAAAGTATACCTATTTTGATCGATTCGTGCGATTCCAAAGTGTCGTCCATGAGACCATAGTGCACTGTATTTAATATACTCCCAATCGCATCCTTTTGCGAGTTCTTCTTCTTCTTCAGAGATATCTTCACCCTCTGACTTTGCTTGTGAAACCGCTGTATCTAGCCATCTGCTCGTTGGAAAAGGTGGAAGAGGTCAAAGACTTTCTGGAAGAGGCAAAAATCAAGTGGATTGATTTCTTCGAAACTGAGATCTTTCATTTGCGTTAGTTTCCTTGGCAAGCTCATACCTTTCTAACCACTTCTGCATAGGCTCAGAGTTAACTATGCAAAACTTCATTGCCTTCTCTTTGAAAGTTGTATCCATTTTTCATTGCAATCCTTTACCTTGTGGTTCATCGCCTATGAGACGAACATCTTCATCATCGCTCCATAAGCGAGGCATTTCAGGATCCAACATACGTAGAAACTCAGTTATGAATACAAGAGATTCTTGTACAAGCCATCCCTCTGCTATGCTACCCTCTGGACGTGCTCTCTGTCGAACAAACCCTTTTAATGTCTTCATAAAGCGCTCTAAGAAGAACATCCATCGACTATGGACAGTTCCTGCTATTGGAACTTCATCTACCACATGAACAAGTAAATGAAGTTGAATAGTGAGAATACTTGTGGGAAAGTATTTCTCTATCATACAAACAGCCTCGATAGCATTGAGTTTCGCACTCTCTATGCTATCTCTATTTATCTCTTTAGAAGATATCCACCATACTAAAGAACTAATTTTATAAATGGTTCTTCGTACATCCTCTGAAAGACAATCTTTTAGGGCCACAGGGAGCACAAACTGTAAAAACTTGTGCCAATCATAAGACTTTAGTCCTGCAAGATCGTCGTTTCGTGTGAAAGCAGTCTTTAGACATCTCATGCATCCAGTAGGTGTTCGAAACTCTGAAATTGTTTTCTTCACTTGTTGCTCTTCCATCCTGCAAAGCACCCAAGGAGCTCTTGGTAATGATACTATTCTGTTGGGCTTAGTAATTGCCCACAACTCTCGCATACGACCTCGTTCTTCTAAGTCCTCCCTTTGTGCTTTGCTTTCTTTCTTTCTGATCAAAGTTTTCCAAAGAATCTCTCCCACATTCTTAAAAATATGCATCGGGTCCACCAAATGATTGATCAACAATTCACTCTGATAACGGAGTTCATGAAAAATGGACAACCATTTCATGCAAGCAACTGGATTTTCTGAATCCCACAATTGTTTCCAATCGCTAGCTTTTATTTGGTGTTGCGCTTGTCGACCAATTTGTCCTTCACGTAAAACATGTCCATCAGGCAAATATCTATGATGTCCTTCATAGACAGTTTTACGTAGTGCTTTGGAATAGCGTGCTTCGAGTCGTGGTCCGCATAAAGGACAAGCATGGTAACCCGAAATCGATGGACCTGAACATTCACCATAACCAGGCCAATCATGCATTATCCACATAAGTATGACTTGCATCGCACGTCTCATCTTCTTATAGGTTGAGACATGTCACGCACAGTAATCCCATCCCATAAAATGCGCAGTTCTGCCACTTGTGTGCAAGATATACATCCATGTTTTTTACCTTATACTTACCTGATACAATAAGAGCTAATAATAAATGACCTTTCTTTGTGGCCAACCATTGTGGGATATTATAATTTACCAAACATACAGGCCATGTGCTCCATGAAGAACTGCGTACTCCAAATGGATTCACTCCATCCATAGCTAGGCCTAGACATATGGACCGAGGCTCACTAGCAAACTCTGACCACTTACTATCTATGTGCTTCCAAGCATCAGAGTCAGCAGGCACTCGCATTACATTATCTGTAGACCTGCTCTTTGTATGCCATGACATTAAGTCAGCTATAGATTTGCATCTAAACATGTTCTTAATTCGTGGAATGATAGGAAAGTGGTGAAGAACCTTTGCGGGGATTGCTTCGCCTACAACGTCTTCTCTAAATCTATTTGCTCCATACTTTGGACATACGTGGAGATGCTCATACTCATTCCGGAAGAGAATGGAATCATTCGGACAAGCATGAATTTTAGTATAATCCATTCCAATGGACTGTAAAAGTTTTTTTGCATCTCCACGTGTTGGAGGCATGTCATTTCCCTCTGGCAAAAATTGATCTTTAAGAAGCCTGCAATAAGCAATTAAAACGATATTAGTAAATAAAGTTATTGTGATACAACAATGAAAGCCAATTTGTTATCCACTTACCTGAACAATTCAGTGATACTACTATTTGACCATCCATAAATGGATTGCAGATTGAGCATCGCGAGTGACGCATGTAATACAGATATCTTTGCTCCATTGTAAAGTGGTAAACGAGCTAGTCTTCGCATGTTTTCATATTCTTCATCGACTTCTGATCGTGGAATTTCTATTGTGTCCATGAAACTCTCGACACCATCTCCACCATCATGATCTTCTTCCATCTCATAAAATGCTTCAAGCATCTCTTCCATAGGTTCATTCTGTGTAATATTATTAGTACTTGCTTGTACGTCTAAGTCCCTTTTTGCTCTCTTTTGTCCACGAGAGGTTACCGGTGCAATGTCGTTTGGGTCCATCTGCTCACCTGGGGGACCATGCGAATGATAACGTAGGTTTTCCAGTCGACTCCTATCAAAGGATCCATACTCTCTAACATGTGCAGTACAAATCCGTCGTTTCCGATAAATTTGATACTTGCACTGTGTGCAAGGACATGCCATTCTCTCTTCAGGATCCAAAGAAGCCATCTGCTACAATATGGACATTTTAGAATATTTGTTTTTTTATTAAACCTAAAAATCATACTCTTAAAGACTTAAACCTGAAATACTAAACCTAAATACTTAAATACCTAAAAAAACTTAAAACCCTAATATATAAAACTATCCTATTTTATCTATATATTCGGATTTTTTCTTAATTGATCCTATTTTATATATATATTTATTTATTCATTCAGATTTTTTTCCTCTTAATTGAGTTATATGTATGCCTAAACCATAAAACCCTAATTTTAAAGATCTAGACCTAAATTATGTATATTTCTATACACAAAAATTAAACCTATTTTTATATATTGAATCATATATATTTCATTTATTTATTTAAAACACTAGTTCTTATCATATTTTATATCTATATAATTATCCTACTTTATATATATATATATATATATATATATATATATATATTATTTATATATTCAGATTTTTTTCTTAATTAATCCTATTTTTATATATGTTATTGTATATATTTAATTAAATTATTTAAAACACAAGTTCTTTTTATATTTATTTATGTATATAATTATCTTATTTTATATATATATTTATTTATATATTCAGATTTTTTCCTTACTTAATCCTATGTTTATATATTTAATTATAAATATTTAATTATATATATTTAATTAAATTTTTTAAAACACTAATTCTTTTTATATTTATTTATCTATATAATTATCCTATTATATATATATATATTTATATATTCAAAATTTTTTCTTACTTAATCCTATTTTTATATATTTAATTTTATATATTTAATTATATATATTCAATTAAATTATTTAAAATACTAGTTCTTTTTATATTTATTTATGTATATAATTATCTTATTTTATATATATATTTAATTATATATTCAGATTTTTTCCTTACATAATCCTATTTTTATATATTTAATATTATATATTTAATTTTATATATTTAATTATATATATTTAATTAAAACCCTAATCTTAAAAATCTAGACCTAAAATATGTATATTTTTGTATGCATGTGTATCTACATGTATATATGTATTATATGTGTATGTGTATGTGTATGTGTGTATATATGTTATGTAGGTGTTAAAACCCTAAAACCCTAATCTTAAAGATTTAGACCTAAAATATGTATATTTCTGTATGCATGTGTATCTACATGTATGTATGTATTATATGTATATGTGTGTTTGTGTATATATGTTATGTAGGTATTAAAACCCTAAAACCCTAATCAGAAAGACTTAGACTTAAATATGAAATACTAAAACCTAAATACTTAAACACCTATAAAAATCTAAACCCCTAATCCTAAAACCCTAATCATATTTGATATATATATTTATTTATATATTCATATTTTTTTTTCTTATTTTTCTCTATATTTTTTCTTAATATAAATATAATTGAGTTATATGTATGCCTAAACACTAAAACCCTAATCTTAAAGATGTAGACCTAAAATATGTATCTTTTTGTATGCATGTGTATCTACATGTATATATGTATTATATGTGTATGTGTATGTGTGTATATATGTTATGTAGGTGTTAAAACCCTAAAACCCTAATCTTAAAGATTTAAACTTAAAATATGTATATTTTTGTATGCATGTGTATGTACATGTATGTATGTATTATATGTATATGTGTATTTGTGTATATATGTTATGTAGGTATTAAAACCCTAAAACCCTAATCAGAAAGACTTAGACTTAAATCTAAAATACTAAACCTAAATACTTAAACACCTATAAAAATCTAAACCCCTAATCATATTTTATATATATATTTATTTATATATTCAGATTTTTTTTCTTATTTTTCTCTATATTTTTTCTTAATATAAATATAATTGAGTTATATGTATGCCTAAACCCTAAAACCCTAATCTAAATTATCTAGACCTAAAATATGTATATTTCTGTATACATGTGTATATATGTGTATATATATATTATATGTGTATGTGTATGTATGTGTAAATAGCCTAAAAACCCTAATCTTATTTTTATATATTTGATGTAAAAAAAAAACTTTAAAATAAAAAATTTATATATTTAATTATATATATTTAATAAAACACTAGCTTATGTGTGTGTATATATGTGCATGTGTGTATGTATGTGTGTGTGTGAATGTATGCATGTGTGTATATGTGTATGTGTGTCTATGTATGCATGTGTGAGTATATGAGTATGTATGTACATATGTGTGTGTATGTATGCATGTGTGTACATGTGTGTGTATGTATACATGCATGTGTGTATATGTGTGTATGTATGCATGT
>CM035444.1:26133212-26268212 GCA_020310875.1 Ceratopteris richardii
ATTTGAATCAATATGAGGCATTTGTATCATGTTAATTCTAGAAAATTCGGGTTCTAATCTTTTATCATAAATGTCTACTTCCAAACCAAAAGGAGATTGAAATATTTTTAGATCTAGAAAAGCACAAGAATCACCATGTGAAGTACAATTCAATTCACAAAAAGTTTTGGGATAAATACCAGCATCAAAAGCATCATTGTCTAAATACATAAAATCTTGAAAAGAACTAAAGTAAGGAACAAACAGATCATCGACAAAGGGTCTAATATTAGAAAGTTTGTGTATAGTGATAGGAAAAGTATTAGCTAAAACAAGCCTTTCCATAAATTCAAATTCATAAGTAAAAATATAAAAATTGGCAAGAAAGACAGCACAATTTGTACCCATAGGTCCAATACATTGTTTGAATAAAGTAACACCAATTGACATATACAAGTTTTCTAAAAGAAAATCTAACCAAAGAAGAATGTCAATTTCATCTACTACTCTAGTGTGACGTTTCTTTCTACTCTCTATATCTACATACTTGGATGACCCGCTTATGTTTCATATCATTATTATTATTAGATATTCAATGTATTTTGCTTAGCAACATTAAGGAATGCAATTAGAGGTGAACCTTTACAGAATATCTAGAAAGATGAAAACGCCTTTAACTTTCGTGAATTTTAGGTTCTATTTTCCAAGTCAACTTGAACATATTAAGAATGAGAGTAGAAAGAGGATGGAACCCTCCACCACCACAAGGCATGTGTTATCTTTCATGCAAAAAATCAGATATTGTTTAGGTTGATATTCTATTTAGCATCTAACATTGATATTTTATGAGAGTCTTCTACAGGCATCCATGTTGATAGTTATTCTTCTTGCACCATCACCAAGAATCT
The DNA here is from genome assembly GCA_020310875.1 of Ceratopteris richardii. Taxonomy (NCBI): domain Eukaryota; kingdom Viridiplantae; phylum Streptophyta; class Polypodiopsida; order Polypodiales; family Pteridaceae; genus Ceratopteris; species Ceratopteris richardii. The sequence continues at coordinate 26,134,100 of CM035444.1, forward strand.
AGTACTCCATCATAAAAAAAGAACATCAAGTTCCAATACCACTTCCTTGAAGAGAAGGTATCATCCTATGAATCTTCTTGGAGTAATGGACCTCTTAGGAGAACTTGGGGGATATGTTCATGAAAGCTCTTACTATAGTTCTACTCTAGCATTGGATGGATCTTTGTAGCATTCAATTGATACACCATGGAGCTATAGAGGGGATGTTAAAGGATTGGTTCTACATCCTTTGGATTATTTCATGTTTTCCTATTTACTTATGTGCATGAGTCTATCCCCATTTTGTAGAGCTCTACTAGTTGTGTTTGGGACCCTTCCCCTGTAGTTACTTTGTGTGATCTATGTTCTTTTTGTTACCGTTAGCGTCCATGTGAAAGGCCAAATGGTCACTAAGAACTTCTTTGTATATGTTCTTTAATAAAACATATAGTGGCCTGGTCACCCACAAACTGTAAGTTTGACCACATTTGTAAAACCTAAGAAGTCTGTGTTCGTGCTCCCTGTGTATTGTGTTTTTCTGCGTATTATGTAGCCTCTGTGCGGAGTACCTTGTGCGGGCCCTAGGAGCTTGGTTTTCTGCTCTGAGGATATCCTCCTAGACCTCTCGAGAAGGAGAGCGCACTATGGTGCATCACCATCAAAATACTTCACTGGTATTAGAGCATTTCTCCAAGGCTTACAACTAAGGCAACAACCAAGGCATAGACCTTGGCATACCTTGTCATTCGAGTCACTGAAGTCACCATTGGCATCATTGGCTATGCACGAGGGAGGACCTCAATGATCAAGGAAGATAGAGGTTCCCGATACTTCCCAAGAGGTCACCCATCCCATTATTGTTCCCCCCAGAGCTCGCTTAACCATGGCAATCTCTTGCCACTAAGCTACACTCTTGTGGTGTCTGAAGAAGGGGAAAGACTAAGGTTAACATTACCTTGAACATGTTTTGGTTCCTCAAAGCTTCATTCTTTGCTTTCAAAGCCTGTTTTTGAAGCATTTTTGGGGTGTCTTTTGGAGCCATTTTGGAGTACTTTTGCACATAGTTCTCTTCACACAGGTCCATGCCTTGAATCCTATAGGCATACCAACTATCTTTGATCCAAATGAAGCACATAATGATGGGCATCAGCAAAACTCTTGAATACACTTTTTTTTTAGATATCCATGTTCAACTCTTTTATTTTTTTTCTCATGTTGTTCTCATTTTTTCTCCTCAAGTTCTACATGCAAGGAGATTTACCATATAAGAAGGGCTTCGCATCACTTACTTACCATTCCTTCATTCATGTACTCCCACGAGGCTGTATAGATGAGGTTATAAGATCCATGCTTCTCATATAAGTTTTTTTTAATATTTAGTTCACTTATGTTTCATTTCATTATCTTTTTGTTTCAGTTTGCCTTCATTCTAAGTAGTTATATAGTAATGTGTGAATTTTAGGTCTTGTTTCTCAGCATCTTTGTTGTTCTTAATCAACCTTCGCTATAATAAAAGAGAAAAACAAATCTTGATAATCTAAGATTCTTATATCCTCTAGATAAATTTTTGCATTATATGGTTATTTCAAAATATGAAATGTTTATCCATCATTTTACTTGATATGTAAGTGAACCTTGATCCTTTTCTTTAGCCATTTTGAGGGAGGAAAAAAAATGAAAATCAAGTTATGTATTGGAGTTTGAGGTCTAGGAAAGCACACAAACGACACAAGGAATAGCACACAATGACACAAGGAAGAATAAGAAACTTGGAGAACAACACAATGTTGAATGTATTACCAAGTGAATGTACAAAGATAAGTGACACATAAAGGTTTTAATCGTATATACAAACCGAGGGAAAAAAAACCTTCTAAAGAGGGAAAGAAGTACCCCGATAGTTCTAAGTGTGTTCACACACATCACTACCAAAATATATCACCAAACCCTGGGAGTGATGCAATGAACAAGGAGCTCACACTCATGTATAATGAAGTGCCAAGCTATGTGGAATGAAATCAATCCACAAAAGAAAGTAAGCCCCAAGATTTGCAAAAAGCTTCAATCTTCTCCCTAGGTAGCACCTTTGTGAAAAGGTCTACAACATTATCATGTGTGGGCACATAAGCCAAACCAATCTCTCCAACAGATAGTCTCTCCTTGACATCATGATAATGCATCTCAATGTGCTTTTTGTGAGAAAGGAACAAGGTTCCTCAAAACTACCAATACGCTCTGACTGTCAGTAAAGATGGTGGTAATAGGAGATTGGCCAATACCCAAATTAGCTAAAAGGTGTTTAAGACACACGCACATACAAACACACTCAAAAATCATTGTAGAAGCTACCCTATATGTAGCCTCACAACTAGAAGTGGCCACTATATATTTCTTCTTACTCAACCCAAATATGCATGAGGTACCAACCATGAAGCAAAAGCCATCAATGGACACACAAGTGTCATAACATCTAGCCTAGTCTAAGTCAAAAGAATCACGTAAATTAGGTGGTAATGATCCCCTTGGGATAAAACTATCCAAGTAGCCATTTACCATTCAACTCGCGAAACATGCACGCAATCGCCTACCAATACTTAACACCTGGGCAATGCACAAACTTGGTCATTTGAGAGAGAACAAATTGAATATTAGGCTGTGGGTGCTCAAAAACAAACAAAAAATAGATATGCGAAGAGACTAGACAAAACACAGGATTGGGTGCAATCTCCCCTCATGCACTCTGTTTCGACAGTCCACAGAGTGAATGTATTTATAGGATTTTTCATTATGTCAAAAATAGCGGTTATAGTGAGGCAACTTCGAAAAGCATGCATGAAAGTAAAAGTTTTCTCTTTTTTGTGGAGAGCCTTTGCTTTATTAATAGAGATTGTGCTCTACAATGATCCTTATCCTAACCACTACTTTTACTAATTGTTTCTAAATATAGAACCCTCTATGTGGGTTTATTTACAAACTATATAAAATGTAAATCTGATTATTGGTGTCCGTCCTTTCATGCCTTTCAGGCCCTCATGAACCTTCAACTACTATATCAAAACCACCAAAACCCATTAATAAATTAATAAATTAACACTCCAACAATTCCTTGTTCAACACATTTCATAATTCATAACATGCCCCTCAATTGAAAAAAGCAACTGACCTCAGTTGATAAAATAAAAATAAACATGGATAGTCAGTCACATGTTCCATCACTCGACAAAAGTAAGCATGCTCCATGTAAAAACACATGCATGGAAATTTTCATGGAGATGTTAAATTATTGAGATTATTTATAAGGTGCTAAAATAGTCCCCAAGTAAGTCAATAAAGGAACGTATATTACTAGCTATTAGAAATGTAATTTTTTTTCAATCATTCATGGTCTAGAATATGCTCGAAATATTCTAATATATTTAGGGAAGTGCTAATAAAGTATGCTCCTACATACTAAATTCTATGTGTAAATGCATCTCATATAAAGAACTAGAAGATTAAAAAAAGGCAAAAATCAAAGTTTGATGATCAAAGAAATTCAGCCTAGTGAAAAGGTTGTTGCTGCTGACGTGGCTACTACAAACAGATCATTTTGATAATTGATTGGTACTCTTTCTTCGCATCATGAGCAAAGGAAATAGCTTCATGAAGCAATGTAGGTTGGCATGAGTGAATCTTTGCTTGAATGGCCTTTTCTAAACCATCATCGTACTTCTTCTTCATGTTATCTTCGAAAACATCTTCAAGCAGGCAGAGAAATACTAAATATTGCTAGAAACGGAATGTATAGGTTGTAAAAGTATCACCTTCCATTCATGTAAATGCAACCCACAATTGTCAAACATGTATCTGGAACTATAGGGGAAGAAAAAGACTCCTTAATCTTTTCTTGAAAAGCCCTCCATGTGGTCGGAAAATCTGCATTATGACAAAGGACATTCCACCAAAGTTGAGCCTCCCCTACTAAATAGTTAGTAGAAGATTTGACTTTTTCACTTTCAGCATATGATTTGTCAGAATAGAAATTGTCAAATTATGATAACCATGAAAGAATTAAAGGGCCATCCTTACGGCCATCAAACTGTAGAAATTGGTAATTTTCAACATCAATCTTGGAATGCGTGCCCTCAGATTGGGTAGAGATAATAGCTTTTACAACTCGTACAAGGTTGTCTTCATCAGATTGCATCCAGTGAAGTACTTAGTCGCATTGTTGGGTCTCGTTTTGAGCACCTCAAAGTTCATGCCACAGGAGCTTTAGCTGTTGCTCAAGTGGTACCTCGGGTAGAGGTGACTCATCAAAATCCTCCATGGTGTTTGTATGGTCCATATGTAGAGAACGAAACACTCTTGCTAAATATGTGAAAATAATTTTGAGATTGCTTGATTTAAAATGTAAAAGGAAGGGTGGTTCTTGGGAATTGAAAAAGTAAGAAAGAGATGCAAGTTGTGTTAAGTATAAAAAAAGAGAAGTAGAGTGACAACACAAATAGATAGTGCAGTGGTAAACTCTTCCCTTGTTAGAGTGAGGTTGTGGGTTCAAATCTTGCCTCTTGGTGAATATAAAATTCCTTATTGCCACTCATAGCGCGTAGCCAATGGTTGCCAACGGTCGCCAAGGGAGCCATGGGTGTCAGGGAAGCCCAAGATGCCAAAGTTATGCCTTAAGTTGACACCAAAGGAGTAATCATAGGTGTAAACATAGGTTCATGTTCAGGTTTTAGAATAGGAACATGAACAAGAACAGGAGCATGAACCAAAACCGAAACCAAAACTAAAATTGAGATAAGGAGAAGGATCAAAATCAGAATCAGAATTGAAAATCAAAAGCGAAAGTGAACAACAAACAGCGAAACAGAGATCAAATGCCAAAATGGACGGAAACATACCCCTCCATAGTGACACACACAAGGCTTTGATATCACTGTAATTAGGATCTTAATTCACGTTCACATAGAGGATATGGGTGTTGAAAAGAAACAAAAAATAGATATGCAAAGAGACTAGACAAAACACAAGATTGGGTGCAATCTCCCCCCATGCACTCTGTTTCGACCGTCCATAGAGTGCATGTATTTATAGGATTTTTCATTATATAAAAAATAGTGGTTACAATGAGGCAATTTTGAAAAGCATGCATGAAAGTAAAATTTGCTCTCTTTTGTGGAGAGTCTTTGCTTTTATTAATAGATATCGTGGTCTGCAATGATCCTTATCCTAACCACTACTTTTATGAATTGTTTCTAAAAATAGAACCCTCTACATGGGTTTATTTACAAACTATATAAAATATAAATCTGATTATTGGTGTCGGCCCTTTCATGCCCTCACGAACCTTTAGCTGCTATATCAAAAATATCAAAACACATTAATAAATTAATAAATTAACACTCCAACAATTCCTTTTTCAACACATTCCATAATTCATAACAGTGACATCTCAAAAGAGGCATGCAAAATAGCCTTAAATTCAACAATATGCTTCTCATGAGGACGAATGAGTAGCATATCATCAACAGATACAACAATTATTAGAAGTACATTGTCTTCACACTTAATATATAAGAAGCTCTCAATTGGATTGTTCTCAAAACCATGTGTTAGCAAGTAGGCATGTATCTTTTCATACCAAGCACGTGGTGCTTGCTTCAACCATACGATGCCTTTTTCAAACTGCATGCTTTGTTTTCATGCCCTTTGAAATACATACAATTCTTCATGTAAATCACCATTCAAAAAGTAGTTTCAATTTCCAACTGATGTACATTCCAACAATGTTGAGGTGCAAGTGCATAAATGCTATGTACAGTGGTCATTTGGCATGTGGGAGAAAAAATCTCATTGGAATCAATTCCTTTTCCTTGAGCATGAACTTTGGAACAAGGGTAGCTTTATACCCATCAGTTGTTCCATTAGGCTTACGTTTCAACTTGTATACCCATTTACTGCAAATGGCTCTTTTGCCTGGAGGCAAAACACATAAAGACCTAGTACCAGTCTTCATAATAGCATCATATTTTGATTGCATAAAGACATCTAATTTTTTGAATTTTGTGCTTCATTAGAAGAAAGAGGCTCATTCTCATCACAAGGAATAGAGATAACCATGCATAAAAATTTGATGCAAAGCAAGTACTAGGAGAGCATGAACAAGTACAATATGAAAAAGGTGCATCTAATTTTTGATCCCTCAAGGTTTGCATTAGCTATTTAGGGATAGATTTTGACTCTTCTATTTCCCTTAAGGAGATGAACATGATACAAGATAAAGACTACATTGGATATTGTTCGGTTAGATTGCAATATGACAAGGCAAGAAAACCAAATGATAGACTATACAAGAACAAAATAATGAACTAGGCAACAACAAGAATTGGAAACTAGAAGGTACTTACTTGGATATCGTAACTTCTTGAGGTTCCAAGATTGGCATTCGCAAGATAGAGAATCTCTATGGGTAGTCCCTCCTTATATAGGTGTTGGGGGGTGGGTAAAGGTCTTCTATGATCATGATAATTGTTGAGAGTTCCTTGCTCCATCCTTTTGTCCAAAGTTAGAATCATTCTCATGCAAGTTCATTCTTCCCACATGCAAGGAATTTGCCCCCAACTCCTTATAATGAGGCTCTCACAAGCTCATTCACTTTGGCTTATCTCTAAGAACCTCCACACTCTCCTTATGGAGCCTTCATGCTTTTAGAGCATCATATGTAAGTCTTTTTTATTTATCAATATCATCCATAGCTTATTATGATTATGTTTTGTTATATTTTGTTACATCCTTCATAGCTTAGTATGATTATGTTTGATAATATAGTAGGATATATTTTTATTCATTTCAACGTGGTATCAAAGCATAGGTAATTTTTTCATAGCATTTGCTTTTGATTTTTTACTTTCATTATCTTTATATTAGCATGTATCTTTTGTAATCTTTCACACGCTCCCATTTCTCATCTTTCCCAATAAGAGTGCTTCTAAGCACTATTCCATTTCTTCATTTAACATGACTACTATCATCATTTTTGTTCTTATCATAATCAATTTTTATTTTATTGCTCATTTTTTGTTTTATTGCAATATGTAATAAAGATGTAGATCATAACATTTCATTGTTGTGTTTTTTGCATCACAATAAAAAGTTCTTATAAGCACTTATCATCAATAGCAGTCCATGTCATTAGCACTTGAGCTTCCTTCTGTGCGAGGACATCATAAATTGTTTTTTTATAGCAAGCAAACACTAGCAATTTGATTTATCTTCCATTAGTGTTGATGTGGGCACAATTCCTATGTAGGAGCAAGTCCATGTGAAGTACAACTTCATGTAGTATAGTAGATATGGTAAAATTTCAACATAAAAAGGCTTGCAAGAAAACATACAATTGCATAGTGTTCTTCAAAATAGATGAAGGCAATAGAATAAAGACATGACTGAAAAAAGGCTTGGCGAGGGAGATTAGAGAACCAGTATTCTGTTGTGCTATTGTTTCCACCAAAAGAGTCCAACCTCTACAACCTTAATTATTTTAATCTTCCTAATGGCTAGCATTTTCCTTTCAGAGCTATGCACACTCAACATGCATCCTTGTTTGGCTTGTTTGCTTCCACATCATCCTCTTTTTTTCTTCTAACTCCCTCATCCCCAATGGACCTCGCATGACCCATGTGAATTTTTGGAGGAACATACACGTGAAGTACAAGCTCCCCTCAACATGGTCACAGACCCACCCCAATGGAACTGGGAAGTTAATCAAGCTACTATTGATCACTACAACAATCTTGGGAAATATCAACTTACAGCCTTACATAGGAATGTGTGGGTGCATTATTCCTAGGCACAACTCAGAAATCCATCCACATGCTTTGCCACTGTATCAAAGGAGAGAGAGAGAGAGAGAGAGAGAGAGAGAGAGAGAGAGAGAAATAGAGAAAGAGGCATAGAGGAAGGATAGTAGATGTGTCAGTTGCATCGAAAGCTACATACAACAATTCCAAGTCCATTGAAGAAAAGGGTACATATGACCTTGTTGCATGCCATGGTTAAAGAACAAGGATGTCTTATGTACAAACAAGAAGTGCACGATGATCAGAGATTCAAAATAAAGCAGAGTGGAGTTTGAAGAACACGTGTGGCATTCAACTTTAAAGGGCTTCTCCTTCATGGATTTCAATTTTTTTTTTATGACATCATCATTGATGCCATCTCTTATGAGCAAATCACGGATGAATGGAGGCCAATTTTGTGAGCTCAACAAATATGCTTCTTTTGAGTTGTCACAAGAGCCTCAAAATCTTCGAATGAAGTGGAAGGGAGACACTCACCTATGGTAGAGCACAAGTTTCACTATGGGAAGAAGGATACAAAAGGATGATTTCCAACTAATCTCACACATCTTCTTCAATATAGTGAGGCTTTCGGTATGCATCAACACACAAAAATTAAATTGTGATGTCATCAAAACTGCCAGTATTCATACGAGCAGGACTGCATATGACTTTTATAATGAAGAGGAAATAGAAAGGAAGATAATCACATACATGGCTCAAATTTTTTTTTTGAATCATTTTCATGCAAGGTCATTTATCCCACATGGAAGGAGATTTGGCCTCAACTCCATATAAGGAGGGCCTCACTACAGTCCTCACAAGCTCATTCAGTTTGGCTCATTTCTAAGAGCCTCCACGCTCTCCTCATGGAGCCTTCATGCTTTTAGAGCATCATGTGTAAGTCCTTTTCATTTATCAAGTTCATTATGCTTTGTTATCTAGTCCACCCTTGTCATTCTTTCCATACCTCATACTATGATCAACTCATCGTGTAAATCTAGATGGTGTTTTGAATGGTTTGGGCAAGGATCAAACCATCCATAGACCCCTCTCTTTTTATACCTAGTTTGAGGTAAGATCTTGTTCTATTTAAAGAGGTGAATCAAAGAGCTGACAACCATGCTCCTCAATTTAGACCATGGTCTTAGGGGAAAATCTATTACATAATTATATCTTGAAGCTTATTTTTTAGGACTAAAATGTTCATCAAGGGGGGATTTCATAAAGTAGCCTAGACAAGGCTCTAAGTTAATGATAAGATTAGGAACTTTTGAAGTATTAGAAAACTTGTAAGCTTAACCTAGTGACTAAGTCTCAAGGATGCAAAGCAGGAGTCTTGGGCTCAATTCCCATGAGTGCCATGGGGAGAGAGATTTGCCCAAAGAGCTTTAGATCTTTCTAAAAGCATCCAATCAAATTAGCATGGGTTAACTTCAGTTCAAAGAGACTTAACTCAAAAGGTGAGTACACCTAACACTAGTGGAATCCAATGGAAAGTTGGACTTGGTGGAGAACACACATTTTAAAGTAGCTCCAATTACTCCAAATTTCACAATTAGTCCCCAAATCTATGATGTGCTATGTTGGTTGGATATTTAGAGGTCATTATCTCATGTGCATAGTGCTTCGATTCTAGATTTCATTACTCTAGGCTTGTAGCCAAAGGTCATGCTCGAGAAAAAGGCATTTATTTTGATGAGACGTTTGATTCTATGTGTCATGATAACCATTCATGGCTTTTGTGCATAACATTTCATAATGGTTGGCACATACACCAATTGAACAAAAAAAACTCCATTTTTGAATGGAGATTTGTATGAAGATGCATATTTTCTTAAGACCTATGGTTTTGTGCAAAAAGGATATGAAAATAAATTGTGCATATTAAAGAATTGATTGTACGGATTAAAGCAAGAACCATGTGCTTGGTATTAGAAAATGCATGCCTTCTTATAAGCACATGGATTTCATAATAGTCCAACTTAAAGCGCTTTGTATGTGGTGTGAAGATGATGTAATTCTCACATTGATGTTATGAATGACGTGTTATCACTAGTCCTAATAAGATGCTTATTTCTAAATTTAAGATTTATTTTCATCTCTCTTTTGAAATTTCAGATTTGAGGTATTTTTTTGATTTTTTGGGCATTTACTTTATACAATTTGGTGGATGCATTGCTTGTGTCAAACAAAATCCATGGACAGTTTTTTCACAACATTTTGGACTTGAGGATTGTAAAAATATTTTCACTCCCATGGAGACATGTTTATGATTGATTCTTCATGATGCAAGAGATTCATTTAATGTTGGTAATAAAGTTTTTGGATGCCTTATTTGTGTATGCATCACTTGCCCTGATCTAGTTTGTTGTCTCTTACATGAGAATTAAATTAGGTTTCAAGTATTGAAAGGTAATTAAGGTTATCTTTCTATAATATACAAGCTTCCTTTTGCTGCTGTCCCTCACACGAGGCCATCGTCCTTCTCAAAGTCACGCAGATATTGAACTATGGTTCACCGCCCAGCCACGTCCAAGATTCATCTTTTGTCTTATGTATCCCTCGAATGACACACGCCCCTCTTTCTTCTACCAAATGTGAAGTAATCCCATAAAACTTCCATGTGGCAATCTCTATCGAAACCCATATAAATATCATGTGACATTTCCTTCCCCTTAAAAGCATTTGTGTCCTCGAAAATATAGATGAAATGTCCGTAATGGTAGAAGAAAGTGCTTGGACTCCCCTGAACCCCATGTGCTCTATGTACATGGTCATCTGTGTGTGTTGTTTCCCATATCCTTCCCCTTAAGAGATCTCATAAGAGATCATCTCAAAGGTAGGAAACCGTCTGAGTGGTGCCTACTATCTCCCATGTACACTCCACCTCCAAACTATCACTCCAATAACATACAACATCATCCAAATGACCTAAGTCTATGTGATGTAAACTCTATGGAGTAATAATATGAAAGGAAAGTGTAAGGTGCCAAACTTATAGGCTTGACCATATAATAATGGAGATAATAAACCATAGAATCCTCTGAAATATAGAACAAAGTCCCATAACAAGTGACTCCAAACCCATCTAAGACTAAATGATGGAGTGCCCTCATAACACTCCAGGTCTTCCTAACCTTGAGTGTAATCACAAGTAATAGTTTAACTTAACTATCTTGTGAACTATGCAAATCCATCATCTAGCTCATGGTGGTAAAATGCAATCTCTACATTTCACCAACCAAGAAGTCTGTGGTTTTTCATCCATTACCTATGGACCAAGTTCTATTGGAAGAGCATCTATCGGCACTTGTGCAAACTGTAATATTTCTCTTCCCTATAGTTTGCCATATGAATGCAAAAAGCATTCCCTTTGAGATGCACATAATCTCTAAGTACCCAATTTCTTAATTGATGCTCACCCATCATGCTCATGATGTAACATCAATTAAGAATTTGGTACTCCGAATAGGTTAGATATATCCCTATCTCCTGGAAACTCAAAAGAGAAGTATTGTCAATCTACTCCCAGTCTAACTAATGTCAATAACTAGATTATCTCATCTAGTCAAGGACCATCACTGAAAATAGCATAACTGCTTCTCTCTAGAGTTTACAAGTGAGACTCAATCTAACCATCATGATTAACTGATCTCCCTCTTGTCTTTGATAGAAGAGTGTTACTTCTATCTAGACAACCTAAAAGTGAGAAAGTGAAACTCTCTCTGTCTCTCTCTATTCAATCTCTTCTAAGGAAAAGAGCTCTATCAGTGGAACCTATTCCACTTTCCCTTTCCTGTTGATAGAGATTCTCTTGAATCCATTTACTTTGCTCATAACTTAGAACATGTACATAAGTTCTCCATGTTTTCCTTCAAAACTAGTGGAGAAAGAGACTCCCATGTGAAGGAAAATTACATTGAAAAGTAGAGTAAATGAATTCCTTCTAAAATAAAGACTAAGAGATGTTTCCCAAACACCTCTTCTGTCAAAAGGAAAACATACTCTATTCTTCTGCAATGAGCAAATAATGTTTTCCTTTCCTTCTTTCTCTCTCAAAGAATAGGAGCTAAAGTGTGACCACTGAACTAAAGTGAGACCTCTGATGGATCTATGAGCTGATTCCCACTTTCTCCTTTCCTTAAAACATAAACTCATGAATTTATTTAGTCCTCTCTTCCATAAGTAAAGTATAATCCCTCATTACATATATTCCTATGAAGATGGAGAACAAATCTCCACTGACTAATGAAGGTGTATGTAGTGAAGAGTGGAGAAAATAAATTCCTAACAAGGGTCAAAGCCCTCTACTAAAATGGTCAGCAATGATGTGACATGATATCGTAAACACATGTGTATCCATACTAAAGAGCTATCTATAATAACCATTTTTGTGGATGGATCTATACGATCCCATGAAACTCATGGAACTATCCTTCTTAAAAACTCATAATGAGTATGTGATACCAATGGTGATAAAATCACCTATCAGATTCTCTAATGGAAGAATAGTTCTTCCCTAATCTATGAAGGATAATTCCTAATGCTAAGGAGATGTCTACTAAGAGCTCTCCTCCGATCTAGTGAGACATGACGCCATGAATGATGAGTCCTTTTCTCCCTGGCCATAGAAGAAGAGTGCTCAAAGGGAAGTTATTTCCACCGTCCCATACCAGTGAAAACTTCTTCCAATTCACGGTATCATACCTACACTAAAACCAATATATATTCCATATAATGGAATATATAGGTGGATTCTAATGAATCCCATATCTTAAAATCATGTCAATGGACTCAAATGAGTCCCATGTCCTCGAACTAGTTAGTTTGGTTCTAGTCAATAACGTGACAATGGATATCCCCTTCTGTTCTAAACCAACTTGTTCATAGGTACCACGACTAAGTCTAGGTAACTCTCTGTAGATCCCGATATACATATATATGTATTGGGTACTCCAACTATTCCTTACTAAGGGATCTATGCTCTGAGTCATAGAGCTAGTGCCATACCTCTGGCCTTCCTAATCATCACTCAAATCACATAGCACCCGTCGATGCTCTCTCATGAAACCCATCTCTGTGATCCCATTTATTTGGTTTCCTTAGTAGTGTAGTAGAAATGCTTCACTACTTGGTCAAGTGATGTGCTTGAGTGAAACTAGTCACTCTTTGGGTATTCTTGATAATACCCCATAGTCTCCTAATCATCATGTGAGACTCTTGTGAAGATAATTAAATCTTCACTACTTTGGAGAGTATCATATATGTATCTCCCATACCTATATGCAACTTCCTAAAACCTATAGGATTGCTTGTGCACATTACTAATGGTGAAGGTGTAGCTCCTTCCTTTAGCAATCCTATGGTCTAAATCCATAAGGATTATGTGTAGGGATCCTGTTACTACTGAAGTTGCCTTAAGTATAATACTCTGATGGTACTAAGTCCATCAAATACATGCTTAGAATCATGTCTATATCTTATTGATGTTTGCAGAAAAGGCATGTTACCATGCCATAACATTCTTACCTAAAGGCAAGTGCGTATATAACGCCATGAGAGGGGAAAATTTTTGATAGCATTTCCCCATGAAATGGAATCCCAAAAAAATTTAAACCATAAGCTTACTGGCATATAGGCCACCCAACAACATAGGGCTTGACAGGCCATGGCATGCATGCCATAAACTTATATATGGACTCCATAACCTGCAAAAACAGAAAATGCTAGCAACACAATCTATGTTGCATAACCTTGTATTTCCTGCAATCCTCTTTCCTGCAAACAATCAAAAAGTGTTCTTCTCAATTGTTGATCCATACTTTTAGAATTTAAACAATGATCAACATTTGATGTATGCAATCCAATCTATGCATGTACATATAGAACATGCCATAACATAAAGTAAAATGTCTCGAGCATAAGGCATACGTCCCTGAATAGTTTTGGTTTTGGAATTGCATGTATCCAATCCTTCTCAAGGAGCTTCGAGACCTCTGTACCTTCCTCCTCAGATCCTAATATAAACTTTTAAGTGTCCGAAAACATCGGAGCACTTCCCAAAACATAAAGCATAGTCAGGTGATTACCAAAATAATGCAAATTTAGTAAAAAAAAATGCATTAGTAATCCCTCTTTAGACCTGCAAAAACCACTTTAGGACCTGCAAATTTTCATAAATTGAAATATATAGCATGTGCAAAGAGCTCGAAGTGAAATTACTCAAATCGCCTTCCTAGTTTGTAAACTATGGCTCCCGAAAGGTAGTTGCAAAAAACTGTTCAGACTTTGCAAAGCTGTATAGACCTGCAAAATTACTTATTTTCCAAAATTTCTTTTCATAAACTGAAACTACATCTTGTGCTCTTCGAAACGAGCCATAGCACGTCCAATTTGGAGTTTTCTAGCCCAAGATATGGCCATTCGAGCGGGACATGCCAAACTAGTGGACTGTTGGAGGGGCTGGAAAAAGTGTGAAAATATGATTTTTGGGATGCCCAAAAACATTCTTCCATCAAGCAAATCCTAAAAATCTCTCCATAATCTCATAGAGTGGTATATGAAGATGCTTTGGCCTATTTTCACCTTTCCAAATCCTCCCTTCGTGCATGCTAATTCGCTCCCCAAAAGAGGCCTAAATCAAGATTTTTACTTTCATGTAAAAACTTAAATGGGAGCTCTTAGCAAGCTTCTAATCCACTCTAAATGTGGATTTCTCTTGGATTTTATACAATAATCCATGGGAAGCCTCTTAAATTATCTTTATTCTTACTCCCAGAAGTGGAGTTTGGCAAAAGTTAACATCTAAATTTTTCCCAAAAAATGCGGGAAGGGGGGTCTTTGACGAATTAAAATTCCTCTTTAACTTATCATTTTGATGAATCTAGTGATTCGGCTAAGATGTCCATACACCATACTCTCAGTATATAAACTTTTTCCCATCCATCCATAGCTAATACACTTGTTTTTCCCTCTTCTAAAATGGGAATTTCTCCAATTAAGGTGCTGAAATTTTTTCTCAAACTGTGATGGAAAGGGGTTTTGTGGAGCTTCAAACTCCCATCAAACTGAGGTATCTTTTGGATTTCTCAATCTTATATGGAAGTGCATATGCTAGACTATAGGTCTGCAGGGTTTTTTCCATAAATCCATGAAAAATCCCACTTCATTTCCCCTTCCCGAAATGGCTACTTATCAAAAATAGCCCTTGAAATTTATGTGAAAAATCATGCAAAAAGACTATTCTATAAAGGCCCTAAACTTGTGCCTTCTTGTATTTTGATGGAATCCTTAACTCTAGATGAGAGTATATACCTCATACTCTCCATACATGTGATTTTCCTCCGATCTTAGTCCCTAAGCTTCTTTATCGTTCTCAAAAATGAGAATAAAGAACAATCCTCTACGTGTCGAATTACTTCTTCCAATAGCTTTGGGATCCATCGATCCTTCCTCTTTCATCTTCAAATTTAATCATCCGGTTTATGGCCTCTTTTGCCATCCATGTGTGGAAGGAATTGTTGAGAGCTTTCCCATCCACCCTCTAATTCCTCTGTCAGGCTAAACTGCTCACGGACATCCCATGAAAGCTCTTCTCTCTATCCTCCTTATATATCAAGCCATCGGAGTTAGATGCCTACTTATAACAACCATCATATAAATAATGTGCGAATTTGAAGCTGCTTGGACGCGTGGTCTAGTGGATAGGTTGTGGGTCCCTCTCCAAAGAGGTTTGAGTTCGATTCCCAGCACCGTCACGGTTGCTCTGATACCAAATATAATATACTAGCTTCCTTTTGCTATTGTCCCTCACACGAGGCCATCGTCCTTCTCAAAGTCACGCACAGATTGAACTATGGTTCGCCGCCTAGCCACGTCGGAGATTCATCTTTTGTCTTATGTGTCCCTCGAATGACACACACCCCTCTTTCTTCTACCAAATGTGAAGTAATCCCATAAAACTTCCATGTGGCCGTCTCTATCGAAACCCATATAAATAATATGTGACACTTTCATTTGGTTGGTACTCAGTAGCTTGGGTTATTTCATCTTTAGAGGGGATCACTACTACCAAATTTACTTGTTTTCTTAACTCGGATCGAGCTTTTGTTATGAAACTTCTATGTCCAAAATTTTGCTTTATCTTTAGTTTCTCATGCATGTTTTGGTTGAATAATAAGTAGCCTATTGTGGCCATGTCTAGTTTTGAGGGAGAATATAGGTCAATTTTTTTAGATATTGTTCAATGTGTGTGGATCAAATGCCTTACAAATGATTAGGTTGATCAGTCCTTTGTCACCACCATATTTACTCAAAAGTTAAAGCACATATGAAACACATTGAGGTTCATTATCATTATGTCAAGGAGAGAATCTTGTTTAGAGAGATTAAGTTGGCATATGTGCCCAAATGTTGTTAAACTTGTTCTACCTCTTGAGAAGTTTGAAGCTTTTCATAAATCTTTATACTTACTCCCTTTTGTGGATTGAATTTAATCCACATTGGTTGGCACTTCCTTGTACATGAGTTTTAGCCCCTTTTTCATTGCATCACTTCCAAGGGAGGTTTGTTAGTATATTTCAGTATTGATGTGTGCAAACACACTTAGAACTATCAAGGCACTTTTTTCCCCTCTTTAGGAGGTCTTTTCCCTCATATTGTATATATGCTCATAATCCTAAAGGACTACTTGTCTTTGTATATTCCACTAAATAGTTCCCTTTGAGTTTTGCTCTTAAGATTCTTCTTCGACATCATATTGTTTGTGTGCATAATCGCTCCCCAAATTTCAACATATTAGCCATTTTTGTTGAGGATTTTATGTTAGGAACTTATAAAAAATACATGTATAAATATTATTGATTCTAGATTCATTTGTAATTGACTGCATTTCAATAAATATAACAAAGTAGAAATCTTTATGAAGGGATTATTACAAATCATATATCCATATGTTGAAAATTAATTAGACAATTTTTCTAAGAACATAGTTACAAAAAAGAACACAATAAGTAACAGAGATGATAATTGATATACCAGAATTTCAAAAATTTGTTACTAACAACAAATACAAAGATAATGGTGTTTTCCACCCATGCGCACTCAAGATAGAGCTTAAATGGTGATCTAGACAACTCTTGATAGGGAGTTACAAAGTAGAGGTATGGTGGCTCAATTCAATGTCAAGGGTAGTGTAGAAGACATACATATATAGGCTAATGGAGAGATGTGGCCTTCCACGGATTGTTAGATGTGGGCTATAGAGCATGGGTGTCCACCACCCACGTAATCCCCATATCCAACTTAGGCCGGTTCAATAGAACTAAAAAATATGAATGATTTCTGAGTTCGACAAGAATATTTCACAATTGGGGACTCTACTAACTCCCTTTCCTTACAATACATTAGATGGTCAGATTTGACCTTCATCCAACATGCAAGTTGGAATTCCTATCAATTGGGTAATGCACTCTTGCTTCTCCTCATAAAGGGAACCTTACAAAATTTGCATTAGTAAATACAATCATGAGGGGTAGACATTGGTCATATACTAACACCCTGTTTCAATGTTTACCGAATGAATCTACATGATCTCCTATAATGATCAAATAATCTACATACAAGATGACAATCACTAGTTGGTTATCTTTTCTCATAACATACAAATTTGAATAAGAGTTACTTCTTTGAAACCCTAGGTTTTGGAAAAAATTGTCAAATCATTGGTACCAAGCTCTTGGAGCTTTCTTAATGCCATATAATACCCTCTTAAGTCTACAAACCTTGTTTTTTGAATGAGGTACCTCAAAATCTAGTGGTTCAGATACATATATCTCCATCTTGAGGTATCCATCCATGTTGATTTTACATCCATTTGGAATATTTGCCACCTTTTATGTGCAACAACTGCAAGCACCGTGCGAATTATAGTCATTCGAGCTATTGATGCAATTGTCTCTTGGACATAAAATCCTTCCACTTGTAACAAATCTTGTGCAACAAGCCGAGCTTTGTACTTCTCTAAACGTACTGTCATCTTTTTATTTCACTTTCCAAGTCCACTTAGTTTCAATTACATTTTTTCTTTGGCGGTAAATCAACCAATTCCAAGTTTCATTCTTTAGTATGATATCATACTCAACCTTCATTGCCACTCTCCATTTGGGGTCTTTGAGTGCTTCATCTACAATTGTGGATTCTTTTATTGATCCCATACCTTTAGCCATAAGAGCCATATTGACAATATGATGAGACGCATTTTGTTGCTCCTAAATCCTTTTTGATCTATGCAACCCATCTGAAGATGTCTATGGAACATCGAATTGAGGGTTACAATCATCAAAGAGTTTTTGTGACCACTTTGGTAGTGGCTTACATTGTGTGACAACAACTGGTTGGCTTTTTGATGGAGGGATATTGTTATCTGATGTCTCCTCCACCTCGACCTTGAACTGTCTATGAGAAGGCACAATGTGAGTTATTTCTTCAATTAATGAGATAGTGGTTTTAAATTTGCTATCCACTAGGTGTGGTCACTCATCAAATACCACATCATGGCTGAGAATGATCTTCTTTGCCTCTAGATTCGAAAGTCTATATGATTTAGAATCTTCACTATATCCTAAGAAGACACATTTTTTGCTTTTTGATCCTAACTTAGTTCTTGTTGATTTAGGTATATGTGCAAAACAAAAACATCCAAAAATTCTAAAATGCATAACTGAAGGCTTTTTACAAGAGTACACTTCTTGCGGTGTAATATTGTACAGTGCCTTTGTGTAGCATCTATTGAAAATGCACACAGCTATATTAACTGCTTCTGACCAAAATGAATCGCACATAGCTTGAGATTCCAATGGACCATTTCAACTACTATCCTATCTTTTCTCTCAAAAACACCATTTTGTTGAGGTGTGTGGATTGTGATTGTTGGGTGTGTGTAGAAGTGCAAGAGACACACAAGAAGCACATACAAGGAGCACAAACACAGTAGGACACATGGAGAAGATAGATGGAGGGAATAGCTCTCTCTTTTGATGATGAATAGAATTGAAGTAAGATCTTAATAATATCCCTAAGTACAAAGTACCATAACATATGAGAGTATCATGTATGTGGTAACATTGGGAAAAAAAATCTAGCCATCACTAGAGTAAAAAGTGTCCATGTATAGGGAAAAGTTTCACATCAAAGCTACTCGAGGAACACATAAGTGTAACAAACCCCCCCTGGAGCGAATGATGTGAACACAAACAAGGAGTGACAGATCAACCCCCACTAGGCAATAAGCCTAAAGTTTTGCAAAAAGCTTCAAGCCTTTCCCATGGAAGAGCTTTGGTAAATATGCCTACCACATTATCTTGTGTAGGAACATATACCAAATCAATATTGCTTGCATGAAGTAGCTCTCTCACATAGTGATGATGCACCTCAAAAAATTTGGATCGTGCACGAAACATTAGATTTTGTGCAACAACCAATCCACTTTGAATATAAGTGAGATAATGCATAGCAACATCAATCTCATGCAAAGATCCATCAATAGGCATCTCACTCATATACACTCCATTGTAGTTGTGAAAAATACCCTATACTTAGGTTTACAACTTGATGCCGCCACTATAGGTTGCTTCTTACTCAACCAAGATATGCACGAGTCTCCAAGGAAAAAGCAATTACCACTAGTGGATACATGAGTATCATAACAACTAACCCCATCACTATCTATAAAAGCATGCAAGCATGGTTGAATATCTTTGCCATAAAAAAGACCTAAACTCAAAGTGCCTTTGAGATATCTAAACACATGTTCCACTTCTTGCCAATGCTTAGTGCCAGGGCTATGCACAAATTGGCTCAATTGGAAAACTGCATACTATATATCCGGCCTTGTGTTGCATGCATATATAAGACATCCCACAACTTGCCAATAAAGAGAAGTGTCAAATGCATCATTGGAATCCTCACTAAGAACCTAAATCCTATCTCCATTGGTGTGGAAACTGACTTGCAATCCTCAAAGTCAAAACATTGAAGTATTTATTTAACATAATTTGCTTGATGCATAACAATTCCCCCCTCAATGGATACAAACTAGATGCCATAGTATCTCAAAAGACCAAGATAAGTGACATCAAAAGTATGCTACAAATCAACCATAAGGATGTCAAGTTTTGCATCACATTTTCACAGTCAAGAGTATATCATCAACATAAAGAACAAGCACCATAAGATCATGCTTTCAATTTGACTACATGTGAAGCCAAGAGCAATCAAATGCTTATGGATTTTGTCATAACATGCACATGGAGCTTTCTTGAGACCATACAAGGCTTTATGCAAGCGACAAACCATATACTCTTTCTGTTTCATGGAAAATCCAAGAGCTTGCTTCACATAAACCTCTTCTTGAAAATCACCATTCAAGAAATTTGTTTTTATGTCCAACTGATGTACTTTCCAACCTCATTGGGCAGCCAATGCAACCATGGTATGCATGGTAGTCATGCATGAAGTGGCTACAAAAGTCTTCTCATAGTCAATGACATATTTTTGTTCATATCCTTTGGCAACCAACCTAGCTTTGTAGTGATGAATGCTACCATGTGACTTTCTCTTAATCTTGGAAACCCAATTTGCACCAATGACATTTTTTCCATTTGGCAATTCACATAACTCACAAGTACCATTCCTATGTATGGAATCCATCTCTGATTGCATAGCACTCATGCAATGTGGATTGTCACATGCATCTTCAAAAGTAAGTGGATCTTCATTACATGTTGTTGCAATAAGAGAATACTTAAAAAAATTAATTGATGCATGGTGAGAGCTTGATCTTGTTCTACCAAGGAAAGGTGCACTCAATTTGCCATCCTCCAAAGTTTGTTTCTGTTGATATATTTAGGTAGTGATGTGTGTGAACACTCTAGGACTGCCGGGGCACTTTTTTCCCTCTTTAGGAGGTTTTTTTCCCCCAGCTTGTATATACGCCTATTGCCCTAATGGGCTACTTATCTTTGTACATTCTCTAGTAATACATTCAGTCTTGTGTGTTGTGCTCCAAGCTTCTTCTTCTTCCTTGTGCTGTTCGCGTGCTTCCGCAGACGTCTAACTCCAACAATTGGTATCAGAGCAGGTCGTTGCTTCTTCTAGGGTGCCGTCGACACTCCTCCGTTTGCAGTCTCAGATTCGCACAAAATTTGGTGAGCATACTCAGGGTGTTTCCGAGATCAAAACGGCTTCGCTCTGTGGTGCCGAAATCGCGATCTGAGCTCGTTTCGGCCTCCGAACGCACTATCGCAGTGCTTGTGCAGGCTATTTCGTCCTTTTGTGCCAAAGGTATATACCAGTTTCTGTTCGCCAGTTTAAGCGTCTCAAAGTCTGCTACAGGTCTAGCAGAACTCGTCTGGGCAGTTCTGTTCAACTTTTTGAGATACAGTCAATTTTCTGCATCAAGGTATTTTAGTCACCGGCCATGGCTGAAAGCAGTGATGTATTCCGTATGTTGGCTGTTGAGGATAAGTTGGATGGTACCAACTACCCATTATGGGCTTATATGATGCGACATGTACTGGTTGCAAAAGGATTGTGGAACATTGTGCAGGGTGTTGAAAGACGTCCTGTTACACCTGTAACGACAGGTACTGCAAATACAGGTGTTGGAGCTGATGAAGATGGTGTCGAAGATGATATTCCGCAGATTCCTGTTCGTGCTGCTGTTTCTGTTGCACCTACTGCAGAGCAGATTCGTTGGGATGGCAGAGATGCCCAGGCACATGCATTGATAGCTTTGTCTGTCAAACGTGCCATTATTCCTCACATTCGCTCTTGCAGAACAGCAAAGGATGCTTGGGATACGCTTACCACTTTGTACCAGGCTAGGAATGAGGCTCGTGTTGCTTACCTCCGAAAACAGTTGGAGAGTGAGCACATGAATGAAGGTGATTCTATGGACAGTTTTCTTACAAAGATCAAAGACCTGAAGGAACAATTGATTTCTGTTGATGAAGTTATACCAGATAGCTCACTTGTGCAGACCGTTCTGAATGGTCTTCCTGATTCATATCAGAGTTTTGCCTCTACTCTTCGGTTGATGATGAAAGGCAATCCGAATGCCTTGTCATTTGAGGAATTAGTCTCTGTTCTGTTGCAGGAAGATCAGTCCAGGCAGAACAGGTCCATTATGCGTGTTGCAGATCAAGCTTTCCTGGCTAGTCAGAAGGGCAAAGGAAAATGGAGCTCTTCTACTAGTAAGCAGAAATCTGCAAATGCTGCACAATCGAAGAACCAGGATAAAGATGAGAAGAAATCAGAAAAGCAGAAATTGTTCTGCAAGTATTGTAAAGGAAATGATCATATTATAAAGAACTGTCCAAAACTGGCTGCTAAAGAGGCAAAGAAGAAAGAGGCTGGAATGGTTGTTGCAGAGGCCTCTACACCAAAAACAGAGTCTGCAAATCTTGTGCAGGAAGAAGAATGGGCGTTTACTACTGTCTGCAGTTTTGACCCATCTTCTCATGATCAGTGCATGTCTGCAGTAGACTCAGATGTTTGGTACTTTGACAGTGGGGCGACCAAACATATTACCTCGCAGCGCAGTTTCTTCTCTTCACTCGAGCTTGCCCCTACAGGGAATACTGTCACATGCGCCAATAACTCCTCTTATCCTGTTATGGGAGTTGGTAAGATCATTCTGACTACTGCTGATGGTAGTTCTTTCACTTTGTCAGATGCTTTATTTGTGCCAGGGATCAAAAAGAATCTGTTATCAGTTTCTGCATTAGCCAAGATTGGCTTGGTTGTGAAATTTCTTGATGACAGGTGTACAGTCCATGATCTCTCAAATGGCGATGTGATTATTGCTTCTGGCATTTTATGTCATGGGCTGTATAAGCTCATAGACTATGAAAGATCTGTGAATGATTCGGCATGTGCAGTTCATGATTCTCAGGCTATGTCAGATGCAAAGCTTTGGCATGCACGCTTTGGTCATCTGAATTTTGCTAGTTTGTTACGCCTGCAGAAATCTGAAATGGTGTCCTCTTTGCCCAAACTTGAGGCACCTGGAAAACATGTTTGTGAAGGCTGTATTTTGGGCAAAATGCAGCGTTCTTCCTTTCCAAAAGATGGTTCAGTTCGGGCTATGCAGAAATTGCAGCTTGTACATAGTGATGTCTGTGGTCCTATGCAGACACCCTCTTTTGGAAATTACCTTTACTTCGTGACTTTCATTGATGATTTTTCCAGGCATGCATGGGTATATCCACTCAAAGCAAAGTCCGAAGTGTTCATGTGCTTCAAACAGTTTTTGGTTTTGGCTGAAAATCTGTCAGCATGTAAAATGGGCACCCTCCGTTCTGATCGAGGGGGGGAATATATGTCTTCAGATTTTAATGCATTTCTGGCTGAACGTGGGATAAAACACCAGTGTACAGTGCCGTATACACCTCAACAGAATGGAGTTGCTGAACGAAAGAACAGGTCACTCATGGAGATGGCGAGGTGCATGGTCAAAAGTCAGGCTTTACCACATAGTTTCTGGCTTGAGGCTGTCATGTGTGCAGCATATGTACTGAACAGGTGTCCCACTAAAGCGTTGCAGTCTATCACTCCATATGAGGCTTGGCATGACTGCAAGCCATCTGTTGCTCATCTGCGTGTTTTTGGTTGTTTGGCATATGCATTAGTGCCTGAACAACATCGCAGAAAATTGGATGATAAGGCAGTAAAATGTATTTTTGTTGGGTACAGTTCTGAAAGTAAAGGCTATCGTCTGTATCATCCACAGACTAAACGCATTCTGGTTAGCCGTGATGTTGTCTTTGTGGAAGATGCTATTCAGCCATTGCTTTCATGTACTAAGGAGACATCTCTTAGCTCCAAAGACATGTATGATACTTTGATGCCTCTTTTTACAGGTGGACAGGCTAACGCTGGTCCTAATGAGGCAACTTCTCAGCCTTTGCAGGTTTCATATGATGATGCAGATCATTCCATTTCTGATGCAGATTTACATGATGCACTTGTTGATGAGAGAGCTGATATTGAACAGGCAAAAACTATGCCAAAATGGCTGGTGCAGACTTTGCGTGACAGCAAATTAGATGCACCTTTGTCATATCGTACTCGTTCAGGCTCTCATAGTACCTCCTTTGCATCAGATTTCTATGCTATGGCTGCATCTAGTCTCTGTGATGAGAATGAGCCTGTTTCTTTTGATGAAGCACAAAATTCAAAAAATTGGATGGCTGCTATGCAATCTGAATATGATGCTATAATGAAGAATGGTACATGGTCTTTATGTGACTTGCCTCCTGGCAAGAAGGCCATTGGCACTAAGTGGGTATACAAGCTGAAGCATAAACCTGATGGTACAGTTGACAGGTATAAGGCTAGGCTTGTTGCAAAGGGTTATGCGCAGGAAAGAGGCATTGATTTTGATGAGACCTTTGCACCTACATGCCGTATGACTACTGTTCGGAGCATTTGTGCACTTGCAGCCCATCATGGTTGGAATGTACATCAGTTGGACATTAAAACAGCATTTCTGAATGGTGACTTGCATGAAGAAGTGTATGTTTTTCAGCCCCGTGGCTTTGTGCAGAAAGGGCATGAAAACCAGGTGTGCAGGTTAAAGAAGGCGTTATATGGTTTAAAGCAAGCACCACGTGCTTGGTATGAGAAAATACATGCCTATCTAATTGCACATGGTTTTGAGAACAGTCCAACTGAAAGCACCTTATATGTTAAGCGTGCTAATGATGTGCTTCTGATCATTGTTGTCTATGTAGACGACATGCTGCTCACTGGTCCTCTTGAGAAGCATATTGCTGATTTTAAGGCTGATTTGCATGCCTCATTTGAGATGTCTGATTTGGGGCATTTGCATCACTATTTGGGCATTCAGTTTATGCACGTTGATGGTGGAATGGCTTTGTGTCAAACGAAATATATTGACACATTATTGCAGCGTTTTGGCCTTGAAGACTGTAAGCCTATTGCCACTCCTATGGAGACAGGTTTACGATTGAGTCTTCATGATGCTGGAGATGCATTTGATGCTGTTCTCTATCAGCAGGCTGTTGGATGCTTGATTTACTTATGCATTACTCGGCCAGATATTCAGTTTGCTGTCTCACAGATGAGCAGGTTCATGCATTGCCCAGGAGTCACGCATTGGAAAGCGGTTAAGCGCATCTTTCGCTACTTGAGTGGTACTCGGCTACTTGGGTTGTTTTATCCCAAGGGGGGATCACTACCGCCAGATTTGCATGCTTTTTCTGACTCAGATTGGGCTGGTTGCTATGACACTCGTGTGTCCACCAGTGGTTTTTGCTTCATGCTTGGTAGCTCATGTATATCTTGGTTGAGCAAGAAGCAGCCTACTGTGGCCACTTCCAGTTGTGAGGCTGAGTATAGGGCAGCTTTCACAGCGACTGTTGAGTGTGTGTGGCTCAGACGCCTTATGGCTGATTTGGGTGTTGGCCAGTCTTCTGCCACCACCATCTTCACTGACAGTCAGAGCGCATTGGCAGTTGCGAGGAACCCTGTGTTCCATGCTTGCACTAAGCACATTGAGGTGCATTATCACTATGTCAGGGAGAGGTTCTCTGCTGGGGAGATCAGCTTGGCATATGTGCCCACGCAGGAGAACATTGCAGACCTTTTCACGAAGGCTCTGCCTAGGGAGAAGTTTGAAGCTTTCCGCAAAGCTTTGGGCTTACTTCCTTTTGTGGAGTGATTTCCACATAGCTTGGCACTTCCTTATACATGAGTGCCAGCTCCTTGTTCACCGCATCACTCCCAGGGGGGATTTGTTGATATATTTAGGTAGTGATGTGTGTGAACACTCTAGGACTGCCGGGGCACTTTTTTCCCTCTTTAGGAGGTTTTTTTCCCCCGGCTTGTATATACGCCTATTGCCCTAATGGGCTACTTATCTTTGTACATTCTCTAGTAATACATTCAGTCTTGTGTGTTGTGCTCCAAGCTTCTTCTTCTTCCTTGTGCTGTTCGCGTGCTTCCGCAGACGTCTAACTCCAACAGTTTCAACCACTTTTGCATAGTTTTTTCACTTTTGATAGACATGCGTTCATTATCTAATACATCAGCAACATGTATATCATGCATGGGATGAATGTTGTGCTCATTTTCAGCCATATTTTGATGCAAGTGTTCAGCCATATGTGGTTGAAAATTTCCAACAGTTCCAACCATATTTGATTGGAAAATTTTAGTCATGTTTGGCTAGAAATTCCTTTCTCTTTCAGCTCTATTTTGCTGGAATTTTTCAGCCCTTTGAGCCTCAATTGGTTGGCCTACAAGGCCATAGTCAAGCGCACCACTTTGGAACAATTCATGAGTGTATCAAACACATCTTGTGAGCTAACTATTGGCTGTCTTTTTTGCATTCAAGTAGAGGGAAAACTGATTTTTCAAAAAATACCACGTCTTTACTCACAATAATTGTGTTCGTCAATGGATGCAACAAATGATTTCTCTTAACATTCAACAATATAACCAACAAATATACATTTCTTTGCCTTATCATCAAGTTTGTGATGTTGTTATGATGGCACAAGAGTGTATGCCATTAGCAAGACACACAGAGAATACACATTTCTGGAATAGCTCTCTCTATTGATGATGAACAAAACTGAAGTAAGAGTTAAATAATATCCCTAAGTACAAAGTACCACCACATATGAGAGTTTCATGTACATGATAACATGGAGAAAAAACCTCTAGCCCGCACTAGAGTAAAAAGTGCCCATGTATATGGAAAAGGTTCATATCAAGGCTACTCGAGGAACACATATGTGTAACGGTGATAAGCTGTCTCTTGATTCCATGAGCATTGTAGTAGTTGTTGAATTCTATCTATAAGAATTCTCCTCCTTGATCAACATGGATTTTCTTCAATTTTCAACCTATTTAATTTTCAACAATCTTGTGCCACATTTTAAATTTGTCAAATGTATCAACCTTCTCCAAAATAAAATGCACCCAGATCTTTCTACTATAATCATCAACTATCAACAAAAAGTAGAGAGATCCTCCCAAAGAAAGAGTAGACATTTTACCATAAAGATTAGCCTGTATCAACTTTAGTGGAGCTTAAGTTTGATTGGTGCTCTCTTTTGGAAATCTCTTTCTTTGTTGCTTGCCCATCATGCAAGCTTCACATGGTTCCTACAAATCTAAAAATGCAGGTAAATTTGCTACCATCCCTTTTCTTTGCATCTTGTTGAGAACGATAAATCCAAGATCCCCAAAACCTTGATGCCAAAGTCTACTTGTATCTTTATCTTTTGTAGTAGTGAGGGTGCTTAACTCATATAGGTTATCTTTTTGCATTCCTTTTCCTACAACATTACTTGGTCCATCCAAAATTTTTGCACCATCCTTTTTGAAATGTACCTCAAGACCGTGATCTATGATGATAAAAACTAATAATAAATTTCTTTTTAGTTCAAGAACATACAAAGCATAATAGTTTTAACTTGACACCAGTGGCATCAACAAAAGAGATGGTTCTTGCCCCTTCAGCTAGACATTTGGAGTCATTTCCAACCATGAAATTGATGGGTTTTGTAGAGACATTAAGGAACTATACCAGTCCTTCTCGCTAGTCATGTGGTGAGATGCTCCACTATCTAATATCCAAAGTTCATCCACATGACTTTGGTAGATGTACATACCTCTTTTATGGCAACCCATAGTTCAAGTATCGTTTCTCTCATCACCTTGCTTCTTCCTAGAATCCTTAATGACATGACCCTTCTTTTTGCAATAAAAATAGCATCTGGTGGACTTATTCTTTTTTGGCTTCTTCTTTGAACTATTGGAAGAGCCTATACCCTTTGCATTTGCTAAAAATGTTGCATCATTTGAACCTCTCCTATTCTTCAAATATATTTCTTCTTCCAAAAGCAATGTGGAAAACCTTTCAAAGGTAAGAGGTGAGGGTCTAACTTGAGTGTTAAGGCCAATTACAATCCCATCATATTTTTTAGGAAGAATTCAAACACACTTTAGAGCTAGAGCTTCTCATTCGCTAATTGTTTCTCAAGTTTTTGAATCCCAATATGATTCTTGGTCTTGTATTGGCAAGCCAATAGCCCCAAGCTTCATGCACTTTAGTGCTGTGATGGACTAGAGTAAGCACATAATCACTTGCACTTGTAACAATGGCACACAATGCATATGCATTCCACCTCTTCCAAGCCCAAAGAAGATCTGGATCAGGTTGGATTTTCACTCAAGGATTTGATGGATCTTCCATTGCAATTGGCTTTGATAAAGCCTTGTTAGCCCCTTGAAATTATGCCAAAACTCATAAGATTCCAAAATTGTAGAAATTTTGAACTTCTAGAGTATGTATTTTTTTTGTGAAGCTTTCCTTCAGTGAATTCAAGTGGAGAAATGTGAATTGGTGCAGTAATAACATTAGCAAATGCATCAATGAAAAAGATGAAGCCATCACTCATGCAGTATGGTGATGATAGAAATATACTTGGAAGTTCAAAAAGCACTCCTATCTACTAATAGATACCTAACAACTCTGATGCCATATAAGAAATAGTTACACAAGAGAACATAGGAGTAGTAGCAAAGAAAATATAGAATAGTAAAATTTCAAAAATTTTCTACTAACAACAAGTTCAAAGATGATGTCATTGTCCACCTGTGCACTCTCAAGGTAGAGCTTAAATGGTGATATAGAAAACTCTAGGTAGGGAGTTACAAGGTAGAGGTATGCTCGCTCAATTTGATGTCTAGGGCAGTGTAGAACTCATGTATATATAGGTTAATGAAGAGATGTGGCCTTCCATAGATGGCTAGATAGGGGAAGTAGAACGTGAGTGGCCACTACCTGCGTAATCCCCATACATGGCTTTGGCTAGTTCAATGGATCTAACAAATATGGAAAATTTATTACTTTCCTTAGAATACCTTAGATGGTCTAATTTGACCTTCATCAAACATGCAAGTTGGGACTCCCATCAATTGGGTAATGCATGCTAGGCTTCTCCTCATAATGGGGGCCTTACAAAATGTGCATTAGTACATACAATCATGAGGGGTAGACATTGGTCATATACTAATAGTTTTGTCAATGTTAATGATAGTAAATATGATATTTATCACATTTATATTTTTTTAATTTCACGTGCCATTGGAGGCTCATCATCATTGATATATTAGAGAACCAAGCTCTAATTATGAACTCCCTTCAAGAACTACATGAAGACTTTAAAATGTAAAATTCTAATATTATGGATTTTCAATTACATTTAGACCATATTTTAAGCTTCTTTAGCCAAATTTTCTCTTTGGGATCACATGTACTATTTGCAAATACATTAAGCATCATTTTAACCACACATGTATGGAATTTTGAGAAAAAAGATTCCAAAAACGTTTTTTCACATAAGAAAATAGATCCCTTTATACCCAAATTTCACATGTTTTGAACAGAAGCTTTTGGTTAATTGTTTGGAGATCCATAAGAAAGATTTAGAGTAAAGGATCTTGATATAAATATTATCTTGACTTCTATATAGAGTAGTTGAGGGGGAGGGGGAGCGTAAGCAAAAATTTGAGCCATTCGACCACCTTATGATCGAGACCCCCTCCAAAAACTTGTCAAGTAAAATTTCATGGTATAAAGAAGAATCCAATGAGAAAAATAGACATCCCCAACTTCATGCTCCTCTAAAATATAGGGTGCCAAAGGTGAAGAAAAACTCTTATTGTAAAAAAGGATTCCCCAAAGAAGCAAAAAAAAGGAAGAAAAAAATGAAAAGGTATTGTAAAGAGAAAATGAATTTTGGTTAGAGTTATATTTTGGTGTACCATGGTTTCCTACATAGAAGTGTACCACAAAAGCTTTCTAATCCTTGCATTTATATGTTTTGTAACAAACAAAACTTGTCATGAACATTTCCTTTTTGGTTGTTTATGGAAATGGAAACAACTTTTCTTGTGTGTCCCTATTATCATATTGTTGGATATGGAGTTTTAAATAGCTAATTTATTTTTTGATATCAAATTTAAAAATACTATACTATCAAAGATCATGTATTATTTAAAAATTATTTACAAAGTGATAATTTATTTTTTCACTTAAACACCATGAGTTTTTTTCATCTAATTATATGTTTATATCAACACCACGAGCTTTAAACGTATATTCAAGTGTCGTCTCACAAAGGAGATTTACTAGCTATCGCACACGCTTAGCTTTAAGTTTTTTTATACAACCAACCTTCGAGATGGAATTTATTTATTAATAGATTTTTTTATAAAATCTTCTTCAAACTCCATGGGAATCTAATGTCCAAACTTTTCCTTCATGTTCTAAAAGCTAATCAATATATTTCTAATAAATTTAAATAATAGATTGATATAGAATTTGGGGTTTAATCTACATGAAATGGTGGCTTATAGATATTGATTCTCATTTGTATTCTAGTCTTCGCCTGAAGCAAAATCAAATTCTACTATACGAAGCCTTCTACTTAAACTTTTTTCCTTTATATTTTCCAAATATATCTATCTAAACCATGCCATAGAAAACATAAGAAGATGAAAACCACCACATTCTAATCCTTTTAGATAACTACCTATTGAAAATGATTTTTGCATGTCATCTTTTTTATTTTTCCTTAAATTTCATAGAATTTCTCAATCCCAATGTATCCCGATATACAATGGAGGGACTAGAAGGTAGATAAGATCCCCATAAGCATTTTATCATGATATAACTTGATACACTGCAAAAAAAAACAAATAATTGCATTGGTTGAAAGAGTGATAAATACATATACATACAAATATCCCTATTTTCTTTATGAAACGCATGTAAAGTTACTATCAACCACCCTAAAAAATTTTGTTGGTGTGTGGGAGTGAAGAATCACAAATAGAAGTACACACAAGAGCGAAGAAGGATATTGACACACCAAGATAGGTGATGGCTAGAAGAGCTCTCTATGAATAAATGATTGGTAATTTGGCAATGAGTCAAGTGAGAGTTATATGTGAATCCCTAAGTACAAACTACCACCACATATGAGTATATCATGTATATGTGTTTACATGGGAAAAAACCTCTAACCAAATCTAGAGTAAAAGTGCCCATGTATAGGGAAATGATTCACAACAAAGCTACGTGAGTGACACATAAGTGTAACAAAACCCCCTTGAGAGAATGATGTGAACACATACAGGGAATGAAAAATCAACTCCCACAAGGTAACAAGCTTAAAGCTTTGCCAAAAGCTTTAAAATTCTCCCACAAAAGAGCTTTAGAGAGCATGTCAGTGTTGGAGTTAGACGTCTATGGAAGCATGCAAACAACACAAGGAAAAGAAAGAAGCTTGGAGCACAACACACAACACTGAATGTACTACCACTAGAATGTACAAAGATAAGCAACCCGTTAGGGCAATAGGCATATATACAAGCCGAGGGAAAAAACCTACTAAAGAGGGAAAAAAGTGCCCCAACGATCCTAGTGTGTTCACACACATCACTACCTAAATAGATCAACAAGTTGCCCCTGGGAGTGATGCGGTGAGCAAGGAGTTGGCACTCATGTATAAGGAAGTGCCAAGCTATGTGGAATCAAACCACAAAAGGAAGTAAGCCCAAAGCTTTGTGAAAAGCTTCAAACTTCTCCCTAGGCAGAGCCTTCTTGAAAAGGTCTGCAACGTTCTCCTACGTGGGCACATATGCCAAGCTGATCTCTCTAGCAAAGAACATCTCCCTAACATAATGATAATGTACCTCAATGTGCTTAGTGCGAGCATGGAACAGAGGGTTTCTCGCAATTGTTGATGTGCTTTGACTATCAGTGAAGATGGTGGTGACAGAAGACTCACCAACACCCAAATCAGCCATAAGGCGTCTGAGCCACACACACTCAACATTTGCTGTGAAAGCTACCCTATACTCAGCCTCACAACTAGAAGTGGCCACAATAGGCTACTTCTTGCTTAACCAACATATGCATGAGCTACTAAGCATGAAGCAAAAACCACTAGTGGACACACGAGTGTCATAGAAACCAACGTAGTTAGAGTCAGAAAACGCAGGTAAATTTGGCAGTAGTGATCCCCCCTTGGGATAAAACAATCCAAGTAGCTAGGTACCACTCAATTTGCGTGTGAGAGTGTGTGAGAGCTCTCTTCCTTACCTTCTTTATCTTGATGTACATCACTATGAACAAGTTGCAATTTTCATGTAGCATGTGTAGCACCTCTTTGGAAAAAGATGCACGATGTATTTTTCCAAGTATACAACCTTTACGTGCATGCTTTTCAATGGATTCAAGTGTTGGAAAATGAATAACGATATTCTTTTTATATGAACATGCCATAAATCCAGTTTAGCCATAGTATTATGTTTAAGAAAGGCATTTGAGGCAACTCTCTTATATGTATCCAAGTGATACAAGCCATTGCATAATGTCCTCCACATCACAATAACATCACGATTGTTGAAATCATGAACCATACATTTGTTATCAATAAAGTGTAGATGAAGCCTCACACTAGCAATAGTAGGAATTGAAATCAAGTTTTTCTTGATACTGAGTACATACAATGCATTCTGGAGAGTAAAAACACCTCCATTTGCATACCTAAGCTGAATTTATCCAACTCCAATAATAGGATAAGAAAATTATTTTCATATACAACATGTCCTCCCTTGGGTGCATCTTTCAAAGATGGAAAAAAAATCTTTTGCATGAAGTGATATGCTTTGAAGCACCATTATAAAAGAACCAATCCAAATCAGCCTCATTCATAATTATACATGTAGATTGTTATAATGAATCATAATGATATGTAATAGCATATGCCCAAACATCTTGATCAACATTAGCTTCATCATTATTTGTATTAGATGTATTATCAACAATAGACATGCAAGATTCTTTCTTCTTTTCATTATGCTTGGTAAGCTTTTTACATTCATCAATGGTATGTCTAGCTTTTTGACAATATTGCATCTCATCATCTTTTGCATATCACCAACAAGAGAGGAATAAGAAGAAGAGAAAGAGTGAGGCTTTGGTTTTGATGAAGCCAAAGCTAAACCATACTTGCTTTTTCCCTTTTGTGTAAAAACAAATGCTTGTGTTCCCTCAGACAAACCACTTCTATTCACTCTTGATTGCTCCTCTTGCAAAAGAATAGGCACAACCTTGTCAAAAATATACATATTTGGATTTCCTTTGTAACCAAACAAAGTGTAGTAGCAAAGCTTTGAAAATATTCTATTAGTCCTTTGAATAATGTAGAATTGAGTGATGCATCTGGAATGATCTCATCAATGTTTATGAATTGCTCTTTCAAATCCTTGATGTGTGTAACATATACATCCATTGACTCATTTTCAACCATAAATAATATTCAAGTTGCTTTCTCAAGTAATCAACACATGCTTCATTATGCATGACAGACAAAGAAGCAAGTTTATCCCAAACTTGTCTTGAAATAATGCATGAATGAATGTGTGGAACAATATGTCATTTCATAGAAAGGGCAATCAATGCATGAGATTAAGCATCCTTTCCATCCCATCTAAGTTTTCTTGCATAGGTGGATAAGGCATAGCCACTGTACTTGAAGAAGATCTTGAATCTATGACAACAAGTTGCGTAGTAAAAGAACCATTGGGTCTCTTGTCAACATCTGCTACTATGTTCCATAATTGCTCTGCAATAAGAACATGCTTCATTATGTAAAACCACACTGGATAGTTGTTATGATCAAGATTATCTTTAGTTTGAAGCATGCCAAAAAAGTCATTGTTGCTTGCCATTGTACCAAATAACTCAAAAGTAGCAAGACATGAACTTGAACAAAGCTAAAATGCAACTCTGAGAAAAAAATATGACTGCATAAATGGCTTTAAAAGTGGCAAAAACCCTAGTGCACCTAGTGGAAATGATCTCCAAGTGCTCAAATTTGTACTTTTATGCTCTGGAAACAACTTGCACTATTACAATTGCATGCAACAATGGATGTGATAAACGACAAGTTAACAAGGAGCTTAACTTGCTCTGATACGACTATTGGGTTTGTGAGAGAGTGAGAAAGCATGAATAGAAGTAGTCACAAGAGAAGAAGGAGATCAATTCACCAAGAAAGGTGATGGCTAGAAGTGCTCTTTATATAGATGATTAGTAATATGAGAATGAGTGAAGTGAGAGCTATATTGGAATGTCTAAGTACAAAGTACCACCACATATGATTATATCATGTATATGTGGCTACATGAAAAAAAAACTCTAGGTAGCTCTAGAGTAAAAAGGTCCCATGTATAGGGAAATAGTTTACATCAAAGCTACTCAAGGGACACGTGTAAAATATTTCACTTCTAGCATTGGATGGGTGTAGATTAGACATAAAAATACTGAAGGTTGCGGAAGAGGAGGGTCCTTTTCTATTGGCATATGAAACACCCTATGCATAGTGACTTTTCAAAAACTTTGAGATTAAATAGATGCAAGAAGGATGAAATAGAAATCTTGCTATTTTGATTAATAATTTTAGCAAAGATGGATTGAGTACAAGGTAAGCATGGAGAAATAAATATAGAAAGAGAATATAAAAAAACCATAGAGAGTGATATGATTGGGTCAAATCAATGGAAGGAAGGGCAAAAGATCCTTCCATAATGCAACTCGAGCATACTGGAGAGTAGGATCAACAAGCACCATCATAGAGAACCTCCACCACAAGAGAAATGAGAAAGGGGCCTTGCCAACTCCATGTCACCCCTAAAGTTGTTGCAACAAGGAAGTGGTATCCTTTACAAGCACAAACATGGAAGTAGCCTATGAATGAAAACATTCTCTTTGCATAAATATACATGTAGATGCCAAGATCCATGTGTGTATTGTGCACTACCTTCTTATAGATGCTCCTTTTGTTGGTTGAGTTGATATGTTTGTACATGCCCCGTGAGATTTAGAGAATGCATCATCTTGTTGGTTAGGAAAGTCGAGGCATTAATGTATGCTCCCTTCGTTGTTCCAATCTTAACTTTGATTAATATTCAATTAGGTGTTGATTTTGGAAAAAATGGCTTGACCATTGTGGTCAAAGCAATAAAAAGACCCCACTTTGACTACCCATGTGCTTTGAACTAACTCTAATTGTTTTTTCTTGGCCTCACAACCCAAGGAATGTGTGCATGAGAAGTTAAGAAGAAGAAGAAGAGCTTTTATTTTGTAGCCATATCTTGAGATTTTTCTATCCAAGTGACATGGTTTTGAGGTCATTTTTGGCATCTTGGCATGTTCTTAACACATTTGTGCACTAAAAACCTTTGAGTTTATCAGCACATCCATTTGAATGGAAAAAGTGGGAGGAGAGGGAAGTAGAGAAAGTGGATGGGAAAGAGCCCTTACAAAGTTTATGATACAACCAAAGGTCAATAAGACACTACTTGAAAACCATGCAACATCCCAGTGCATGGACTTAGCTTGATCTCACCCAATATGCTCCAATGGTTAGAGTACCCTCCATATAAGAACACTAGGTTGCATCATGGAAAACTTGCTTGCATATTTTTTAGGTGATTCTGAGAGGGAAATCTTGAGGTGCATGGCCATTATTATTATGCAAAGTAGAAAAAATTACAAGCTTCCATATTGTTACTAAAAGTTTTTTTATCTACTTAAGCATGTGAACGAGCATGTTGATACATGAAAAGCGAAGCAAAAGTATCATTTTTGTGCATAAAAGTAAGTGCATGAAGTATGTAACATGCTTAAAACAAGGAAATGTTTGAAGCATTTGTGGCATCTAAGCACATGCCTTTACATGCAAGTGTTAGCTATGAGCTTTCTTATCCATGCATGTGAAATCTATTCAAGAATCTTGTTTTCTTTTTTATTGGCCCAATGTCTCTCCTTTCTTGTATAAAAAGAATCTAGTGTTATCAAAATGCAAGGCACGCCCCATTTTCTTATTTGTGTGCATATACAGGAGAGAGAACACTCTCTATCTCTTCTTTATCTTATCACTTTGTGTTTGTGTATGTATGATGGAGACAATCTCCTATACCTGGTATCAGAGCTATTGCAACCTCCATTTTTGCTATTGTTTCCACATTGTTATGCTTAATGGAATGTTGTGGCTAAGGAAGAGGAATGGATAACAATGAT
This sequence comes from Ceratopteris richardii, assembly GCA_020310875.1. Taxonomy (NCBI): domain Eukaryota; kingdom Viridiplantae; phylum Streptophyta; class Polypodiopsida; order Polypodiales; family Pteridaceae; genus Ceratopteris; species Ceratopteris richardii. Next base: position 26,170,097 of record CM035444.1, read on the forward strand.
GGAATTTCTCAAAGAGGAGACCTGAGTGCTGTCATATGCTTTAAACGTGCAGGATATGGAAGTCCATTCATCAGACAGGAAGCTGATGCCCAATCTTATGCTTTTCTTAATCATGTGCCCTCATCCAGAAGCAAGAGGCATCAAAGCTTTTTGGATCCTTTCTATCTTTTTCTACCAAGACAAGCCTGATCTCTATGATGATTGATGTTTTAAGTTCATATTCTATTGATTGCTTCAACGAGAAAGGAGACTCAATGGAGTACGAAAAGTGCTTGCTAATAGGAGTATGGAACTAATAGGTGTGTATGCATCAATTTCTTGGCATGCCTTATGTGACTATATCCTGTCTCATGTATTACAAAAGGGCACACACATCAGTTGCTCCGTCTTCATTGGGTTACAACTGTTAATGAACTTAGGTATCATATTCAAATTAGCATTAGTTTGGCATGGATTATTTAATGTCATTGTAGCACACTTACTCATAGAGAAGTTTACGTAGAATCTCTACTCTCTAAGTCGAATTTCGAATTTCCTTTAAAGTTTAGAGGAGCAAATGAAATTCACTTCATTAGGAGAGAAAAGGACTTAATAGATTTTAAAGAATATCTAGTTTGCTCCACACGTTGAAGGATAAATTTTTTTGAATGAAGGAAAAATTTATGTACTCAAAAGCTCTTAATGCTTTGTAATCATCTACATAGGTCTAAGCATGTCATGTGTACAAAGACTATTTTTTAATTTTTTATGGGATTAGACACTGCCCTCTTTTTTGAGCGGTAAGACCTTCCAATCAAAATAAGATTTTGGACATAAAAGATTGTTGTAAGGAGTTAGACCTTGGAGAGTCTACAAGAGTTAAGACCTCTCCAGTATTAGTGAAAAGGCTCTAGAAAACTTCAATGGCCAAGGTTTTCATACATGAAAAAAAAAAAGATCAAGGGTCATCTCATGAATGAACAATTATGGCCCGTTACAAAACCGCTCGCACCAAAAAAGCACTTGAGCATAGAAGAGGGCTACCGTACTGCACAAAAAAAGGATGAACAAGCACTTGGAATGTTACTCGCCTCTCTAGATGATAATTATGTACACTTCTTAGATGATTGCACTACTGCAAACCAAGCATGGGTTACTTTAGAATGTGGATTACTTTAGAGCACTTAAAATGCAACTTTATTCTCTTACCATGTCTCAAGGGGAAGATATACCTACTCTTGTAAACAAGCTAAAGAATATATGTAGCCAATCAGATTATATGCAGTACCCTATTGAAAATGAGGATCAAGTAGCCATACTACTCAAAGCCGTGCCCAATCATAAGTTTGGACAAATTGTAAATATTCATAAAGAAAAGGATCCTATCCCTTGGCTAGAAGATGTCATTAATTCTCTACAACAACATGAAAATAAGCTCAAAACCCATGAAGAATTTGCAACAAATGCCTTGGTTGTAAGAGCTACAAAATACATTCATTTTAATCTCACCAACCATCTTTCAAAAGATTGTTTTTCAAATTTATCCTTTCAAAATATGTGGTAAACCCAACCATGCTACAAAGCATTGTTGACTACACAACAACAACAATTGCAACAGAAACAAGGGAGCTTTCAAAAGGCCTAGCAACGTCAATGTAGCGGAGGAGACATATTAAAAGGAAGAAGCTCAAGTCAAGTTCACTTATGATGATGTGTTGTAAAACATCCCCTTTGTACCATCCTCATTATATAGTGAAGGATTTGTACCACCCATGAGTTTGTTGAAGGAAGGATATAAACATTGTACCATCTTCTTTGTACATGGGAAGGAATCATATTTGTACCACCCTAGTCTAGTTGTGAGAAAAGGATAGTTCCCAAAGAGCTACTTGTATAATCAAGCTCAATTAGGGAATATTTAGCTATGAGCTTTCTTCTCCATGCATGTGAACACCTCTAACTTAGAGGGAAATCTATCCAAGAATCTTATCTGCTTTTTGATTGGTCAAACAACTCTCCTTTTTTGTATAAAAAGACATCTAGTGTTCGAAATGCAAGGCATGCCCCATTTTATTATTTGTGTGCATATACAGGAGAGAGAAAAATCTCTATATCTACTTTATCTTATCACTTCATGTTTGTGTATGTATGATGGAGAATTTTGATCTCTCTCTCTCTCTTCTCTTTCCTACCTACCATCACTGTGAGGTATCTCTACTCTCATGTTTGAATTACTGTTGTGCCATTGGTTTGAAGTGTAATCTCCTATAGCAAGCACATGCATTTGCATGAATGAAAGGCACCATTGTTTGTTAAGTATAGGAAATTAAATAAGTTAATGTATTTTTCTAAGTTGGCTTATGTTTTAAAAGTTTAAAAATGGCATTTGAGAAGAAGTGAAGCTAGATACTTGTAGATTCATGCTAGATAAAAATTTGCAACTCAAGTATCTAGAAGATTCCTTACTAGAGTGATGCGTAGGTATCCAAAAATTTATTTAAAGTTTACATTAATTAGAAAAATATGTCTTGCTCAGTAAAAAAAAAAATTGTATTTAAGAACCAATTTAGGAAGCTACATTCCAAGAGCCAAGTCTTCTTGGCATGTCAATGGCCAAGAATTCATGTGTACTTGCAAACCTAGAGCATTCAATGATTGCTCTAAGTATTGGATATACTTGAGATGCATTTGAAAAGGTTATAGAGACAAGTTGCAAATGAGATTTTACACTTCCTCATGCATCCTAAGGAGGATGTTAACTCAAAATAGTTTCAAAGTTTCATGCACACTTTGTTTCATGTGCACTTTGTTTAAGAGATCTCACTTGGTTCCATATGAGGGAATGATGAAAATAAACTATAAGAATGTGAAATTAACCAGAAATTGAGATTTTAAGTTCAATAAATTTGTGCTTGATTCATGTTTGTATCTATATAAATGATCCATATACCAAGAATCATGAGAAATTTGAACACCTCTTCTTCTTTGAAGAGTTTGAGAATTTTTTTGTGGATTCATGCAATCGAGATTTGCATGACACTTACATAAGTTTTCTTTAGGAAAGGTAATACTTCCTATGAAAAGGAACAACATGAAATAGAAAAGTTTTTTTTTTCATGAGTTAAGACATGTATTCAAGGATGAACTTATCCTTTGGGAATGCAAAACCTCTAAGTAATGTATCTCAATTGATCCATGATCTCTCCCAAAAACAGTGAAAGTTTTATGAAAATCTTAGGGCAAGTGAATGTGGATGTCCTTATGAAAGATATCTAGTTAAAGTAAAAAACTATCATATGATGATAACTTAGATCCTTTTTCATGTATATCTTTTGAATAAAGGACATACCCACCAAAAAGAGAAAATTTATGTAATTGATGGGTTAAAAAGAAGCAAACATATCTAGAAAATAGATGTTTAAGAAAATTGGTAATGTCGCCTAGGAAGCAACATTATGACATGCTATGGTTATCAAAAGTTGATATCCCTAAAGGTGGTTTCAAAATAGAAAGTTAGATAAAGCATGCCCAAGTTTCCACTTACATAAAATAAAGTTTGAAAGCCAAAAGAATTTGAAGTTCCATGTAGTCTGCAACTATGGTTACAATAATTAAGTGTATGGAAGGAATATAATAACAAGAAGTAAAAGAACTCTCATCACTATAAATTGGTTCAGTAAGAACCAATATGTCTTGAATATAAATGAATTTAAGTAACTTGGAACTATACTAGTGAGGACCTTCAAAAAAAGGAGGGATGTTTATATGTCAAAATCTTTTTCAAGCTTCTAAGACACATTATAAGTCAAAGCATAAGCTCATGGAATAATCTTATGGAGGAAGCACTTGAAACCTAGTAAAGATCAAGCTAAAGCTTGACATCAAATTCTTTTAGGGGATTTGAGTAAGAAGGTACTCGATAGAGATGTTTTTGGAATTTAAGATAAATATTGTCCACAAATCAGTGTGAATATAAGGTATGGTGGTATGGGATGCCAAATTTTATATTTGCATTGATGTATGAAGGACACTATGGGATATTGGACCTTGGGATTGTAGACATGTTTTAATCTTGAAATGAATCATGAAATGGGATTGAATCCCAAGGGGATTGAAACTTCAAAGATTAAGTTCAAGTTCAAGTTGGTCAACAGCATGAGCCAAAAGAAAACTTCAAGAATAAGTTAACAAGTAAGTTATAAGATCAAGAAGTATGTATCTTCTAGGATCATCATTTAGAAATTCAAGTTTTGAAAAGCATGCTCTTACTTGTTTGTATAAAAAATATGATATCTTGGTACAAACACTTCAAAGCAAGTTGTTTTTCTAAGAAATATGGTATTCTATTGTAGAAGAATATGAACTCATCTATGTGATACGATTCACCTCGTATTCCAAATGAATAGAGGGGAATCTACTGGCTGATCCCTACCCAAATGGTACAAACACTTCAAAGCAGGTTGTTTGTCTAAGAAATATGGTATTCTAGTGTAGAAGAATATGAACTCATCTCTATGATATGATTCACCTCATATTCCAAATGAATAGAGGGGAATCTACTAGCTGATCCCTACCCAAATGATTCAAAACACCATGTAACTTTGTACTTGACAAGGCTATTCCAATTGAAAATTAGAAAATGAATGCAAATGTTGGATCCCTAGCCAATTCATTATTAAGTGTGTGATATCTGGATACTAACATTTGAAATGGATGGATTCAAGATATCCCATGCCAAATTGCAATTCTGTTCTATATCTACGCAGCATTAGTGCATGGGGCTAGAAACTAATGTGGGATTTCTAGACTTTAAGACTTTGAGAAATTTTGTTTCACTTAAATTTGGTTTCGAAAATAAAAATTTTTGTTGACCCAAACATCTAAGTTAGATGTTTGTATGATGGTCCAATTTTAACCAATATTTACTTGAATTTTTACTTGAATGGAGGACAAATTTATCCAACTACGCTTTAAAATCTTGGGTAGAGAATCGGGTGAAGTGTTCCATACACTTGTGGTCAACTACTACTTGAACTAGAGCAAAAAAATTCTAAATTCTTTTTTTCTGACTCAAGGCACTTTTCTCAAAGATTTAACTTAATTTCTTGGGAATTTTCAATTCTATGAGCAATTGCTAACTCTTTTCTCTTAAAGATTGTTATGAACTCTTTTAGAGAACTATGAAATACTTCTTTATCAATTGTAGTTTTATGATAAGAAACTTGCTTGAAGAAAAATTACATGGATGAGTCAACTTAGACCTAGCATCTTTCAAGGTTGAATGGGTTCTACATAGAACATCCTTTTGTGCTATTTAACTCAGTTACCTATTCCAATCGGCTAACTCTAGGTTTTATTGAAATGAGTCAGATACTCTATCTCATTCAAATACAAAGGTTTGGAAAGTGGGAAGGACAAACCAAAACTCTTTGTAACTAATACAAACTTCTAAGATACCTTAAATTGATTTAATTCAAACTTGAAAAGATTCAAAACCTTAACTTTTCGAAGATCTATTCAACTCAAGGGTTTGAAGCATTTTATCTACCTTTAAGAGAATTAATATAGACTCTCAAAAAGATTCTTGGTGTGAAGCTTATTCATCATCAAACCATTGAACATCGGTGTGTTGACACACATATCTTTTGATGATGCTTCTCATTTACTCAAAACAAGATTGCTTCAATTAGGACTAAGTTAATCTTTCCTTTTCACAATTTCGTAAGACTCCTTACTTGGAATGCAATTCTTATGCATTTCTTTGAGACACGAGATTGATATCACCAACTTGTACTATCAATTGGGTGCTTCTAACTTGGAGTAACTTAGTTTCACTATCATGGATTGAAGGGATATTTAATAAGTGATTTTTCTCATGAGGATCTAGGGTATGCTTAAAATTGTTTCTAGCTCTATTTTTGAGGATGAAAATTCTTTTCAAGCAGAGGAAGAATGTTATAAGTAGGTTATGACATGAGGATCTAACTAGTTAGATAGATCTGAAATCAAACATCATTTGGTCATTATTGTCTAGGGCCAAAGTCTCAAAATAAGACCATCATAGGTTAATGCACCCTCTAAAGCAAGCACTGTTGGAGATAGATGTCTGCGGAAGCACGCAAACAGCACAAGGAAGGAGAAGAAGCTTGGAGCACAACACACAATACTAAATGTATTACTAGAGAATGTACAAAGATTAGTAGCCCATTAGGGCAATAGGCATATATACAAGCCGAGGGAAAAAACCTCCTAAAGAGGGAAAAAAGTGCCCCGACGGTCCTAGTGTGTTCACACACATCACTACCTTAAAATATCAACAAATCCCCCCTAGGAGTGATGCGATGAACAAGGAGCTAGCATTCATGTATAAGGAAGTGCCAAGCTATGTGGAAATCACTCTACAAAACGAAGTAAGCCCAAAGCTTTGCAGAAAGCTGCAAACTTCTCCCTAGGCAGAGCCTTCGTAAAAAGGTCTGCAATGTTCTCCTGCGTGGGCACATATGCCAAGCCGATCTCCCCAGCAGAGAACCTCTCCCTGACATAGTGATAATGCACCTCAATGTGCTTAGTGCGAGCATGGAACACAGGGTTCCTTGCAACTACCAATGCGCTCTGACTGTTAGTGAAGATCGTGGTGGCAGAAGATTGACCAACACCCAAATCAGCCATAAGGCGTCTGAGCCACACACACTCAACAGTCGCTGTGAAAGTTGCCCTATACTCAGCCTCACAACTGGAAGTGGCCACAGTAGGCTGCTTCTTGCTCAACCAAGATATACATGAGCTACCAAGCATGAAGCAAAAGCCACTAGTGGACACACGAGTGTCATAGCAACTAGCCCAATCAGAGTCAGAAAAAGCATGCAAATCTGGCAGTAGTGATCCCCCCTTGGGATAAAACAACCCAAGTAGCCGAGTACCACTCAAGTAGTGAAAAATGCGCTTAACTGCTTGCCAATGCTTGACTCCTAGGAAATGCATAAACCTGCTCATCTATGAGACAACAAACTGAATATCTGGCCAAGTAATGCATAAGTAAATCAAGCATCCAACAGCTTGCTGATAGAGAACAACATCAAATGCATCTCCAACATCATGAAGACTCAATCGTAAACTTGTCTCCATAGGAGTGGCAATAGGCTTATAGTCTTCAAGGCCAAAATGCTGCAATAATGTGTCAATATATTTCGTTTGAAACAAAGCCATTCCACCATCAACTTGCATAAATTGAATGCCCAAATAGTGATGCAAATGCCCCAAATGAGACATCACAAATGAGGCATGGAAATCAGCCTTAAAATCAGCAATATGCTTCTCAATAGGACCAGTGAGCAGCATGTCATCAACATAGACAACAATGATCAGAAGCACATCATTAGCACACTTAACATTATAAGGTGCTTTTTGTTGGACTGTTCTCAAAACCATGTGCAATCAGATAGGCATGTATCTTCTCATACCAAGCACATGGTGCTTGCTTTAAACCATATAATGCCTTCTTTAACTTGCACACTTGGTTTTCATGCCCTTTCTGCACAAAGCCACGGGGCTAAAAAACATACACTTCTTCATGCAAGTCACCATTCAGAAATGTTGTTTTAAGGTCCAATTGATGTACATTCCAACCATGATGAGCTGCAAGTGCACAGATGCTACGAACAATAGTCATTCAGCAAGTAGGTGCAAATGTCTCATCAAAATCAATGCCTCTTTCTTGCGCATAACCCTTTGCAACAAGTCTAGCCTTATACCTATCAACTATACCATTAGGCTTACACTTCAGCTTGTATACCCACTTAGTCCCAATGGCCTTCTTGCCAGGAGGCAAGCCACATAAAGACCAAGTACCATTCTTCATTATAGCATCATATTCAAATTGCATAGCAGCCATCCAATTTTCTGAATTTGTGCTTCATCAAACAAAACAGGCTCATTCTCATCACAGAGACTAGATGCAGCCATAGCATAGCAATATGATGCAAAAGAGGCACTATGAGAGCCTAAACGAGTATGATATGATAAATGTGCATCTAATTTGCTGTCACGCAAAGTCTGCACTAGCCATTTTGGCATAGTTCTTGCCTTCTTAGTATCATCTCTCTCATCAACTAGTGCATCATGTAAATCTGCATCAGAAATGGAATGATCTGCATCATCACATGAAACCTGCAAAGGCTGATAAGTTGCCTCATTGGGATCAACACTAGATTGTCCACCTGTAAAAAGAAGCAGCAAAGTAGCATACATGTCTTTGCTAACAAATGTCTCCTTAGTACATGAAAGCAATGGCTGAATAACATCTTCCACAAAAATAACATCACGGCTAACCAGAATGCATTTAGTCTGTGAATGATATAGACAATAGCCTTTACTTTCAGAACTGTACCCAACAAAAATTCATTTTATTGCTTTATCATCCAATTTTTTGCAATGTTGTTCAGGCAGTAATGCATATGCCAAACAACAAAAAACATGCAGATGAGCAAAAGATGGCTTGTGATCATGCCAAGCCTCATATGGAGTGATAGACTGCAGTGCTTTAGTGGGACACCTGTTCAGTACATATGCTGCACACATGACAACCTCAAGCCAGAAACTATGTGGTAAAGCCTGACTCTTGACCATACACCTCGCCATCTCCATGAGTGACCTGTTCTTTCGTTCAACAACTCCATTCTGTTGAGGTGTATACGTCACTGTACACTGGTGTTTTATCCCACGTTCAGCCAGAAATGCATTAAAATCAGAAGACATAAATTCCCCCCCTCGTTCAGAATGGAGGGTGCCCATTGTACATGCTGACAAATTTTCAGCCAAAACCAAAAACTGTTTGAAGCACATGAACACTTTGACTTTTCCTTCAATGGATATACCCATGCATGCCTGGAAAAATCATCGATGAAAGTCACGAAGTAAAGATAATTTCCAAAAGAAGGTGTCTACATAGGATCACAGGCATCACTATGTACAAGCTGCAATTTCTGAGTAGCCCGAACTGAACCATCTTTTGGAAAGGAGGAACACTGCATTTCGCCCAAAATACAGCCTTCGCAAACATGTTTTCTGGGTGCCTCAAGTTTGGGCAAAGAGGACACCATTTCAGATTTCTGCTGGCGTAGCAAACTAGCAAAATTCAGATAACCAAAGTGTGCATGCCAAAGCTTTGCATCTGACATAGCCTCAGAATCATGTACTGCACATGCCGAATCATTTACAGATCTTTAATAGTCTATGAGCTTATACAGCCCACGACATAAAATGCCAGAAGCAATAATCACGTCACCATTTGATAGATCATGAATTGTACACCTATCATCAACAAATTTCACAACTAAGCCAATCTTGGCTAATGTAGAAATTGATAATAGATTTTTCTTGATCCCTGGCACAAACAAAGCATCTGAAAAAGTGAGAGAAATACCATCAGTAGTAGTCAAAATGATCTTACCAACTCCCATAACAGGATAAGAGGAGTTGTTGGCGCATGTAACAATATGCCATGTAGGGGCACGCTCGAGTGAAGAGAAGAAATTGCGCTGCCAGGTAATATGTTTGGTCGCCCCACTATCAAAGTACCAAACATCTGAGTCTACTGCAGACATGCACTGCTCATGAGAAGATGGATCAAAACTACAAACAGTAGTAAACGCCCATTCTTCTTCTTGCACACGATTAGCAGACTCTGTTTTTGGTGTAGAGGCCTCTGCAACAACCATTCCAGCCTCTTTCTTCTTTGCCTCTTTCGCATCCAGTTTTGGACAATTCTTTATGATGTGATCATTTCCTTTACAGTACTTGCAAAACAATTTCTGCTTTTCTGATTTCTTTTCATCTTTGTCTTCCCTTTTTTATTGTGCAGAATTAGCATATTTCTACCTACTAGTTGAAGAGCTCCATTTTCCTTTGCCCTTCTGGCTAGCCAGGAAAGCTTGATCTGCAACACACATAATGGACCTATTCTTCCTGGATTGATCCTCCTGCAACAAAACAGAGACTAACTCCTCAAAAGACAAGGCATTTGGATTTCCTTTCATCATCAACCAAAGAGTGGAAGCAAAACTCTGATATGAATCAAGAAGACCATTCAGAATGGTCTACACAAGTGAGCTATCTGGTATAACCTCATCAGCAGAAATCAACTGTTCCTTCAAGTCTCTGATCTTTGTTAGAAAATTGTCCATAGAATCACCTTCATTCATGTGCTCACTCTCCAACTGTTTTCGGAGGTAAGCAACACAAGCCTCATTCCTAGCTTGGTACAATGTGGTAAGTGTATCCCAAGCATCCTTAACTATTCTACAAGAGCGAATGTGAGGAATAATGGCACGTTTGACAGACAAAGCTATCAATGCATGTGCCTTGGCATCTCTGATATCCCAACGAATCTGCTCTATAGTAGGTGCAACAGAAACCGCAGCATGAACAGGAATATGCACAATATCATCATCTTCAACACCTTTTGCATCAGCTTTAGTACCTGTTGTTGTAACAGTTGCAGGTGTGATAGGACGTTTTTCAACACCCTGCACAATGTTCCACAGTCCTTTTGCAACCAATACATATCGCATCATATGAGCCCACAACGAATAGCTGGTACCATCCAACTTATCCTCAGCAGCCAACATACGAAATACATCACTGCTTTCAGCCACGGCCGGTGACTAAAATGACTTGATGCAGAAAATTGACTGTATCTCAAAAAGTTGAGTGGAACTACCTAGATGAATTCCACTAGACCTGTAGTAGACTTTGAGACGCTTATATTGGCGAACAGAAAATAGTATATACGTTTGGCACAAAAAGACGAAATAGCTTGCACAAGCACTACGATAGTGCATTTAGAGGCCGAAATGAGCTCAGATCGTGATTTTGGCACCACATAGCAAAGCTGTTTTGATTTCGAAAACAGGTTGAGTATGCTCACCAAAATTCATGTGATTCTGAGACTGCAACTGGAGGAGTGTCGATGGTGCCCTAGATGAAGCGACGACCTGCTCTGATACCAATTGTTGGACATAGATGTCTACGGAAGCACGCAAACAACACATGGAAGGAGAAGAAGCTTGGAGCACAACACACAATACTGAATGCATTACTAGAGAATGTACAAAGATTAGTAGCCCATTAGGGCAATAGGCGTATATACAAGCCGGGGGAAAAAAACCTCCTAAAGAGGGAAAAAAGTGCCCTGACGGTCATAGTGTGTTAACACACATCACCACCTAAATATATCAACAAGCAAGTAGCTTAGTCTAGTGGTAAAGTCAAATGCATGGGAAGGAGAAGGACTTGGGTTCAAGTCCCACAAGATTCATGGGAGAGTATTTTGCCCCTTGAGCTCTAGGGCTTTCTAGAAGCATTCACTTGAGTTATCTCTAGTTTACTGGGATAATTTGAGCACCTGTAGTTACATGAAAAAAACTTTGATGGATAGTATCAACCTACTAGAGAAGGAAATCCCTTGGAAAGAGTGTTCTCAAATCCATGTGCTCGTAAATAGGCATGTATCTCTTCATACCAAGCATGTTGTGCTTGCTTCAATCCATATTATGCCTTTTTCATCCTATACACTTTGTTTTCATGTTCTTTCTACACAATAATACGAGGTTGAAATACATACATGCCTTCATGTGAATCACCATTTAAAAATTCTCTTTAAATTTCCAACTTATTTACATTTTGACCCATTATGAGCTGCAAGTGAATAGATGCTATATATGGTGGTCATTTAACACGTGGGAGAAAATGTCTCATCAAAATCAATGCCCTTCTCCTGAGAAAAACCTTTGGAAACAAGCCTAGCCTTATACCTATCAAATGTTCCATTAGGCTTGTCCTTCAGGCATAGCTTTTTCCTCTTCAATGTCAACTGTCTCATCAATCAATGCATCATGAAAATTTACATTAGAAATAGAGTGACTTATGTTATCATTTGAAACCTATAAAAACTACAAAATTGCTTCACTAGGAGAAACATTTGACAGTCCATCTTTAAAAAGAGGCAAAAAAGTGCCATACACATCCTTTATGATGTTCCATGTGTGATTGGTACATGAAATTAAGGGCTCAATTGCATCTTCCACAAAAGAACATCATGACTAACTAGATTCAATTTAGTTTGCGGATGCTAGAAATGATAACCTTTGCTTTTAAACTATGAGCACCAAAAAAATATTGCCTTATCATCCAAATTTTTGCATTGTTTTTTAGGCACTAACTCATATATAACCAAATACACATAGATGAGCAATAGATGGCTTGTGACCATGCCAAACCTCACATGGAGTGATAGGCTACAATGCTTTGGTGGGACACCTACTAAGTACATTTTCTGCACACATAACAACCTCAAGCCAAAAGCTATGTGGTAAAGCCTAATTTTTCAACATGCATCTTGACATTTCCATAAGGGACCTACTCTTCCTCTCAAAAACTCATATTTCTTGAGGTGGAAACAACACTAGATATGGATGTTTTATCCGATGCTCATCCACAAATGCATTAAAATCAGAAGATGTAAATTCCTCATTAGATTAGAATGAAGGGTGCCTATTTTACATGCTGACATATTTTCAACCATAACCAAGAATTGTTTAAAGCGCATAAACACTTTGTACTTTGCTTTCAATGGATAAACCCACATATGCTTGGAAAATTCATCAATGAAATTCACAAATTATAAGTATTTCCCAAATGAAGGTATTTGCATATTATCATAGACATCACTATGAAAAAACTACAATTTGTGTGCAAGTATAGATGAACCATCTTTGGGGAAGGAAGAATGTTGTATTTAACCCAAAACATAGTACTCATAGACATGCTTAGAAGGTTCCTCATGTTTGTCCAGAGGAAATCATTTCAGATTTTTATAAGTGAAGCAAATCAACAAATTCATATGAATGAAACATGCATGCCAAAGTTTTGCATTTGAAATAACCTGAGAATCATGAATGGAATATGCTAAATCATTCTTAAATTTTGCATATCTATGAGCTTGTACAACCCATGAGATAAAATGCCAAAAAAAAAAAGATACCATCACCATTTTAGAGATCATGAACTATACATCTATCATCAAAAAATTTCTTCTTTGCATCTTTTGATAGGATTCCTTATAGGACTAGGCTCAAGTGAAGTGAAGAAGCTACACTATGCGGTTGCATGTTTGGTTATACCATTATCAAAGTAAAGGACATCCAAGTCTACTACAGACATACACTACTCATTGAAGATGGGTAATCACCCATTATTCAATCTGAACAAGGTTAGTAGACTCCATTTTAGGTGTAGAGGCCTCTGCAACAACCATTCCAACCTCTTTCTTGTTTGCATCTTTTGAATCTAGTTTAGGAAAACTCTAAATGATGCGATCATTTGCCTTACAATACTTGCAAAACTATTTATGCTTTTTTGTATTCTTTTCATATTTGTCTTCCCTCTTTGAATATGCAACATTGGTAGATTTCTACTTACTAGTAGAGGAGCTCCAATAGCTTGATCTACAACATGCATAACTAACATGTTCTATCTAGACTGATATTCTTTTGGCAATACAAAACTAAATCCTCAAATGTTAAATGAGAATGTGCATAGAAGGGTGTCTATAATGCCCTAAAGAAAGAGGTGACATAATTTGATACTAATTGGTATAGTTCGAGGACTGCCGAAGCAACATAAACATCACAAGGAAGAAGAAGAAGCTTGGGTAACAAAACACCACTAATTGCATTAACAAGTGAGTGTACAAAGATAAGTTACTCCTTAGGGTTATAGACATATATACGAGTTGGGAGAAAAAAACTTTTAAAGAGAAAAAGAAGTGCCTAGGCCATCCTAATTCCATACACATCACTAATGAAATATATCAATGAGAGCTATATATTGAGGCATAAGGTTGGGAGGAGAGGCATCTCTCTAGCATGTGGTGGTCCTAATGCTCTAGTTCTTCGGCATGTGGGAGCGAAGAGCTCATCAAAATCAATGCCCTTTTCATGAGAATAACCTTTGCAAACAAGAAATAGGCAAATCACATAAGGGCCAAGTACCATTCTTCACAATAACATCATATTGCATAACAAGCATCCAATTTTTTGAACTCTATGCTTTAAAGAAAATGGATCATTCTCATCACAAAGCCTAGAGACAACTATTACATAACGATCTGATGCAAAAGAAGCATTATGAGAGCCTGAACAAGTATGATATGAGAAAGCTACATCTAATTTCCTATCTCACAAAGTCTACGCCAATTATTTTGGCATAGTTTTTGCCTCTTCAAGGTCTGTCTCTCATGAATAACTGCAATGTGTAAATATGCATAAAAATTAGAATGATTGTCATCTTCATTCGAAAATTGTAGAGACAGTAGCATTTGGCTATCTACCTATAAGAAGAGGCATTGAAGTGTCATACACATCCTTTGAGTTGATTGATATGTCCTTGGTACATGAAAGTAGGGGTTGAACTGCGTTCTCCACAAAAGTAACATTAGCACTAACTAGAATGCATTTAGTATGTGGAAAATGCAAACGATAGACTTTGTTTTCAACATTGTACAAAAAAAGAATACATTTCACAACCTTATCATTCAATTTTGTGTGTTTTTGTTTAGACATTAATGCATATGCTAAGAAACCAAAAGCACATAGAGGAGCAAAAAGTGGCTTATGACCATGCAAAGACTCATATGGAGTGATAGACTACAATGCATTGGTGGGACACCTCTTAAGTACACATTTTGTACTCATCCTCGAGCAAGAAGCTATGTGGTAAAGCTTAAATTTTTTAGCATACACCTTGAAATTTCCATGAGAGACTTATTCTTCTTCTTAGAAACTCCATTTTTTTATGTACGTTATACACTAATGTTTTATCCCAAGCTCAACCAAAAATGCATTAAACTCAAAAGACATACACTCCACTATATTTACATATGTAGGCGGCCATATTTCAATGCCCTACACAATATTCCACAAGTATTTTGCTACCAATACATGATGTATCATGTATGCGCATAATGCGTAGTCAGAATCATCCAACTTATCCTCAATATCAAACATACAAGATACATCATTGCTTTTAACCATGGTTAGTGAATATAGACTATGATGCAAAGAAAATTAATTTTTCTCAAAAAAGTTGAACAAAAATACCCAATTTGAGCTCTACTAGACCTATAGTGGACCTTGAATTCATTGTATTGGAGAACTAAAAACTGTATCTTTGTTCGGCACAAAAGGATGAAATTGCCTAGACAATCACTATGATAGTGTGTTTGCTGCTAATGACCTTGAGCATGCTCACTAATTTTTGTGCAATATTATGAGACTATGACCGAAAGTGTGTGGACCATGCCTCAAGAAAGTAGTGACTTGCTCTAATACCAAGTCTTGGATTTTGGAGGACTATGGAAGCATAAAAATAGCACAAGAAAGAAGGAGAAGATTGGAGAAATACACAACACTCGGTGTATTACCTAGTGAATGTACAAAAAATAAGTGACCCTAACATTAGGGTTATAGGCATACATACAAGCCAGAGTAGAAAATCTTCTAAAGAGGAAAAAAAGTGCCCCGACGGTCCTAAGTGCATTCAAACACATTATTATTGAAATATATAAAAAACACAAACATGACAAAAGAAAATATTAGGAGCACACACTGATATTAGAAAGTGCAGAATGTATAAGGATAAATCTCCTTTAAGATTATGGAACTATCAGCAACACAAGCAAAATGAGCCAATCAAAATTAAGTTCGTTCACACAATGACAACCATATATACTAAAAATACACATGTGCATGTTGCTGCACACATGAACACACACACATACATATATATATATATATATATATATATGTGTGTGTGTATATATATATATATATATATATATATATATATATATATATATATATATATATATACACAGTGTGTATATATATATATATATATATATATATATATATATATATATATATATATACACACGCATACATATGTATATGCATATACGCACACACATACATATATGTATATACATACATAAATTCATGCATGCATACATACATTTTCAATTTAACCCCTCTACATTAGCAAGTTTTATTTCTTGATTTATGAATACGTACACACATATAAACACACATATAAACACACATATTATTTTATCCCTACACCTTTGAATCATTTTTCTAAATATACATGCGTCTATCATTTAACTTCTTGAGGTACGCTTGTTTTTAGACACTTGACGTGAAAATACCCAACTTAAGTTTCACGTTGACACATACATATTAATTGTATGCATCTTCACTTTGGGCATTCTTTATCTTTTGAAGACAAACCTTTTCTTTTAATTTTCTTTTGTATAAGACTCCTATAATTTTCTTTTATATAAGACTTCTACAAAAATGAGATCTTCCTAATCTCTACAAATTTCTCATTTCGGTCTCATCCTATAAGCATATGCACATATACATCCATTTCCCCCATTGTCTCTTTGGTGTATTGAAATACAATCGGGTTTTGAAATATCTTCCCGGAATGCTTTCCATTAGGGTTTCTATGACTTCACCAAAATTATTCAACTCATGGAAGATAAGCTATGGAATAAATGGCCTCCAAGTCACCCTGTTCACTAGAACATGAATGTTTTGTATCTCTATAGTGCTGTATATCTTAGATCATTGATCATTTGTTGTACTTTGTGAAGCACCACTCGCATATGCACAAGGGAATGATAGTAAGAGGTGTATCCACAAATGTCCTTAAAGTTACATGATAAGTAAAACATTCCAAGTAGTATGGCCTATATAATGCATTCACATTATGGTTTGTTCAGACGCCTTGCACCTATATTCATTCATTGTTGTTATAGGGAAATGTCTACGATCTTAAGTAAATACACACAATTTTAAGTATTTTGAGAATAGATGTGGTGCATAGAATGCGAAGTGGTTATTGTGTGTGTTTAAAAAGGATTCCCCTTGATTTATAATTGTTAATCTCAATATATCTTGAAACACATAAGCTTCAACCCTCTTCAACCTTGCACATCCACATTCAAGTGTTGTCCAAGACCTCTAAGGGAGTCACACCATGAAGTATACCATCACCAATTTGATTCCAAGATGTGCTACAAAGATTTGAGTCCTCTCCATTGGAGGTCATGTGTAGAAAAAGTGGAAAGAATCGGTTGGGGTGTTCTTATTAGACCTTGAAACACATAAGATTCAACCGTTCAACAAGAGCTCTGAGGGAGTCACATCATGAAGTATACCATTACCAATATGATTCCAAGGTCTAACTCCACTCCATTGGAGGTCATGTGCAAAACAAGAGGAAATAATTGGTTGAAATAATATGACCAAGGTTGGTGTGATATCATTTTATAGGTTATGTGGGAACACCTCTTGAGAGGAATTCACAACATAGCATCAGATTGATGCACTTTCCATATGCATGGATAGAGGAGAGGAGAGAAGAGATTAATATATCATAATAAAGGGATGCGTGAGAAGTCTCTTAAAAAATGATAGCAGAGTTTGGCGACTGGGAGGTTAACACATCTATGTGTGTAGGGCGGGATTTGTTCCATCTGGGCATATGCTCATCGACTAAGCATGGCAAAATAGCTTTGATTTAGCATTGGTATCAGAGCCGTAACAGTTCCACATGAGCTGCGCATCGACTATGGACTACCGCTAGTGTATGGCATTGGAATCAAACCCAACACCTCCATCAAAGGAGGTCATCAAGCTATCCACGCTGCCATTTTTCTCTTGGTGTCGAAATTATAGCAAATTGTGTAGAGGCAAATGGCATTCCTAATTAGTTCTTACTCTTTTGGCCACGGACAGCAGCGCCAAGTGGGTTTCCAGAACCCACATAACCAAGGAAAGGGAGGAGAGGTCCCAAAGCTCTCATTGTTCTCTTGAGAATCCTTTATTGAGGATGTTTATCGGGTTGCCGCACACAAGGGTAAAGAGGGAGAGCATTCTTGAGCTTTCTCTCCTCATAGGACAAAGAGGTCCCAGTCGTGTGCTTCTCAATGGGGACAATCACCCATGTGGGTGAGAGAAAGGCCATGAGAGCTCTAGGAAGAGCTCTTATTCTCTGTCTCCCTCCCTCAACAGAGGTGAGATAGTCCTTCAAAACATGTTTGCATAAGGGCTCATAAAACTAAGTAACAATGGGCTTTGTGTTTGCCATCGGGCCCACGAGAGAGAAGTAATTCCTTTCTCTCGCTTCCTTGAGCCCCTCAAGATTTTTTTCCAGGGACACCCAGGAGGGGCCATCTATGGCACTTATAGTGGGAGAGGCGAAAAGGACAACATTCTTATTCTAAGTATGCACTGAATTTGAATTTTTATCAATCCTCATTTCGAGAGGAAGAAAAGAAGGGGTTTGGATAACCAATTTTGGAGGGAAAATTATGTATACCTCAAAATGCGAGAAAGCATAAGCTTTAGAAACCTCCAAAATAGCCTTCTTTCATAATTTTCACATAGATTTCAATGTTTATATTGACTAGTATCCATTTTGGGAAAGGGAAATGAAGCAATATTTTTCTTAGTTTGGTAGGAAAAATCATGCACACATATAGTCTAGTATATGGAATTCCATATAAGATCAAGAAATCCAAAATATAGCTCAGTTGATGGGAGTTTGAAGCTCCACACTGTTTGGGAAATAACCCCCTTCCATCACTGTTTGGGAAAAAATTTCAGCACTTGCAGCTGATATTTTTTCATTTTATGATTATTTGCAGATCCTAAAAAAGTTTTTTTAAGTCTAAGAAGGGCTTACAAATGCATTTTTTGGATAAATTTGCATTATTTTGGTAATCATCTAACCATGCTTTATGTTTTGGGAAGTGATCTGATGTTTTCAGACACTTCAAAGTTTATGTTAGGACCTGAAGAGGAAGGTGCAGAGGTCTCAAGTTTCATAAAAAAGGATTGGATGCATGCAATTCTGATATCAAACCATTCAGGGACATATGATTTATATTTCAGACATTTTAATTTATATTATGGCATGTTTTGTATGTACATGCATGGATTGGAATGCATACATCAAAGTTGATAATCTTTCAAATTCTAAAAGTATGGATCAACTTGTTAGGAGTACACTTTTTGATTGTTTGCAAGAAAGATGGTTGCGAGAACTACATGGTTATGCAACAAAGAGATTGTTGCTAGCATTTGTTTTTACGTTTTTGTAGGTTATGGAGTCCATGTATTAGTTTATAGCGTGCATGCCATGGGCTTGCCAAGCCCTATGTTGTTGGACGGCCTGTGTGCCATTGAGTTTATGGTTAAAATTTTTTGTGACTCCATTTCCTTGGGAAAATGTTGTCGAAATTTTTCCCACCTCATGGCATTATATACGCACTTACCTTTAGGTAAGAATGTTATGGCATGGTAATATGTCTTTTATGCCAACATCAATAAGGTGTTAGCATGCTTTTAAGCATGTATTTAATGCACTTAGGACCATCATAATAGTACAGATAAGGCAACTTCAGTAGTAATAGGATCCATACACATAATCCTTATGGATTTAGGCCATAGGATTGCTAAGGGGAAGGAGATATACCTTCACCATTAGGAATGTGCACAAGCAATCCTATAGGTCATAGGAAGTTGCATAGAGGCAGGGGAGATACAGTTATAATAATCTCTTAGGTAGTGAAGATTTACTTATCTTCACAAGAGTCTCACAATATGATTAGGAGACTGTTGGGTATTATCAGGAATACCCAAAGAGTGACTAGATTCACTCATGCACATCACTTAAATTAGTAAAGCATTTCTGCTACACTACTAAGGAAACCAATTAGATGGGATCACAGAGATGGGTTTCATGAGAAAGCATCGATGGGTGCTTATGTGATTTGAGTGATGGTTAGGAAGGCCATAGGCATGGCACTAGCTCTATGACTTAGAGCATAGATCCCTTAGTCAGGAATAGTTGGGGTACCTAATACATATATGTATGTTGGGATCTACAGAGAGGTACTTAGACCTTGTCTTCCTACCTAGGAACAAGTTGGTTTGGAACAGAAAGGGATCCATTGTCACATATTGACTAGAACCAAACTAACTAGTTCGAGGACATGGGACTCATTTGAGTCCACCGACGTGATTCTAAGATATGGGATTCATTAGAGTCCACCTATATATTCCATCACATATATGTGGAATATATATTCGGTTTAGTGTAGTTGTGACACCATGAATAGGAAGAAGGTTCCACTAGTATGGGACAGTGGAAACAACTTCCCCTTGAGCACCCTTCTTCTATGGCCAGGGAGAAAAGGACTCATCATTCATGGTGGCATGTCTCACTAGATCAGAGGAGAGTTCTTAGTAGACATCTCCTTAAGACTGGGAATTATCTTTCATATTTAGGGAAGATTTATTCTTCTAGTAGAGAATGTGATAGGTGATTTTATCACCATTGGTATCACATACTCATTTTGTGACTTCAAGAAGGATAATTCCATTAGTTTGATTGGATCCTATAGATCCATGCATAGAGGATGGTTGGCAGAGATAGCTCTTTAGTATGGATACACATATGTTTATGGTATCATTTCATATCATTGCTAACCATTTTAGTAGAGGGTTTTGACCCTTATAAAGAATTTATTTTCTCTACTCTTCACTTTTTAACCTTCATTAGTTAGGGGAGATTTTCTCTCCATCTTCATACGCATGTATCTAATGAGGGATTATGCATTAATTATGGAAGAAAGGAGTAAATGAATTCATAAGTTTCTCTTTCAAGGAAGGGAGAAAGGGGAAATTAGCTTAGAGATCTGGGAGTGATCTCACTTTAGCTTAAAGATCTCACTTAAGCTCTTGCTCTTTGAAAGAGAAAAAAGGAAAGGAAAATATGATTTCTTCATACGAGAAGAATAGAACATGTTTTCCTTTTGAAGGAAGAGGTGTTTAGAAAACATCTCTTAGTCTATATTTAAGAAGGAATTCATTTATTCTACTTTTTGTGAAGAGAGATGGTGGATGCAATCCAAAGATGAGTAGGTGCCGCTACAACCAGCTTCACACCAGCCAACTGAGACTTCAGAGTTGATTAGTAGACCCTTTGAGCTTCCTAAATCCACCAAAATATCAGCCAAGTACTTTGGAACATGTATCCCAAAAGTTTAAGTCAAGATAGACTAGTTGCGAAATGACTAGCTCCCAAAACTTGCTATTTTTGGACATACACCTGCTGGAAAAAATGAACAGTGCTCTCAACCTGGTAGGAATTAGAAAAATTCCTTTTGGGCATAGAAAATAGACTTAGCAAGCTTCCCAATCCAAGTTAAAACACTTCAAATGATGGACTGAGCACTGAGAACAAGTTTCATCAATTTCTGGAACATTCCCACAATTCTCGGGGCTCTGCAGAGATAGACCAGTAAGCAGTAAAATGCAGATATCTCAAAATGTATTAATCCAATGACCTTGAAAATTTATATGCATAAAGTAGACAGTACGAGCTATCCAACGCAAGTTAAATCACTGAAAAAGGTTCAGTAGAACTCGAGATATGACCTTCTGAAGTTACTGCTCTGAGTGAGTATAGCAGAGAACAAAACAGAGAAGTAGATGATAATAAATGTATAGATTCACATATGATTACAACCACATTGGCAATGAATCTTTGCACAATGGGAGTAGAATGATAGAGCTATGGAGTAAGCTCTTCAATCTCTACAAAATGACATGAAGTGGTCACGTACAAGGCTTGCTAATCGCCTCTTCCTTCTTGCTCCTTTTATAGCTATTCTTGGAGGGAGTTTTGAATTCGAATTCGAATGGCTCCACCTAAAAGTGATCCCCAAAGTTAGGAGAGATTCCCTCAGCTCAAAAATTCGTGATTTTGGTAGTTGGAGCCACGAATTTGCTTTTACATCATGGATGAGGTAAGCCATCCTTTTCCTTTTTTCTTTTTCCATTTACAAGAGATAAAATGTACTCTTTTACAAGAGGTGTTCACATGACTACTCATGTGACTTACAAATGAGGATAATATCAAATATATCAAGCATGTAGGCTTGGGTAAAATGCACCAACAGCTCCCCCTCAAGCCTAACATGCTTGGCCTCCAAATAAGTCTTCAATTGTCCTTGATTTCCTGCAAGCCAATCATCAACTTGAATCTACTTAACTTCATACCATCAAGAGCTTTAGTCAACATGTCGGCACATTGCATATCTGTAGAGACATAGGATAGTTGAATATCCTTGCTCATTAGCTTCTCCCTTACGTAATGGTAGTGGACTTCAATATGCTTGGTTCTAGCATGGTATACCGGATTAGCTGCTAGATGTAGTGAGCTTGTGTTGTCACCAAAAAAGTGAGGTGTTGAAGAATGAAGTCCAAGATCTGTGTACAAAGACTTTAACCACATGATTTCTTGAGTTGCATTAGCCAAACCTCTATATTCTGCTTCAGTAGAAGATAATGCCACGGTTGGTTGCTTCTTTGATGACCAAGAAATGATTTTTGAACCTGCAAATGATATATACCCTGATGTGCTTCTTCTATCATCTTTAGATCCGGCCCAATCTGCATCTGAGTAGACCTTTAGCTCAATATCTGAAGTATATGAATAGAACAAACCTTCATTCATGGTCCCCTTTAGGTACTTGAGGACTCTCTTGGCCGCTTCCATATGTGGTCTTCTCGGCTTATGCATAAACTGACTCAATATGCTAACACTATAGCATATATCCACCCTTGTGAGTGTTGCATAGTTCAAACTTCCAACCAAGCTTTGATAGCTTGTGATGTCTTCAATTGGCTCTCCTTCATAAGCACTAAGCTTATGATTTTGCTCCATAGGTGTACCTGCACACTTGGTATTTTCCATCTTGAACTTGACGAGCATGTCATGGACATACTTCCTTTGTGTGATGTATATACCTGAATCTGTGTAGATCAACTCCAATCCAAGAAAATAAGTGAGCGGTCCGAGGTCACTTATTTTGAACTCCTCCTTCATTTGACTCTTTACCTGTTTGATTCCTTCAAGATCATTGCCTGTGATAATAATATCATCAACATACACACATAAATAGATCACTTCAGATCCATTCCTCTTTATGAACAAAGAGGTATCCGCCTTGCTAGCTTTGAATCCTTGGTCCTGCAAATAAGTCACCAATCTGAAATTCCAAGCTCTTGGAGCTTGCTTCAATCCATACAAAGCTTTCTTTAGTTTGCATACATAGTTAGGATGATGTGCATCCTCATATCCAGGAGGTTGTGCCATATACACTTCCTCAGAAATCCATCCATTCAAGAAAGCATTCTTTACATCAAGTTGATAGAGATTCCAATTTCTAGATGCAGCAAGACTAATGAGAACCCTAATTGTAGGCATTTTTGCAACAGGAGAGAAAGTCTCCTCATAATCAATACCATGGGTTTGAGCAAACCCTTTAGCAACTAACCTTGCTTTGTGTCTGTTTATACTTCCATCTGGATTCCTCTTGATTTTGTATATCCATCGAGATCCGATTATCTTCATAGATGGCTTGTTAGGTACAAGCTCCCAAGTGTCATTCTCCTTCAAGGCTTCCATTTCTTCATCCATTGCATCTCTCCAAGCTTTCTTGCTTTGTGCTTCTTCGAATGTGGTAGGTTCTTCATTGGTTGAATCCTTTGCAATGTAGATTGAGTGCTTGGTGACCAAAGAAGTATCATAACCAAACCTCTCTGGTTTCTTCTTCTCCCTTGAAGACCTTCTAAGTGGTTGATGTGAGCTCTCAGGTCCATATGTAGCATCCTGCATCTTTGCTTTACCTTTGTTCTTCCATAGCTTTAGTCTTTCCAAGTCTTCTAGGTCAATCTTCGAATCACTTTCTTCAATCTGCTTTGGCTCCTTTGGTTGAAGTGATGGAAAATCTTCATCCAAGTCATATGGCAGCTTCACTTTCCTGTCATCATCAAACCATGATTTGTTTTCATCAAAAATTACATCTCTACTCACAGAAAATCCTTTATTGGTTGGATTGTACAATCTATATCCTTTTTGGTTTTGATCATAACCAATGAATACGCACTTCTCTGCCTTGGGATCCAATTTCCCTCTTACTTGAGAAGGAATGTGAGCATAGGCTAAGCATCCAAAGATTTTGCAATGCTCTAGACTAGGTCTTCTTCCATTCCACACTTCATATGGAGTGGTTCCATCTAGTGACTTAGATGGAAGTCTATTTATGAGATATGTGGCTGTAGACACAGCCTCTGCCCATAGGTAGTTTGGCAATCCCTTTTCGTTGAGTATGGACCTTGCAGCTTCAACAATAGCTCTGTTCCTCCTCTCTGCTACACCATTGAGTTCGGGTGTATACCTTGTAGTGACTTCCCTTTTAATGCCTCTTTCATGCAAGAAGGCATCAAATTCAGAAGAGAAGTATTCTCCTCCACCATCTGATCTGAGTCTTTTCAAAGTCCTACCTGTTTGGTTTTCAACAAGAGCAATATACTTCTTAAAGCAATTAAACACTTCATCCTTGTGTCTCATGAAAAACAGAATGGTCCACCTGCTACAATCGTCTATGAAAGACACATAATATCTTGAGCCTGATATAGATGGCTCCTTACTTGGACCCCACACATCTGTGTGCACTAGATCCAAAGGATTTTGATACATATATCCTTTCTTATTGAAAGGTTGTCTATGAGCCTTGCCGAGTTGACAAGCTTCACACTTATAAATCATGTGTTGCCTTGTGATATTAGGCAAACCAAGTACACTTTGGTCCCTGCAAATCTGTTTGAGTGTCCTCTCACCAATGTGAGCAAGCCTTTTGTGCCATATCTCCAACTCTGTTAGAGTTTGAGATCCATAGCTAAACAAAGCTATGTTTTTTGTATCTTCCACTTCAAAAGTGAAAAGCCTTCCTGTCTTTTCTCCTTTGGCAATCCTTCGAAAGCCTTGCCTTGGGTCTTCAACATATGCTCCAAATCGATTGAATCTAACCTGCAATCCTTTTTCAACAATCTGTCCAACACTTATTAAATTTTTGGTAATTGTAGGGACATACAAGACTTTGCTTAAGAGGTTCATATTCCCATCTGCTGTCTTCACATTACCTATCTTCTCCACTGAGTGCTTTGTGTCATCTCCTGTCTGCACTTCATGCTTGTTATGAGGATCTTCCAAATCAGAAAGTAAAGCCACATTTCCTGCTACATGGTTCGAGCATCCAGAATCAATGTAAAATATGTGATCATCATCCTTACCCTTCTTCGCTGATAGATTCATAATCAATAATGAATCTTCTTGACTTTGGTCCTCTGCATAGTTATTGTAATCTCTTCTTCCTCTATGGCCACTTTGATAGTTGTTGTTGTTGTTGTAATTGTTGTTGTAGTAGTTGTTGTTGTTGTAGCCTCCATTGTATCTACCTCTATTTGATCCATAGCCACCTCTATTGAATCCTCTTCCTCTTGAGTTCCTTGGATTCCTGAAACATTCTTCAGTAGTATGGTTAGATAAGCCACATATGTTGCAAGGTTGAGATGATTGGAATCTCCCCCTGCCTTGCTTTCCACCTCTGCCTCTTCCTCTAGTTCTTCCTCTACCTGCAAAGTTTGCTTGGAAAGAGCTTCCTTCATCTTCATTCTTCCTATTCTTTGACTTGTCCTTGACCTTAGCTTTATCAGAATATAAGGCAGAAGCTTGATTACCTCTTGAGGACTCGCCACCTTTGCTTATCTTTGCTTCATGAGTGAAGAGTTGGCCCATGAGTGTGTTGAGGTCGGGTACATGCATATCCATGTATAAATCCATGGCTGTTGTGAATGACTCCCACTTGTCGTCTGCTTTGATTCCATTCATGATTTGTCTTATGATTTGCTCCTCTTCAATTACCTCTCCAATGCTTCCAAGTTGGTCGGAAATCTCCTTCATCTTTGTGACATAATCAGTCACATTTTGCTTCGGGCTTTTCTTCATTGTTGTGAACTCCATCCACAATTGGTTCTTCCTTGCTCGAGTGTTGGAAGAGAAGAACGAAGCAAGTGCATTCCATGTTTCTCTTGATGTCTTGCATCCTTTGACATGAGGTAAAAGAAAATCAGAGATTGAGTTTAGAATATAGGACCTTGCAAGTGCATCCTTCGAACACCAATTCGAAAGTCCTTCCACTTCTTCATGTGATGGTTGCCCTTTGTTCCTCATGGTTGGCATTGCTTCATCTCCGGATATGAATCCATATAGATTCCTCCCTTGAAGGTAAGCCTCCATCCTTAGAGACCATGCCGGGTAGTTGTTTCGATCCAATTTGTCAATTGTTGATGGAAATCCATCTCCCATGTTGCTTGACTATGCTCTGATACCACTGTGAAGAGAGATGGTGGATGCAATCCAAAGATGAGTAGGTGCCGCTACAACCAGCTTCACACCAGCCAACTGAGACTTCAGAGTTGATTAGTAGACCCTTTGAGCTTCCTAAATCCACCAAAATATCAGCCAAGTACTTTGGAACATGTATCCCAAAAGTTTAAGTCAAGATAGACTAGTTGCGAAATGACTAGCTCCCAAAACTTGCTATTTTTGGACATACACCTGCTGGAAAAAATGAACAGTGCTCTCAACCTGGTAGGAATTAGAAAAATTCCTTTTGGGCATAGAAAATAGACTTAGCAAGCTTCCCAATCCAAGTTAAAACACTTCAAATGATGGACTGAGCACTGAGAACAAGTTTCATCAATTTCTGGAACATTCCCACAATTCTCGGGGCTCTGCAGAGATAGACCAGTAAGCAGTAAAATGCAGATATCTCAAAATGTATTAATCCAATGACCTTGAAAATTTATATGCATAAAGTAGACAGTACGAGCTATCCAACGCAAGTTAAATCACTGAAAAAGGTTCAGTAGAACTCGAGATATGACCTTCTGAAGTTACTGCTCTGAGTGAGTATAGCAGAGAACAAAACAGAGAAGTAGATGATAATAAATGTATAGATTCACATATGATTACAACCACATTGGCAATGAATCTTTGCACAATGGGAGTAGAATGATAGAGCTATGGAGTAAGCTCTTCAATCTCTACAAA
Source organism: Ceratopteris richardii (assembly GCA_020310875.1). NCBI lineage: Eukaryota > Viridiplantae > Streptophyta > Polypodiopsida > Polypodiales > Pteridaceae > Ceratopteris > Ceratopteris richardii. The sequence goes on from CM035444.1 coordinate 26,197,166, forward strand.
ATGACATGAAGTGGTCACGTACAAGGCTTGCTAATCGCCTCTTCCTTCTTGCTCCTTTTATAGCTATTCTTGGAGGGAGTTTTGAATTCGAATTCGAATGGCTCCACCTAAAAGTGATCCCCAAAGTTAGGAGAGATTCCCTCAGCTCAAAAATTCGTGATTTTGGTAGTTGGAGCCACGAATTTGCTTTTACATCATGGATGAGGTAAGCCATCCTTTTCCTTTTTTCTTTTTCCATTTACAAGAGATAAAATGTACTCTTTTACAAGAGGTGTTCACATGACTACTCATGTGACTTACAAATGAGGATAATATCAAATATATCAAGCATGTAGGCTTGGGTAAAATGCACCAACACTTTTTAGTGTAATTTTCCTTCATATGGGAGTTTGATTCTCCACTATTTTGGAAGGAGAAACATGGAGAACTTATGTGTAGGTTCTCAATTATGGATGAGTAGAGCAATTGGATTCAACAGAATCTCTTTCAAAGGGGAAGGGAAAGTGGAATAGGTTCCACCGTTAGAGCTCTTTTCCTTGGAAGATATTAGAGAGAGAAAGAGAGTTTCACTTTCTCACTTTTAGATTGTCTAGATAGAAGTGGCACTCTTCTATCAAAGACAAGAGGGAGGTCATTTAATCATGATGGTTAGATTGAGTCTCACCTATAGACTCTAGAGAGAACCAGTTATGCTATTTTCAGTGATGGTCCTTGACTAGATGAGATAATCTAGTTATTGACATTAGTTAGACTGGGAGTAGATTGATGATACCTCTCTTTAGAGTTTCTAGGAGATAGGGATATATCTAACCTATTGGGGTACCAAACTCTTAGTTGGTGTTACATCATGAGCATGATGTGTAAACATCAGTTAAGAGAATCTGTATGTAGGGATTATCTGAACCTCAAAGGAAATGCTTTTTGCATTCATATGGAAAACTTCAAGGAAGAGAATAATTTAGAGTTTGCACTAGTACCAATAGATGCTCTTCCAATAGAACTTATTCCAACGGTAAAGGATGACAAACCACAGACTTCTTGGCTGGTGAAATGTATAGATTATATTTTACTACCAAGAATTTCTTATATATGAGCTAGGTGATGGATTTGCATAGATCACAAGGTAGTTTAGATTAAACTATTACTTGTGAGTACACTCAACGTTAGGAAGACCTAGACTGGTATGAGGGCAATCTATCTTCTAGCCTTAGATGGGTTTGGAGTCATTTGTTATGGGACTTTGTTCTATATTTCATAGGATTCTATGGTTTATTATCTCCATTATGGTACGGTCAAGCTTATAAGCTTGACACTTTACAGTTGCTTCCTATATCATTACTCTATAGAGTATACATCATATGAACTTATGAACTTATAGAGTATTACTTATGAATATATATATATATATATATATATATATATATATATATATATATATATATATATATATATATATATATATATATATATATATATCACACATGGACTGAAATAATTTTAATGATGATATATGTTATGGAAGTGATAGTTTGAAAGTGCAGAGTACATGGGAGATAGTAGGCACCACTCAGACGGTTTCCCACCTTTAAGATGATCTCATATGAGGCTTCTTAAGGCGAGGGATATGGGGAAACAACACATAGATGACCATGTACATTGAGAACATGGGGTTCAGGGGAGTCCGAGAACTTTCTTCTACCATTATGAACATTTCGTTTATATTTTCAAGGAAGAAAATTTTTTCAAGGGGAAGAAAGTGTCATATCATTTTATAGGTTATGGTGAGAACACCTCTTGAGATGAATTCACCACATAGCATCACATTGATGCACTTTCCATATGCACGAATAGAAGAGAGGAGAGAAGGTTTTCTTCTAGAGATTAATATATCATAATAAAGGGATGCATAAGAAGTCTCTCAAAAAATGATAGCAAAGCTCGATGACTAGGAGGCTAACACATCTGTGTGTGTAAGGCCAGATTTGTTCCGTCTGCCCATATGCTCATCGACTAAGCATGGCAAAAAAGCTTTGATTTAGCAGTTGGAATTAATGAATACTTGTTAAAATCATATAGAAGAGGTAATAAAGAGAAATCATAATCTTTGGATAGCTTGAGGACATAGTGGAAAGAAATGCATACCCTATGAAAAGAAATGCATACCCTATAATATGTATGTATCTATGCGTGCATATATGCTTGAGAAAGGGTGAAGGGAACAAAAAGCCTTCAACTTTGATAGATTACAAAATCTTAACAGAAGTGCTTGAAAATCATGAAGATTTTCTAAGAGGTTGAATATTACACATTAAACGATCACTATAATTAGAGAAGGAACCTTAGATAAAATAGCTGGATTATGGAATCATACTTGAGTGAGCATTTATATTTTTTTCTTATTTTATCATAGAAAGAAAGGTTTAAGAGTTAAAATCTCCTTGAGTTGCCTTTAAAAAATACTATCTACTTTTGGACAATGCATTTGAATGGTCCAACACTCCATGGTCAAAATTTAAAAAATTACCCCCTTGAAATATCTATATTCTATATAACTTTCCCTGAACTCACATTATTTATCTTATGTAGGGATCCCATTACTTCTTCTTAACTGTACCTTTGTTATGATACAACATTTTTGTTAAAAAAGATGAATCTTTGTGTCCTACCACATAACTATACCACAATAACAAGAGTAGATGAGTCATTCTAATATTTCCATACTTCATTTATATCATCATTTACTACAAGAAGTGACCCTCTGTAGCGACTACTAACGTGACACAATTTCTTCTTTAAGTGATTGTGCATTTCGTCGTATATCATGTCACATGCAAATCATCGCTTAAATGAAGTTCATATCAGCATTCATTACAAGGGTACTAGTGATGTTTAAGTACCATCGTTTATGCAATGCCATCGCTTATGCAACACCATCACTTATGCAATGCTAAAAAAGCATCATGTATGCCACAACATCGCATAAGTGATGCTAATATGAACTGTCACTTATGCGATGCTACTGGCATCGCTTATGTGACACCAATAATCACTGCATGTTAAATGTTTAGCATCGGTTATGCGATCAATGAAAAATTGTTTATGTGATACTTTAGCATCACTTATGCATTGCTAATTTTTGATAAAAAAAGTGCATCGCTCTTTGATCATCATTCTACGTTTGTCTAATCAAACAATAAGCCAATGTTCATATATGGGCTACACATATGATCTCGATTTGTGTCTCTCTCTCTCTCTATCCCTCTCTCTTTCTCGCTCTCCCTTTGTTTCTATCTCCCTCTTTATCTTGCTCTCTCTCTTTTTTCTCTTTTTCTCTCTCTCTCTCTCTCTCTCTCTCTCTCTCTCTATTTTAGGTTATTGAATATTTTTTTTAAGGAAGTTTGGCTATAGCCTACTCTCCGAAGCTTTACTTTATAGAAAGAACAACTATACAAGTGAATGGGCTAGCACCCATGGGATCCCGCGAATCCCACAAAGCATGGGTAGCTAAAAAAAAGCTGCTAGAATTAGAAAAATTTTACAAAGAAGGTTAATAACCCTTTCATCCCCCTCATGGGGGACCACTTGAATTTAATCTTGCTGCTCTCGAGAAAGAACACACTATGATGTCGAAATGATGGGCATTTCTTAAAATTGGAAATTCTTTTTCCTAAAAGGAAAAGAGTTTTTTCAATCAACCACTCTTTAGGACGGCTGTCAAAGTTGGCAGCATACCTCTCGTTCCGAATCTTCTAGAGGGCCTCACATCTTATAGCATTCCTCATTGCCATGTAGCCAACGTTTACACCAAGGAGCAGCACCATATATTTTGTTAGCTTTTATATTTGTCCAAATTCCTTGATGGAGGATTTTCCACATAAGAAACACTTTTTTTAAATCTCAATGAGGGGATGCCAAAGTGATTAGAACTTAAAATTCCACCTTAAATCCGACCAATTTAGACATCACCTCCTATTGAGCATGATATGAAAGTCCACATTCTTCTTGAATCTTGGAATATTGTCAAAATTGTTGCCGTTGTGCCATCTTAGATCCTCAAGGCATGGGGGGTCATTTGCAATAAGGAGTCGAGTCTTTGAGCAATCCCAAGCATCGAATCTTCTCCACAACAGGCACCAGTTTTCGTAGGCCACTCTCTTAGCTAAGTTAATGTCCTCGTATGTAATCCATTGGTTTGTTTCTTGATTCCAAAGGTGCTTCCAAGAATAGAACCCTTTGTTTAAAAGCTTTCTAGCTTTTTGGAGGTTCCATGACTCAACCCCTCTGATGCCTTTGATAATGAATCAGTTCGAATCATTTTGTCTAATATCAACCACCCATTTCCAATCTTCATTGATCTTGACATACTGTTTCATCTTGTTTCAACTCTTCCACAGAGAGAAAACTAAGCTCGAGCCTCTGGGAGTCACTAGAAAGGGGGAGAAAAAAAGAGGGATGAGATCAATTCCTTCCACCCTAGGAGGCCCACCAGCCTAAGAGAGCTCTTGTTCCTAAAAATTAGTTTGGCCCAAGAGGCTTCCCTACTGCTCCACACTTTAATTAACCATTTGGCCACCAACTTATTGGCCATTCCTTCAATGTCAAGGATGCCCAAACCACCTTGGTTTTTTTGGCTAATGCAAGTAGCCCATTTAATTTTGGGCACACCCTGCCTGTTAGGATCTACCGTCTAGATAAAGTTTATGCAAATTCTTTCCGATTTGGCAATCTTTTGGTCTTTCAGTCTCCAGTAGGATGAAAAGTAAATAATCGAAGAAAGAAGGAACATGTTAACCACCATATCTCACCCTGCCAGGTTGATCTGCATACCTTTCCACTAGGCCAACTTGTTGTCAAGTTTAGAAAGGGCCTAGTTCCATCATTAATGATCCATCAGAATACCTAATAGGTAGAAGATTTGACCCCTAAGGATCAACTCATAATGATGGTCAATCAAATGCCCAATGATAGCCTTGAGAGTGATTTTAGAGTGGTTAACTTTGGAGCCCGATGCCTCACAAAAAGTATTTAGGCAACACCAAAAGATATTGATGCTGGTCGGATCATTATGCACAAAACCATTCATGTCATCATTTAAGAGTCTCATGATCATTTGGTCATGATTGAGGGAAAGAATGAGGCCTGAATAAGACCTAAGTGTGTGTGACGTTTAAATAGGCCGTTGAGACCATCGACAACAATTGCAAAAAGAAGAGGAGCCAAGGGACATCCTCGTTTGATAGACCGTTTTAAGTGAATAGCTTGAGAAAGCTGGTCATTGATGTTTGTTTGAGCTGATGCATTTCCCAACAACATAGAGATCATCTTAAAAAACTTTTGGCCACAACCAAGGTCTTTCACAGATTGGAGAATGAAGTCCCACTCCAGTCTGTCATAAGCTTTGTCGAAGTCAATCTTAAGAAAGAGGACATCTTGAGGAGACTCTTCAACAAAAGCCAAGTCCTTCCACACATCAATGAGATGAACCTCCCCTCATTGATCCCCTTCCGATCCTCATTGATCCAGTTTTGAAGGTGATGTTATTGAGAAAGTTCATTGAGCAAAATATATAGCTAATTATTGTAAGTACATTTTTTATTATTTCTATACCATTTAAATTATTTTTTTCCATAAATTAACATATGCATGCATACATACATAAATTAATAACATAGCTACACATACATATACACGTACACATACACATACATACATATCACATACACAGATACATACATACACACACATACATAAATTAATATACATAACACATGCACAAACGCACACATACGTACTTAAATTAATATATATACATATACACAAATACAAACACACACATACACACACAAAAACACACATGCATACACATGCACATAACGAATCGTTCATTTGACTGCAACAACTCGCAACGCTGATGGTGATGAGATGCGCTTTAGCTAGTTGATACATGTCTTATGCATGACAGCCACAAACCAGAAGTCCGCAATCAATCCCAAATCAAGTACACGCCCTTTCGTTAAAGTGCAACGACTCGAGTCGAAAAGAATATGACGCGATCACGCGTAGTCGTGACTCGTTACTACGTCTTTTATATATGACAAACACAGAGTAGAACTGCGCAATCAATCCAAGATCAAGCAGATGAGGCTTATATATGACAAACACAGAGTAGAAGTGCGCAATCAATCCAAGATCAAGCAGATGAGGCTTATACATGACAAACACAGAGTAGAACTGCGCAATCAATCCAAGATCAAGCAGATGAGGATTTCATTGGACTGCGACGATTAGAGTGGTGATGACACTTGTTAGAAGAAACAGCTTCTGCAGCTGATATAACTGGATTATCATTAATCTTTACAAAGGAAAGCAATGGCGCTACTGGTTCTGGAAACATACCAGTCTGCATAACTAAGCATTCAACTAGAAAAGAAGGCGAAGGTTCAACCAGAATCATGACCGTGGTACACTGTTTATGATGTGATTCAGCTCCTCCTGGTCATGAATGCCAAGGGCGATTTGCAGCACTTCTCTTGGTATTGGAGGTTGCGCGGTGAAGAGGGTCGCCGCAAGCTGCGAGACGCCAGGGTTCTGTGAGTTGAAGGCAACGATGCTTAGAGCAGGAGATCGAGTGTCTGTATTGAGCTGAAAATGCGGGAGGCCCGGCGGGAAGACGAAGATGTCGCCCTCTTGTAAGGTTTGCGAGTACAGTCGATTCCCCGTGGAGATGAAGCCGACCAGGAGGGTACCTCGCGCGACGAAAAGTATTTCCGTTGCGCGCGGGTGTATGTGGGGCGGATTGAGGCCTCCCGGCTGAAAGTCGATGCGCGCCATGGACACGCCGAGTGTGTTGAGCGCCGGGAACGTGAGAGCGTTTGCGAGATTGACTGCGGAACCGAAGACCTGATTCAGGTTACGTGCCTCGCGTAAGAGGCTGCTCGCAAAGTCTGCGCTTACGACATCGCTGGGGGGTCTGCAAGGTAAGCCATTGATTGTGATCTGCATGTTACTTACGTCGGCGACGCAGAAATCCTGCAATGCGTCCTCGTCGGCAGCCTCAATACCGTAATCCATTACAGACCGAGCAAATGCACACAGGATAAAAGCATATCTGAAACGGGAATGTGCTCCTAATCCTTTTCCTAACGCCATCGTCAAGCTGGGCAATCCTGCACAGTTATTGCATGAAGCAGATGGGTTTACAGGCTAACCATCAGAAGCTGAAGAGCTAATGTGGAGGAAGCATTGACCAACTTGTTCCTATTTATCATCATCCTCAGCTGCGCGATTAATTCTTCGCCTGCTCTTCCTCGTGAGAAGAAGTCGACTCCTGTGCGAGAAAACCACCCAAACGCCATTGTTTATCCCCATGCCCATCACGCACTTTGCGAGCTCACCCATATTCACAGAAGCATGGCTTGCCTTGGAATCGCAACATCCATTATTCTTTGCCTCATTTACTCGGTGCTTCTGCGTCGTTTTACAGTATTTTATGGATTTGGAGACATTGATTTTTCCTTTACAGCTAGATCTTTTGCGCAGTTTATACCTCAGTATCCAACCTGGTTCAAGAACGTGAATAAGTTATGTATTCTCTGCGAATGAAGCTTGAACAGAAGGTAAACAGAGAGTCGTTGTCGGAGGGCATCGCTAGACATGTCAAAGAAATCCAAAGCATATTTACATCCGTCAGACTCCTCCTACACGAAGTCAAACGACATGGTTCTTATGCCGCAACACATTTTCTGCCAAAGGATGCGCATATGACTACTATCACGATCATCATTCATTCCTTTTTTCCAAAATACGAGTTTTGATTAACAGAAAAGGAGCTTAATTGGAAAACCTTACGCGTCTGGAGGAGGAACTCAACAAAGGCCACTCTCAATACCATACATGGCTACGGAAAATTAGAGGCATGTTGAGATACGAAGAAGAAATTCAAAGGGAAAATTTACAAGTGTTTTTTTCCTTTTCTTCCAAACATATATACAGGTTTTGGTTCTCTAGTATAAGAACTTTAAAGTCTACGACAGGTTTAGTAGACCTCATCAGGGTGCTTTGTTCAACTTTTTGAGATGCAATCAATTTTTGCATCATGGTATTTAGTGAGTGGTCATGCTTGAAAGCAACGATGTATTCCATATCTAAGTGTACTCACCTCCTAGCCATATGCCTCTATATATAGCTGCTTGAATCAGTGAGGACCACAATTGTAACTAAAGTCCACAAGTGCAAGTGCAATCTCCTCCACTCCTATGATACCTTCCACTAGAGTCCACTAGTGGTTGGAGTGATCTTGTCCACTGCTTTAGTACCTTCCAATAGAGTCCACTAGTGGTGGTTGTACTCGCCACTTGAGTTAAGTCTCTCTAGACTCAAGTTAACTCACGTTAACTTGAGTTAGTAGGCTCTAGAGCTTCTTGGGAAAAAGTCTCTCCCCATGCTCCCATGGGGGTTGAATCCAAGACCTCCTCCTTCACAACCATGAGACTTAACCACTAGGCTAAGTGGATTACTTGAATATGAGAGCACATGAACTTATGCTTGAGTCTATTCTTGAGATCTTTGGTCCTACACACGAGTGAACAACCGGTGTCTGATTCCAGATCTGTCTGAAGCGACCGGATCCCTAGACCATAGACTTACTTTATTACATTTTCCCCCCCTTGGGGAAGATTTTTGTCCTCAAAAATAAAGCTATATATAGTAACCATAGGCAACCCTCGAGCCTCATGTTCTAATTTCAGAAGAACATGAGCATTCATTTGATTGGTTATCTACTTAGATCTTGAAAGTAGAAAACCTTATCTTTCGTTGAGCATCATAAAACTGGAAAGTCGAAAAACATCACTGGATTGTAGAAACTTTTTCCCATGTTGAGTTTTCTTCAATTCCATCCTTCCATTTTACTAAGGACTCTTTGTACAAGTGACTTCTTGTACATTTATCTCAGGTGTGAAGTATCCTTTTAGGTTCATGAGGAACTGTTTCACTTATGAGAAGTGGAAGAATAACCTATTGTCCAATGAGATTATCAGAATCTGTTAGACTTTTCCTAAGTCGGCTAACATCGAACACTAGATGAATCCAACTATCTTTTAGAAGTTGTAATTTATAAGCCCATGAACCAACTTTCTTGGTGATTGGAAAAGGACCGCAATATCTAGATGACAACTTGGTGCATTGACCAATCTTAAACTTTTTCGACCTTTAAAAGAATACGAAGATAGAATTGATCGACAACCTGAAAAGTAATATTTCTTTGCTTAGGATCAGCATAAGCTTTTGCATGATCTTGAGCTGTCTTTTAGGTTTCTTTAGCTGTCTTTTAGGTTTCTTTAGCTGTCTTTAACTTAAACTTCATATCTTGAAGGAATTCTTGAGTTGCTTGAACTTGTTCATTTTGAAGTCCCACTGCATATGGAGACCTAGGCTATACATCAACATGAATGGACTAAATTGAGTTGAAAAATTTTTGGCACTATTATAGGCAAATTCAGCTAAAGCAAGATAGTCTTCCCAATCAATATGTTTGGAAGTAAGATAAGCTTTGAGTATGTCTTCAAAAATTTGATTGACTTTCTCGGTCAGTCCATCCGTCCGGGTATGTTCAACCATACTTAAACTTAGTTTAGTTTCAAGTCTACTAAAGACTGCTCGCCAAAAATGACTTGTAAATCGAGCATCCCGATCAAAAACTATGTCTACTCGAAGACCATAGAGTTTGTAAAGCTGATTTACAAATATCTTTGCAAGTATCTGGAGTCTTATATGTAGTCTTGATTGGAATAAACTGAGAAAGTTTAGTCAATCGATCAAGTACAACCCAGATTGAATCAAAGCCTTTCTGAGTGCGAGGTAATCTTGAAATGAAATCCATGGAGATACTTTCCCATTTACCTTTGGGAATCTCTAAAGGATGCAACAATCCTCCAACTTTAAGTCGATCAAACTTATTGACTTGACAGTTATGGCACTTTGATACATAGTTTGCAGGCCTTTTAATTGATTATAGCATTCTCTCCCTTGTCCTTGTCTTCGTAGTTTAATATGTTTAATGTGCTCTAAGGCCTCTACCTTAGCTTCTTCTCTGATTCTCTTTTCTTCATCTTTGCATTTCTTTGCTAACATGAGACTTCTAAGCATATCCTCATTGAGAGGTTCTTGATAAAGCTTGACTCTATAGCCGCTACTATAGTTAGGCATTATCTCTCTTTCTAAAGTGGCTAATTGTACAGATCCACTCGTTGAAAGCTTATTTATAATCATACGTCCATACCCTCATTTCTCTAGCTTTCGTGCATGTTTTTTCAATGTATAGATTAAGACTAAATCTCCCTCTTTCAATCCTTTGTCCTTCACATGTGCATCAAAATAGGCTTTTTGTCACTTTAGTTACATATATGGATGCTGCCACTCTCAACCTAGTCTCTCCTAATCTTTCCAAGTCCATGATCCTTGATGATAACTTGTGGCCAATCGATTGATGCTCTTGGGCTACCTCAAGGGTAGGTATCAAAAAAATCCAAGATAAGCACTACATTTTGACTAAATCCATCTGAAAGGGATTTGCATTGAGTACGATCTTGTAGGCCACTTGATATGCCCAAACAACGTGATGTAATTGTTTATCCCAATCTGAGTATTTGTTGTTTATGAGTTTAGTTAGCACATTGCAAAGGATCTTGTTAGTACTTTCTGCCTATCCATTGATTTGAGGATGATATGGTGCAAACTTCTTATGAATCACCATAAAATCTTGTAACAAATACTCAATGAGTTTATTTAGAAAACGTGATTCCCTCTGTCACCACTAGCTCTATACATAGTCCATACCTAGTAAAGACATTCTCAAATAAGAATTTTGCAGTCTTGTGCACACCATTCTTTTTTGGTAGCCTTAGCCTCTACCCATTTGGTGAGATAATATGTGGCTACGATGATGTATTCTGCATGAGTGCCTTTAGTAGGGGGGTTAATGGGTCCAACAAAATCTATACCCCACTTAGAGAATGCACATCCTCCCATCATGAGTTCTAGTGGCATCTCATCTCTGCGAGTAGGAAATTGAGCTCTTTGGCATACATCACATCTCGTCGCATATGTATGTGCATCCATATGAAGAGTGGGCCACCATAGTCCTGAGAATAATATGGCCTTGATTATCCATTCGGGGCCAAATGACCCCCTACAACACCTTGGTGTGTAGTTTCTAATATGCTTAGGCAGTCACTCTCATGAACACACTGCCTCAGATATCATTCTCTTCCTCATCTGTATAGATTATTTCTAATGAGTGTGTAGTCTTGAGCTTCTTGATCTAGCCTTGTTTGTCTTGCTATAGTCATTCCTTGAGGGAATATTTTTTCTGCTCCATTCTGGTGTTAGAGACACATGGTATAAAGTCGCATGTTCGACTCGTGTTCTAACACAATAAACTGGGCATTCCTTGCACATCCTATAGGCATATGTTTCCATGGAAGGCCAGTACACTCCTAATCTATGTAGATTTTGTAGTTTGTGGTGTTTCGAATGGTGTTGCTTTAATGCACCTACATGTGCTAATTGCAACCATTTCTTGAGTTTTGATTCTTCTACACAACAAGCAAGGATCCTTTGATTATCTTGCTTGTAAATACTTCCTGCTAGTATTTGGTATCACTAGGACTTGGTTATCTCTTATTCCCTGATTCTAATTTGAGGGTTCTTGGGTCCAAATATAAGAATAGGGATGATTGGTTTGGCCCATTCTGGCACTACTTCAAGATTAAACAAGTAGGCATCTAGTAAATTATCAATTATTCCTTGTGGGGCTTCTCCTATAGTCAATCTTGAGAGATGATTGGCTCTAAGGTGGCTCTTTCCTTTTTTGACTACCACTTCAAAATCATTCTCCATTAAGAGCAAAAACCAACATATCAATCTTCCCATGTTACAAGGTTTGTTCACCAGATATAGCAATGTTTGATGGTCTGCGAAGAACTTGAATTTGTTTGCCAACAAATAGTGTCTAAGTTTCTTTATTGTGTAAATCATTCCTAGTCCTTCTTGCTCGGTAGTGGTGTAATTTCTTTCCGTTACATTCAATTGTCTACTTGCATATGCTATGGGGAGATCTATATTGCTCTCGCTTGCAGGTTGTGCTAACACACACCCGCTAGCATAGTTGGATGCATCCACATGTACATGGAATGGCTTACTCCAATTTGATGTCATCAAAACTGGTGTTGAACACAAGCATTGCTTGAATTCATTAAATGATTTCTCACATTCATCCATCCATTCAAACTTAATCAAAAGTGAGTACAAAGGCTTTGCAATGATAGCATACATGTGTATGAAATGTCGATAGTAACAACAATGCCCCATGAAATCCTATACTTCCTTAATGTTATTTGGCTTTGGTAGATCTGCAATCACTCTAACTTTCTCTACATCTCTAGAGATCCCATTCTTTGACACAATGTGTCCTAGAATCTTGCCTTGCCTAACCATGAAAATGCACTTTTCTGGGTTCATACACATATGATATTCTTGACATTTATCAAAGACTTGTTTCAATTTCGAGATGTGTGTTTGTATAATGTTGGAGTGAGCACACAAATCATCAACATAGACTTCCAAGTTCTTCTCCAAGAACTCCTTAAAGACATGAAACATCAGCCCTTGAAAAGTAGTAGGTGCAAATGGCATCACACAAAATGCAAATATGCCTCATTCTGTGGCAAAATCCATTTTATGCTGATCTTCACGAGCAATGGCCACCTGATCGTAGCCTGAGAATCCATCAAGAAAGCTATAAACTTCCTTGCCTGTTAGTCATTCTAATAAGTGCTCGATGATAGGAAGCGGATACATATTCAAGATAGTGGTTGCATTAACTTTTTTCAGGTTAATGCAAACACATAGCTTCCCATTCTTTTTGGGCACTACCACAATGTGTGACGCCCATTCGGTATGCTCAATCTCATAAATGAATCTGGCTTCTATCAAGTGGTCTATCTCTTCCTTAATCTTGGCTGCATAATTATCATTATAAGTATATGGTTTTTGTTTTGAAGGTTTGGCTTCTTGAGTCATGGGAATTCTATGGGAGCATATGTTCGGCTCTACTCCTTTCAAATTCTTATAATTCCATGCAAACATCTCTATATTCTCTCAACAGGGCTATCAATTCTTCTTCTTCTTCTTCTGTTAGATCATGCCCTATATATGTGCATGATCTTCTTAGTCTTCTTTCGATTTTCGTAAGCTTCTTTGGTACTTGTTTCTCTCTTAGGCATTCTTACCATAATTTTTCAATCTTCTATTTTGTATTTCTTAAAATTCTCTAGTACTTCCAATAGGGATTCTTCTTCATCTAACCTGGGTGACTTCCTTCTCTCTTTCTTTTGCTTATTCTCCTTGATGTCTTGAAGGGTTTTAAGCCGCTCAACTCGATTCTCCTTGCCTACCTTGGGGGTGATAGCTTCTACAAAATACAGATATTCTTCTTCTAAAGAACATAAGGGTTCCATAATAATGGACTCTAAATCTTCATCGTTTGTCTCGTCTGGTTCTCAAGTCATTTCAGTACGCTGTTCCAAAATGGGCTCTTCTTCCATGGGTTCGATCATAAAGATAGAGATATCATAACCATCCTCATCACAACGAGGGGTCCATTGTTCTTCATTCACTGCTACGTCCATAGTGGCTAAGATCCCTGCCCAACCATGAGGCTCAAATTGCTCATCTGAAAACACTATAGGTGCATAGGCAGGATCCTAGAGAGTATGTGAGTGTCGTTCGGAGCCTAAAGTTCCAACCTTCAATCATCGTTCTTCTTGTTTAGCTACCTTGCACATCCATAAATGAGTGTCCTCATGCAACCATGAAGGGTCTAACTCTAAAGATTGCATGGCTCCATTTCTTCATGTGCTTTATGGATGGTTTTCCACTGTATGTGTGGTTCTTTCCAAATTTGCAAATGGCAAAGATGTGCTCATTCTAGTAGGTTTGAGGGCTGGCTTGCCCCACCATTTCCAAAGGGAAGTGGTGGCAATGACTACTCTAGCACCCAAGTCTAGGATTGCTTTGGTGGTGTAGCCCTGGTAGGAAATAGACAAATATGTATTTCCCTCTTCTCCTTCACTCATGTCTCCAATCCTCAATAGGTATTTGTGGTACTCTCTTGTGTGAAGTTGTTTGATAGTGGGTAGCAGCTATATCTGACAATTGGATTGCTACATGCTTCCGCAACTCAGGTTTAGCCTTTAACAATTCTTCTAAAGTCGGACGACACTGCACTTTAGTGTTCTTTATCACATCTATATTCATAAGAATAATTTATTCCTCATTTCTCACTAATATGGTGGGTGTTCTCATACTAATCGACTTCGCTTCCCAAGGACCAGCGAACTGGGATAGTTCTTGCAAAGAATTATATTCAAAGTTTGTTTGTTCACTAGGTTGTTCCTCCTCTAGTTCATCATATATAGAGGGTATATCTTAGGGAAATTGTTCTTACCGATCATCTACCTCTTGAATCAGGGGGTGAGATTCTTGTTCCAACTTCCATTTCTCTTCTTGAATTTCCCTCAGAAATCCTTGTGAGTACTTATCTATAGAAGAAGGATTCTCCCAATCCATAGTATTAGGTAATTATGATAAGGACGATGTGGCAACTTCTTGTGCTTTTGAGACAGTATAGGTCCTCTTAGGATCGATCTTCTCATTGATGGAAATCAAATGTTCTAACCTTTTGAATAATCCTTGAAAGTGTAGCTCGGGTTTTACTAGGTTGCTCCAATTGACATATTGGGATGCTTCGAACATGGTTTGAGCTAATTCTAACATTTTCATACAGAGCTTGGTTCTCTCAATTTCTAGGTCTACTATGGGATAATTCTTACTTAATTCTCCCTCTTGGGGTCCTTCTCTTATTCTTGTCTAGTATTCTTTAAACATCATATCCAGATTCTCTGGTATGGGTTCAACTAGAATTGATCCTAGTTTAGGGTTTGGGTGCTCCTGATTTGACTCGTGATGCGGATTCTAAAATTTTTTCTCTGGTCTCTTTTAAGCTTCCTTCTACCTCACTTATTTTCTTACTCCATTTTCTTTTGAGTCTCTCTCCTAAATCTTTCCAGGATCTGGTTTTTCTTCCACTTGATTCTTTGAATTCGCTACTCTCAGCTAGTTTATCAGGGTTTGGCTGTTGATTTTGTAGCAATTTCTGGGCTCTCATTATATCTTGGATAGGTACATAGATTGGGGTGGATCCATTTGATGTGTGCACAATGCGTACCATATTAATGGGTGTTCCTTTAGAGGCATTGGTAGGGTTTTTAGGGCACTCTTGTATGACATGCTCCTTACCACAGTTGGTATAAAAACCTTGAAAGTTATAATACTAGGTTTGTCCTGCTAGTGGAGCATGTGGACACTCCCTTATGTAATGATCTCCTTGTCAACTAAAGAATGTTCCTTTAGGGCCCTGTGGTCTTGTCTATCTCAATTGGGGCCATGGGTTGGGATCGGCATACAAGACATTAGCATAGTCTGGCTCCCATCTAGGTTCCATGGGTGGGCTCTCCTATTGGTATGTTTCCATATGTTCTAGCGACTCGGTGTAATATGCAGGTGGGCTATCTACATGAGTAGAATCAAAGCTATTGGAATTAGGATCATTTTCTGTGATAAGTGGAGACGAGTGTACTAATGCTCTACTGAGATTCTCTTCTACAGTAGCATATTAAATAGAGATTACATTTGCAGGGGGTGGTGGTTGTTGGCCCAGGACCACTTTGGGTCTAGGTTGTGTTTGGTAGGGTACCTAGTAGTTCTGTTGAGTCCTATAATAGTGAGGCTAAGTGTTGTATTGGCTTGGATATCTATTGGGTTGTTGATAGGCCTACTGATAGTTCTATCTAACCACTTTCTTGTTGTATGGACAATCTTGTGCAGTGTGATTAGTGTACCACCTTTCTATCATGCAATACTGACTACTAGGGTTACCTTGAGGTTGTATCATGTTTGGGCAGACATTTTCCATATGGTCACTACCACAGATGTGACAATGTTTGACTGATGTTATCCTAGGTATCTGTTTGCTTGAGACTCCTAGCTCTTGGGCTACCTTCGCAGCTAGGCCTTCTATGGAACTAGAATGTTTCGAGGACAAATGATTAGAACTATCTGTGTCCTTGTAAACTTGGAGAGTTGCAACTCCTCTCCTAAGTTGTCCTCAATGTCTGTACAGATTCTCACACATTGCTCTAGTGTTCTAGGTTCCTTCGGGTATACATAGGATCATAATTTAGATCTCAATAGCCCATCCAAAAACAAGGATACTTGTTTGGCTTGAGTGGGTAGCTTTGGCACAGGGCATCTCTCGATGTATTATCTAAATCTATGTCCCTCTAGTTTGACTATCTCCTAGGGGGTTTGTTTGAAACTACGAATCAAAGAAGAGGTGTTGAGCCTGATCCCACTTTTAGAGAATTCGGTGATGAATGATTCTAATAAGTGATGAATGTCTTTGAATTGCCTTTGTTGTAAGGGTTGGAACCAGGTCAATGCAGTGTTTTTCAATGTGAGTCCAAATGTATTGTACTGGGTGAACATGTCGTCCACTTTTTGGCTCATAGCACTTACTTGAATTTGGCCACATGGTCGTAGGGATCTCCTCTCCCATCAAAATAACTTTTCATGGATTTCACTAACTGTCTGGGTCTCAATATTCTTGGATGCTCTTGGGGTCTAGGTAGAGGAAAGTCATCCCTACCACCTTGTGGTCTTGGTTCTCTTGGTCTCTCCATCCAATCTATTTCTACTCTTGATCAATCTCTTCTTACCATGTGAGCAAAGCTCAGTTTAGACTCTCCTTGCCTTTTTCTCTTTGGGAACCATGAGACATGGATGTTCCTGCCCCTTGGTTGCCAAAAGCAACATTAGCTCGAAGTGGGGGAAAAACCATTTCACCTCTCCATGTATAGGCATGTCTCCCATGTTCAAAAACTGTGAACACTCGTTCTGAAGTGTTGTCTAAATATACCACTTTTCCAGGTATCTTAGGGTCCTTGAATTCATAGATCATGAGTGTTCCTATTTTTCTTGGTTGCTCAAATCTATATCTCCAGAATGCCTCATTCGTATCTTTATTTAGAAATAACCCAATACTTTTGTTATCTTGAGGGATCCATTCCAGGTTGAGCATCTAGGTCAATGTTGATTTCCCTCTTGGTGTTCTAAGTTCACTCTCATATGGCTCATGTCCTAAGTCGCCTCTCTCTGCTTTGGGAATTACTACTCCAAATTCATTGTTAAGGTGGGGTTGATGAGTAAGTATGTACATTGTTCCCTCCTTGTCGATATATGATTCTTTCTCAAACTTAACCACAGGATGTTCCAATCCCATCAATTGATCTAGGTTTTTCAATTGAAGGATTGATCTCCTCAAACCATCCTCATAGATGCGGGCACCTAAGTGGTTGGTTTGCATGTATTCTTATTGAGTCCTGTAGGGTCCTTCTGGTTTTTCTAGGTAGGCTAAGCCTAATCCGCCCGAGTCTGGTCTCTCCATGTTATAAGACATCTCCAACTTGCTGGTCTCTTAGCTCATTTTGTAAGGGGAACCACTCAGTTGTTGAGCCCAAGATCATGTTGTGGTTCTAATACTCGCTTCAAATGACCTAACACTATGTCGATCAACCTTTCCTATGTGCTTCCCTGATCTAAGGTTCATGAATTTGTTTCCCTCATGCACTCGATGTGCTTAGTCTTCACTCAAATTCTTTGTTCCCAGTCACTTGGTTCGTTTTCACTCTTTTTGATCTCTTGCCTTGTCCAATTTTGTACGTCAGGTATCATCTTTTCCGTTGTAAGTTTAAGTTGTCACACCATTTGAGTTAAGTTCCTTTCCTTTAGGTTTTTCATTCTAATGTCTTAATTTACACTTGAACTTGAATAATTAAGGGTTTCTTATACTTGTGTCATTCCAAGCATGACTTAAATTAATCAATGACATTACTCACACTTAGCCTAAACTAGCAATTGACTGAGGGGGTTGAGAGTTCTTCAACCTCAAGTCCGATGCCTTGTTGATTGCTCTTATGCCCAAGAAGATGTGCTTTCTAAGCCTTGCTTTGTTCCACATCACACCCTGATTTGGATGCCCTTAATTGATGTGAAAAATGTTAAGTTTAGATCACTCTTGAATAGACAAGTAAACAAGACCTCTTTAACATATGCTAGGGGCCCTCAAAGATGCACCAATTGCTTAAAAAATTCACCCAAATTTGGCCACAAAATTGCAAAAATTCAAGCCCTATTTTTTTTGTGTTTCAGTCAAAATTGTCGCAATGGTGTGACACAATCGCGATGGTCATGAACCGCCATGATGGTCTTGTCTAATTGTGATGGGATGGGACAATCATGATGGCATGATGTATCATCGTGATGGTGTGCAATGAACATGATGTGGTGGCCTTGGCCCATCGCGATGGTCACAAACCATCACGATGGCATGATCTTTGTGATGTTCTATGGTCATCACGATGGCATGAACCAATCACGATGGTCAAAAAGGTCAAGTGAGTCATTGCGATGGTGTTAGCCCACCCCGATGATGTGTTCTAGTCACGATGGTGTAAGCCAATCGTGGTGGTCCAAAGACGGGATGGTCTCGAAGCGTCACAATGTTATGAATCAATCACGATGGCGTGATCGGGGGTGATGGTCATGATGGTGTATCCGCATCATCGCAATGGCCTTGGCCCATCATGATGATCACGAACCGCCACGATGGCGTGAGCCCATTGTGATGGTGTGGTCTCATCGTGATGGCATGAGCCAACTACGATGGTGATGAACCATCATGATGGTTCACCAAAATGAAATTTTTTTAGATGTAGTTGTGGATTCCTTTATGTGCAAGGGTGCTCTACACCATGCATGTGATGCATACCCAAAAACACGAACTTCTCAGACCATCGTGATGGTCTGAGGCATTTGACAGATATGGAGAAAAACTCAAAAATTTACCTATGGAGAGTCGGAATCTTATTTTGAAGCACTTTCTTGCAAACAAAACTCAATAACACATGAAAATGCACACACACACACACACTTGCTCTCTCTCTCTCACTCGCTCTCTAGCAAATGAAGGAAATGAGGAGGGAAATGTGGATATGGTGAATTTTAGTGATTTTTAACCATGCAAGCAGATGATATGAGGATGAAAGAAGTGTGTAGGGGAGGTGAAGGAAGATGAAAATAGCATAAAAATATCAACAAAACTGAATTTAGTTACCTTTTAAAACTAATTCTCACAATACTCTTACCATCACACATTCGTCCTAGGACTCTTCCCCAACAACGGTGCCAAATTTGGTGTTGTTATAGACAAGGTTAGGCACCACATCAAGAAGTTCCACCTCATTAATCGTCAATTTGCAAAAGAGGTAGGATAATGTGAAGATAGTGAATGAGTGATGTGTGTGAAGGTGGAGGTGAGAAGCACACAAGTGTGCACACACATACACACACGGAGGAGACAAAAGAGACACAATGGAAGGTGAGAATCACACTTGTATTACTCCAAATAGCTCTACGAAACTTGATCAAGCTAACCTAAAAACTGAGCTATCTAGATCTTTTTGTAGTTTTTAGACTAGTTTTGATCGGTTTGGAACCTAATGTCCAGCCTAGTTAAAAAAAATTGGTTATAAGGGTCATTTGGAGGTCCAAATGAAGTCTATGGCTACTGTCGGTTGCACTACCAAAAATGCCCTACCTAAACTAATGGCTAGGCTCACAAAGATCATGTATTATCATCAATGGTCACATAGACCTCATCTAACTTGGAAGTTAGGCTTCCACAAATGTTTGGGATCTCACAATCGCTTCTTCTCATAATTGGGGCCTTACAACTTAGAGCACCATGGATCATTTGTAGCACTTGAGGGCGGAGTATTTACTATATCTAACACCCCCTAGTGTCCACCCTATGTGAACTACCTCCTTGGTCCAATGTCAAGCTTTGGAAAGTGTCGATGAAGTTGCTCTCTTCCAAGAGCCTTAGTGAATATGTTTGCTCCATTTTCATTAGTTGGACAATTGTGGGATGGAGCAAGAATTAGAGGTAAAGTCTTCCATTGATGCACTTATGAGCTTTCAAAAAGACCCTCGCATCACTTTATTCATTTCACTTACCTACACCCACACCCTTGTGCTCCTAGAGTCATAGCTTCATGCTCAAAGATCCGATTGGAACAATCATGGTCGTCATTTGAAGCTTCTCTTCAAAGATTAACTTAGCAAGAAACAACACATCATTTGGATAAGATTTGATAAGTTAAAAGGGTTCTACAACATTTCAGTAGGAACTAATCAACTACTTTTGACCCTCGTTTTGGAGCATTTGGCGTCCAATTTAAATCTTTTCGCTTGGGTTAGCATTGTGAAGATGGTGTATAGTACAATTCTAAGACTAGTGAGGACTAGCAAGATATTCAAATTTGCTCAATCTTGCTTCACCTTTGGTTTTTGAGCAGTTGAAGGTTATTTTTGGAGCTTTTCACTGGTTTATGGTGTTGAGACCCCTCCTCGGGACAAGCAGACATTTCAAATTTTATTTTGGACCTCACATGAACCTCCAATCAAAGCGTTTCTATTTCAAAAATCACTTCAAAATTTACAAGTATAGCTTGGGGATCATCAAGGAAGTGTTGTTGTGATATTTCTCTCTCTTTTGCAATGTAACGTTTACTTCCATCTTCATTTACCTCTCTAGGTTTTACATTGGGGGAGGTGTGAACATGGAAACTGAGAAACGATCTGATGACTACTGAGATAGTTGCACATTTATGCAGAAAGCTTTCTAACATATAATTGAAGAGTTTGAGAGATTGTGTTGTGCTATGTTCGAAGCATATGTTGGAAAATGCACTTTTGAACCTCAAAATCTCGTGGTGATATTTTATTCTATGGCATCTACTTGGATACTTCTTCCTTTGAGATAATCAATGAGTTTCCAAAACAATTAATGAGTTTTAGAAATCATCAACTACACTTAAGTGGATGCGCAAGTTTCGGATGAATAATTGAAGACCACAAAAAATGTTGAAAAGGCAATAGGTGTAAATATAATGTTATTCGAACATCACGGATTTAACATTACAATTCAACGCAATGTTTTTGTTATGAGTTTTTGGTGAAGACTTAAGACCTTGAACCGTTTAATTACAAGAATGAGAGGAAGACCTATCCTCAATATATACCTTGATGGAGGAGGATGGTCAAATGCATCCCATTTAATGAGATTGTTGCCATTAAAATGCTAGACATGGTAGATGTAACAACAGCTTGGATGATATTCGAAAAGAAGTATAGACTATAAGCTTCATCAATCATCCGAATGTGCTCAATGCACATTGCTCCTTTGAAGTGGAATTGGAATTATGGATTGTTATGCCCTACATTGAGGGGGGTTTCTTGCCTCCATATAATGAAGTCAACTTACCCAGATGGACTTGAGGAACCAATCATCGCTACCATATTAAAAGAGAGTCTTAAAGCACTTGATTACCTTCATCATCATGGCCATATTCACAAGAATGTTAAGTTGTTTCATTCATCTTTCAAGTTGATCATGGAAGATTTACAAGATTTCAATTGGTTCAAGACTTCATCGAGAATGAGTGAGGGAAGCATTTTTTTTAACTCTTCTTTATGATTATTATTATTTTTTTCACTTACTACATGAGTAAATAGAATCTATACATGTCTTTGAACCCTATGATATGGTGAATGGCATGTGTGCCATTGGCCTGCAAGGCCTTATGTTTCATCTTATGGTTAAAATTTTTTGAAACTCCATTTTCTTGATGAAATACTGTAGAAATTTTTCCCACCTCATGGCATTATATAGACACTTACTTTTAGGTAGCAAGTTTATGGCATAGTAACATGCCTTCTCTGCAAACATCAATAAGATGTAAGCATGTTTGTAAGCATGTACTTGATGGACTTAAGACCATCAAAGCATCATATATAAAGCAACTTTATTAGTAATTGGATCCCTACACATAATCCTTATGGATTTAGACCATAGGATTGCTAAGGGTAAGGAGATATACCGTCACCATTAGGAATGTGCACAAGCAATCCTATGGGTTTTAGGAGGTTTCATAGAGTCAGGGGATTTAGATTCCACTACTAGAGCTCTTTTCCTTAGATGAGATTAGAGAGAGAGAGAGTTTCACTTTCTCACTTTTAGATTGTCTAGATAGCAGTGGCACTCTTCTATCAAAGATAATAGGGAGATCAGTTAATCATGATGGTTGGATTGAGTTTCACATGGAAACTCTAGAAAGAAGCAGTTATGTTTATTTCTAGTGATGGTCCTTGAATAGATGAGATGATCTAGTTATTGACATTAGTGACACTGAGAGTAGAGTTATGAATCTTCTCTTTAGGGTTTCTAGGAGATAGGGATACATCTAAACTATTGGGTTACCAAACTCTTAGTTGATGTTTCATCAGGAGGATGATGTGTGAACATCAATTAGGAGGATGGGTACTTACGGATTATCTAAGTCTCAAAGGAAATGTTTTTTGCATGCATATGGCAAACTAACGGAAAGAGAAAATTTTAGAATTTGCACTAGTGTCAATAAATGCTCTTACAATAGAACAAATTCCAAAGGTAATGGATGAAAAACCAAAGACTTTTTAGTTGGTGGAATATAGAGATTGCATTTTACTATCGAGAATTTCTTATATATGAGATAGGTGATGGAATTGCATAATTCACAAGGTAGATTAGATTAAACTATTACTTGTGAGCACACTCAAGGTTAGGAAGACCTAGAATGGTGTGAGGGAAAATCTATCATTTAGTCCTAGATGGGTTTCGAGTCACTTTTTATGGCACTGTGTTCTATATTTCAAAGGATTCTATGATTTATTATCTCCAATATGGTATGGTCTAGCTATAAGATTGGCACTTTACACTTTCTTTTCTAGGATTACTCCATAGAGGATACATCATATGTACTTAGGTCATTTTGATGATGTTATATGTCATGGGAATGATATTTTGGAAGTTGTGTATATATGGGTGATAATAGACACCACTCAGATGGTTTGCCACCTTTGAGATGATCTCATATGATACTTCTTTTGGAGAAACAACACATAGAGATGACCATGTACATTGAGTATGTGGGGTTCAAGGGAGTGATCATTATCTTCTACCATTACATATATTTCACTACATTTTTTAGGACAAAAATGTTTTCAAGGGGAAGGAGATGTCACATTATGAGGTACTATTATGTATTACTTGGGATGAATCATCCCTTAGGATGAGGTGGCATGTATTTCCATGTGGCATCTTCAAGGTGCACACCCTTTTAGGAAGGTAGAAGAATGAAGTCACTCTCTCTCATGAGGGAATCATGTGATTAAAGGGACAGATCAAACATTGGCCATGAGGATTTTCTTTAGAACCAAAACTCTGTGTGTGTACATTTTTTGCAAGCTCATTGAGATCTTTTGTAGACAAAAGTTTTGATTACTTAATGGGTCATCCTCAGTCCAAGAATCTATATTTGGGTGGAGAGTCGAAGGTCATTTCTCACATATGTGGAGGCTAGGTTCTAACACTTATAAATTTGGTTCACAAAATAAAGCTAAACTTCTTATCTTTCAATGCATATTCATGTCCATGTACAATTGTACATCCATTCTTCAATCCTCTATCTCTTCTTTGGCTCTATAAATATGATCATAATCCTCAATAATGCTCTTGCTTGGATTATTGAAGCTACACCTGAAGGCGTGGATAGAAAAGGATAGAAGAATTACTTGAAAAGAGATTAAAAACTTACTCTTGAGATCCGTTGTATGAGCTTTGGATAAGATATTTGTTTTTTTGGATGTAGAAAATTACATAATTCAAAGGGACATTCTTCTCTTCCAAATTGTGTGAACATATAATTGCTTTTGGATTCTCTTATGATGTAGAGAGTAAATGTTTTTTTCTGAGCCAAAAGAAAGGGGAGAATGGATTTTTGCATGCACAATCTACTAAAGGGGAAAATTCTAATATTAATTATGGAGTATTAAATGAAGTATTTCAATGGAGATGCACCACAGTGCACTCTCCTTCTCGAGAGCTCTACGATGATATCCTTAGAGTAGAAAACTGAGCTCCTAGGTCTACACAAGATACTCCACACAAAGGCAGTAGAATATGCAAAAAACACAGTACACAGGGAGCATGAACACAGACTTCTTAGGTGTTACAAATGCGGTCAAACTTATAGTATGTGGCTGACCAGGCCGCTATATGTTTTATTAAAGAACATATACGAAGAAGTGTCCAGTGGCTATTTGACCTTTCACATGGGCACTAATGATAACAATCTCCCACTAAATGCAAATATGGCCAAAGTAACTATGGGAGAAAAATAAAGAATGATAAAGAATACCTGAGTGTAAGTATACAAACTATACCTCCCACCTGATGGGCATATTACATAGTATACAAGTGACTGTGTGTAGCTCAGTGATGAGTAGCACCTCCTTTAATGTCAATCCGGGAAGACGTGAGGATGGTATGATGACCTCGAGCAAGTGGAGGCGCAAGTGCGTGAGTGAGAAGCACACAAGCATGCACACACATACACACACACGCGCACACACAGTAAGACAAAGAGTGAGTAGCAATGGAGTTCTTAGATTACTTTCAAGAGCTCTTACAAGTTCAGTTCAATTACAATCTAACCTCAAAAATGAGCTCTCTAGCTCCTTTTATAGTTTTTGACTAGCTTTGGCCCTGTCCAGACCTAGTGTCCGGCCTAGTTAAAAATTAGGTTCCAGGGCTTATTTGAGGGCTCAAACGAGATCTAAAAAATACGAAAATTGGTAGGTAGATACTTCTAAAGCTCCTCAAGCTCAAGGACTCCTTGGCTTGCACAAAATGGAGCTACAAAAAGATGAAATGGTATTTACAATGGTGTTTAGTGATGAGAATCACTTTTAATTGGTGTAGAGGTTTTGAAAAATTAAGGTTGCCTTGGTGCTAAATCTGCGTGAATGCTCATACGTACTTCTTCCTGAAGAAAATTATTGGCCTATTTGCCAGATCTTCGTTGACTCCCTTGTCTGCCTGTGCCTTCTCTCCCTTCTGACTCTCTTCTCTGACTGCCATGCCTCGTTAGTCCTTCAGTCCCTTGTCCGCTGCTAACACTGTGTAAGATCATGAATCAATTAACCCCCATCAAGTGACAACAGTGTCAAAAGCTATCATGTGGTAGAGCTTTAGTCAAAGCATCTGTAGCATTATCTTAACTATGAACCTTCTCAAGAATAACGTGTTCAATGGCTAAACAATCTCTAATGAAGTGATACCTCACCTTCAGTGTGCTTGGTCCTTGCATGATAGATCGGATTCTTAGCCAAAGCAATGGCACTCTGACTATCGTTGAGCAAATGAGGTACATGCTGAGGTAAACCCATATCACAAGCAAGACGAGAAAGCCACAATGCTTCCTTACACATCTCACTTACGATAACATACTCTACTTTTGTGGTGGAAACATCTGTACATTCTTGAAGACGAGATCTCCAAGAGAGAACCTCTAGTAAAATGAAAAATGTACCCTAATGTAGACTTACGATTGTCTACACAACCAACATAGTCAAAATCTGTGTAACCAATAATGGATGCTTTCCCTCTACCTAAGCATAGATACTTGTCCTTAGTGCCACTCAGATATCTCAAAATCATCTTGATTGCTTCCCAATGTTTCTTGCCAAGATTAGACATATATATGCTCACAACTCCCATGCAAATGCAATGTCTGGTCTCGTAGCTATCATAGCATACATGAGACTACCAATAGCAGACTGATAGGGAATTGTGTTCATGAATTCCTTTTCCTCATCTGATTTGGGGCAATAATCCTTGCTCAATTTCACATATGTGGATAAAGGTGTACTCAATGCCTTTCCACCATGCATATTGAACCTGTGAAGTACTTTGGATATGTACTCACTTTGAAACAATTATATGCATCTTTTACTCCTACCACAAGTAATGCCCATGCCAAGAATATGTTTGGCATCCCCCAAATCCTTCATATCAAATGTTTGACTCAACTTCTTTTTGAGAATTGACAAGTCATAAGAGGACTTCCTAGCAATCAACATATCATCAACATAGATTATCAAGCATATCAAGCTAGCATTTGAGCATCTCTTTGTGTAGAGACAATGATCCTCATTGCTTCAAGAATAGCCTTGATACTTCATAAAAGCATCAAAACTTTTGGTACCATTGTCGAGGGGACTGTTTAAGTCCATACAAGCTCTTCTTAAGCTTACAAATTAGACTTTCCTTACCAGGAACTCCATAACCCTATGGTTGTTCCATATAGATCTCATCTGTAAGATCTACATGCAAGAAAGTAGTTTTCACATCCATTTGGACTAGATCGAAGTCCTCCATTGCAACGAATCCAAGCAACATGTGCAAGGTAGTCATCTTGACCACTCAAGAGAAGATTTCCTCAAAATCAACACCATATCTACTTCAAAACCCTCAAAACCCTTCGCAACAAGTCGTGTTGTGAAGTCCTTAAAACCCTTCGTAACAAGTTGTGCTTTATACTTTGGAGAAGAACTATCTAATGTGAATTTTAGCTTATATACCCATTTACATGGTAAAGCTTTCCTGCCCTTTGGCAAAGGTACTAAATCCCAAGTACCATTCTTGTGAATAGAATTCAACTCACTCTTCATGGAACACTCCTTCTTGACATGATCCTCTGTCTGCATAGCCTCTTTGTAGCAAGAAGGCTCACTAGAATTTGTTAGCATAATAAAATCTAAACCTACAACATATCTATCAGGTGGATGTGAGACACGTGGAGAGCGTCTCAATGGTTTTTGTGGAACATGTGCAGACTGATCTGATCGGACATTCTCTTGAACGTCCCTATGTGCAGCATTTTTATGCATGCTAACTAGAGGACTAGTATCCTCAAACACCACTCTTCTCACTTCAACCTCCTTAATGGGTTGTTTATGCATCTTAGACTCATTGAAAATGACATCACTACTTCTAATTACTAGTCATGTTTCAACATCCCATAAGTGATATCCAAATTGTCCTTCTCAACCGTATCCAAGAAAAATGCATTTCTTTGACTTATGGTCCAACTTTTGTCTAAGATGCTTGGGTATATGAACATATGTTTCACACCCAAAAACTTGAAGATGATCATAATATGGTGGCTTCCCTGTCCATAACTCTTGTGCCACTTTCAGACCTTTGGCCGTACTAGGTGAAAGGTTAATCACATGAACTGCAGTCAATACTGCTTCTGTCCAAAAGCCTTGTGCGAGATTTGTATGATGCAACATAGAAACTTCTTTGTCTTGAATAGTTTTATTCATCCTTTCAGCTACACCATTATATAATGGGGTATAAGGAGCTGTAAACTCTCTACAAATCCCTCTAGACTGACAGAAAAGACTAAATTCATGTGAGGTATACTCACCCCATTATCTAAATGTAAAGCCTTAAGCTTCAGTTCCAACTCAAATCCATGGAGTGGAAGATTACGTGGAAATTTCAGTCCAGCAAATTCATCAAATACATCCAAGAAAGGTAAAGAAAAGCTTTCAACTGGTCATAAAAAACATGTGCAGGTTTTGAAGATGTTGATGGGGATTCAAGCGGTTTAAAAAAGAGTCTTGATGAGGAACTTGGATTGCCCTCTGTGAAGTCTCCAGGAGTAAGAAGTTCACATGCAGATGATACAAGGAGAAGTGACCCAGAACCAAGAAGATCTGGGAGGATGTGGAATTCAGTGCAACGATTGACATATGATAGTTACATGGCTTGTCATTGTGCCTACATGACAAAGGTAATACAAGATGCTGAACCTTCTTGCTTTGAAGATGCAATTGGAATTGCAGATTGGGAAAAATCTATGGATGAGGAGATGGCTGCACTTTATGGAAATGATACATGGAAGCTGGTTCCATTGCCACAAGGAAAGAAACCCATAGGCTGCAAATGGGTTTACAAGGTAAAGCATAATGTTGATGGTAGCGTAAGCAGATATAAAGCACGATTGGTAGCTAAAAGATATGCACATATATATGGCATTGATTATGAGGAAACATTCAGCCCTATAGCTAAAATGTCTACTGTCAGGACACTTGTTGCATTAGCTATAGCAAAAGGATGGACTTTGCATCAGATGGATGTGAAGAATGATTTTCTACATGGTAAGTTACAGGAAGAAGTATATATAGACCAGCCACAAGGATATGAAGATTCAAAGCATCTAGAATATGTTTGCAGGTTGCAATAAGCTTTGTATGGGCTGAAGCAAGCCCCTCGTGTGAGACGTTCAAACCCATGAAAGCATAAGCCGACAATGAGGGACACCAAGAAGATTTCCAAGAACACATTTATATTCGATTGGAAAATCGTGTTTACAAGAAGGCAATGAGAGATTGGTATGAGGAGTACTAGTACGCCTCATAGTTGCGCATAATTTGGCACCACAGGGCATACTCCTCAAGCACTAAAAAGGCCTGGATAGAAATACAAGTTGTGACATCCTCCCCCGGCTTGAAGAGCTTGGTGTCCTCAATAAGCGGGTTCAGGTCGTACAAAAAAGTTGGTGTGTTTACAAAAATTGGGAACATTACATGGGGCTTATAGCCAAAGTGGCTTAAGTGTGGTGGTAATATTTGCGTACTAATGGATGGTCTGGGCCAAAGGTGTCAGCCGGAATCCAATCCGCATCTACTAAGGGTCAGCCTTTGAACTTGATGAGAAATTGGGGAACTTCGCGTGTGTTGTGATCCCGTAAGATAGCCTCAGGCTCGAATTGGTTCTCCCCGTCATGAAGAACTGGGACCTAGCGTCCGTAAGTGGATTCGGTTTGAACCATTTGAGTAGGCTCACATGGAATGCGTTGTGAAACTGGACATTGTCGGGTAGCTCCAAGCTGTATGTGACCTCGTTGATCCACTTCTCCACCTTGTATGGGCTGTAGTAGCGATGGTTGAACTTGTGTGTGATGTTCCGAGGCAAGGTGATATTCCGAGCACTAACTAAGACTAGATCGCCGACTTGAAAATCTTTGTCAAGCCTCCGTTTCTTGTTCACATATCAGGCCATGCGTTCTTTGCTCCATTGTAGGTTGGACTTGGCCTCTTCCAACTTTCTCTTCCATTGATCTAAGAAGGCCCCACAATTGGGGTCGTTCGTCGAAAGCGTGGAATCGCGTGTGAGAGCTAAGGGTGTGATTACCTCCTTGCCGGTTGCCATTTTGAATGGAGTCATCTTTGTACTCGAGTGGACGAAGGCATTGTAGTAGAACTCCAAAATCTCCAAGTGTTTGGCCCAGTCCTTTTGATCGGTCCGAACATAATTGCATATGTAATCCTCAATTGTCCGATTTAACCTTTCTGTTTGCCCATCTGTTTGCGGGTGGTAAGCCGATGAGAACCTAAGTTGTGTTCCCAAGAGGCGGAAGAGCTCAGTCCATAGCTGGCTCAAGAAGCGTCTGTCACGGTTGGAAACGATGGCCAAGGGCAATCTGTGGTATTTCATAATGTGTGTGAAGAAAAGGTGGGACACAACCTTTGCACTAAGGGTTCGTTTGGCCGGGATGAAGTGGGCCTGCTTGGTGAAGTAGTCGACTACCACAAAGATGGTGTTGTATCCTTGGGATGGTGGCAGCTATGTGATAAAATCCATGCTTATTATGTCCCAAGGGCGATTGGGAATCGGCAATGGTTGTAGCAGACCTGCGGGTTTGACTCTATCTTGGCAAACCAGTTGGCATGTAGGGCATGTTTCCACATATTCTTGTACTTGAGCCTTCATTCGTGGCCAGTAGAAGTGTTTGTGTAGCATCTCGTAACTGTAGTTTTGCCCATTGTGGCCGGCTACCTTGCAATTGTGTGCTTCCCATAGTAACTCCTTGTGTAGCTCGAAGTTGTCTAGCACATAGATCCTGCCTTTGCAGTAGAGTGGGTCTTCTTGCACTGTGTAACACGTGGGTGGGTTGGCACTTCGAACTTCTCGTAGAATCTCTTGGACCTGGGCATCCTGTTCTTGAGCCCGTTGATCCGGCCTTTCAAGTCTGACGACACTGTGGATATCGCTTGAATCTCAGGTCTCCAACTTAGTGCATCGAGCATGACGTTCTGCTTACCCGGCTTGTGAATTATCTCGATGTCGAACTTGGCAAGAAAATCCTGCCATCTTGCTTGCTTTGGGCTAAGCTTCGGTTGCGAAGTAAAGTAACTTAAAGATATATTGTCCGTGAAGACCTTCGTGTGTTTGTCCAGGACCTAGTGCCTCCATTTGCATAGACAATGAACCACCGCTAGCATTTCCTGCTCGTGTGTGCTCCATCTGAGTTCGGGCCCGGTGAGTTTGTGAGACTCATATGCGACCGACTGTGCATCTTGCAAGATCACGCCTTCAATCGCCGATTCGAATGCATCTATGTGGACATCGAACGGCTTGTCGAATTCAGGGAGCTTAAGGACCGGAGCGTTGCACATGGCCACCTTCAAGGCTTCGAAGGCTTCTTCTTCTTCGGGTCCCCACTTGGATGGTTCCTTTTCTTTGATCAACTCAAGAAGTGGAGCCGCAATCTTGTTGAACCCTTGGATAAATCGGCGGAGAAATTGACAAAAACCTATAAATTCCCGCACTTCTTTCACGGACTTCGAGGGGGCCCACTTGAGTACTGCTTCCACTTTCTGGGGGTCAACATGTAAACCAAGTCCACATGCTCATAATGCTCCCCTAAGGTGCAGCTATAGATGAGTAAGTCATCAATATAGATGATGAGGAAGAGGTCTAGCATATCCTAAAAGCCATCGTTCATCTCCCGACAAAACGTGGTTGGAGCACCTGTAAGTCCAAATGGCATGACAAGCCATTCATAGCTATTGTAGCGTGTGCAGAAGGCGGTCTTCTCTATATGTTCATGTGCCACTCGGATTTGATGGTATCCGGACCAGAGGTCGATTCGTGTGAAGTAGCAGGCCTTGCCTAGGCGGTCAAGAAGTTCCTCCATCACCGGGACGGGGTACTTGCTTTTGATGGTGTTCTTGTTGAGGCTCGGTAGTCAATGCACAAACATAAAGATCCATCCCTCTTCTTCACAAAGAGGACTGGAGCGCCATAGGGTGAGCTACTTGGCCGGATGTACCTGTAACAAGTCTCCTAAACTTGAGTCACAATCTCACACAGAATAATGGGTTTTGACACCACAAGATATAAAGAAGGCAAACAGAGTATACGCAGAACAAGAAGAGAGAGAATTTTATTATCTGTGCAGATTTACAAGTAGTTCTGATCTGCGTTACAAAATCTATCAGATTGCTTCAATGTGAAGCCTCATCCACCCGACCACCCTCGAGCTGATCTCAATCCCAATCTCAATCACAATCACAATCTCAATCCCAATCTCAATCACAATCACAATCTCAATCTCAATCTCAATCTCAATCTCAATCGCAATTCCAGAAGCCGAAAAACGATCGTAATGACTGTACGACCATCATCCTTTTCTATCTCTCAGTCTTCGTCTTTTTGGGATCTCCGCCTTTCGCCAGCGCATGACCAATCACGCCTTCCTAGACCCGCACTTTTAGAATCTGCATGCTCCAAGATAGCGTCTTTTCGCATGTCTCATGCAAGACTTTCGGACCACCCATGCATCTACTTTTCATGTCCACCATCAAGAATCGTACCTGCAAAAATAGAGGTAATCCCTGCAACGCACTCACACACACGTCAATCACCCAAAAATAACCCATATACCCATGTGCGTTTTCTAAATCCGCGAACATGAATAAGATGAATGAATGAAGGCTTCTCTTTTTTTTTTTTTGAAGTGTTGGAAAACGGCACTTTTCAAAACCCTCTAACTCAAAAACAATGAGGAATCAGCTTGAGCTTGTGAGAGAAAAAAATATTCAGTTCTTAAATTTGTACAATAATGTTAGAGACGCCTCAGGTCCAAATCTGCTTCCAGATATCACTTTTGGGCCCTGCAAAATCAAAAATTCTAGAGAGAGATGAAAAAACCTGAAAAATCTCTTCATTAACCTATCTTCATGGAACCAAATGAGACATAAAACATAGGAACTACAAAAAATTCAATCAGGTAAAGTTTTTCTACTAAGAATACTCTACCTTTCTCTCATACAACACTTTTTTAGATTCCTTCATCTTCATGCTCGAAATTAACATACAAATTTCATGCGACAACTTTCTAGAGAGAGAATGTAAAAACTTATTGCTACAAAATTTTGCAAACATGATCAAAATATCCTAAACATAAAATTTCATTATTACCTACACATCTTTTTTTTTTTCCAAGTGGAAAATCAACATGGCATCTTACAGTACCCTTGTTCCTCTAGCTCCTGCAGTTGTCTTTTAAGTTCCTGTAAGTCGGTCTCATTCATCTTGTATGGGGCCCGAGATGGGGCGGGTTTATCCAGGAGGGTCTCGATCCTATGTTGGACATTCCTTAAGGGGGTAAGCCTGGGTGGGAGCGTGTTTGTGAGCACATCTGCAAATTCTTCCATGAGGAACTAGAAACTTGGGTGCCCAATCTTTGATACGTCGATCGGTTTTGGTTCTATCTCTTCTCCCACCGGCCTGAGAATGCATAAGTGTGTGATCCCACCTTGATAAACAACCCGTCTGAACTGTTTATGAGATAACTTCATTTGTGGGCACATTGAGGTTGAGGCTCTTGCATGTGCATTCTCTTTGCCTTTGTGTGTAGGCTTGGGTACCTTTTGTTCACTGTCGGATGGCCAGTCCGCCCGAGGGGCACGAACCTGATTGAAGTCGACGACGAGGGCCTGTCCGTTCTGGTCCAAGAGCACCTTATCTATGCCTTTGCCAAAGAAGGAGATCAAGTGTTGATCCATAAATTCAAGGCCTAGAATGACTTCAAACGTTTCCATGGGTATGATAAGGAAGTTCAAATGGCCGAATCATTGGCCTAGTGTGACCAGAACTCCATCTGCGTGCCATACATGACTGTCTTCTCCTAGGGCAAAGATGATGGACATGCAGAGCCATTTACTGAGCTTCAATCCGAGGCATTGGGCACACTGCGGGGTCATGAAATTGTGTGTGGCACCTGTGTCTAACATCACTGGCATCCGTTCACCTCTGACCTCTGCCATAATGAAGACTTGATGTATGATGGGTAAAGCGACCGAGTGACATTGAGCTTTCCCCTTTGAAGTCGAAGGCTTGCATGGTGAAGAGTCCACTGATTCATCACTATGAATTTCAATGATCTTGAGCCCTGACGTGGATGCCTCTTCCGTCTTCATGGCTTGCATTCGGGTGTCGAGGTGCTTTCTCCAACATCGTTCTGTGGGGTGGCTGCCTTGGCAATGTTTGCACACCAGTCGAGGGTCTCACTGGTTCTGGTTGCCTTGGTTGGGTGATCCTAAACAGGTTTCTGTTGGGGCCGGGAGGGCTTTGAGTTCTTGTCCACGTTGGTTTTCAGTGGGCCTTCGATACATTGATCCTTGCTCTTTGTTGGCGGAAGTGTCTTTGCAATTGGTCTGACCTCCATTGCTTGGTCGTGCAAGACCATTGGAGTATGCATCATTGAGTCATTCTATTATGCGAGCAGCGTCCTCCCAGGTCTGGGGGTCTTGTTTCTCCACCTCCTTTCGATAGTATGGGGAGCATCTGTAGATGAAACCATGTATGCAGTCGATCTCGGCCATGTCGGTGATCCAAAGCATCATCTTGCGGTATTGCGATACATATGGCCCAATGAACTTGTCTTCACAGAGGTTGCGCCATTCGTTCCATGCCTGGAATGCTTCATTGCAAGGCACAAAGTAGTCAATGATGGCGGTTTTGAAGTGATCCCAAGAGGCCCATGCTTGCTTCTTTTTCTCCACCATGTACCAAGCAGAGGCCTCGTCTTGTAGGAACTGGCCGGCAATGCACGTCCAATTGTTGCGGCCAACCCAGAGCATCTGGAGGTAGCTTTCGATCCCTTCGATCTAGCGGTTGACGGCTATGGAGCTGCAGCCACCTCGGTACTTGTCGGGTGGGTTCGGTTTGAAGAAGCTGAAGGAGTCGGGGTCATCTAGGTCCACCGGTTGAAGTTGAGTGAGCGAGGTCGGGTTGAGGGGGTTGGATTCGGTTGGGATGTTGGGGTGGGAGTTGGTTGGGGGCTTGGTTGAGGGTGCGGTTGGGCTTTCGATTGGTCCTTGGTTATGAGATGGGTTTCAACTAAGGTAATTAGCCGGGCAAGTGTATCTTCTAGTCTATGCAGTTATGGACGGGGTCAGGGTTGGGTGGGATTTGGTCATCCTTCGGTTGGGTGTGGATCTCGGCATTTAGCTCGGCCTCCTGGAGGCATTCATGTAACTCGACATTCACCAAGAGCAGGCGGTTGAGTTCCTCTTCTAAGGCTACCCGTTGGGCTTTCTGACATCGGTGCCATTCGGTCACGTTTTTGGTGCGTTCTATCCTCGAGGTTAGACCGTCCGTGCCAACATCATGTTCGCTGGCCATGGTGGCATGGAGCCAACCGGCAGCAACCCGGGAGGGGGAGGGCACCAAGGGGCATAGGAGAGGCTAGGGCACGTGGGCACCTAGGGAGGAGGGGGGCGATGGTTCATCGGGTAAAAGCGGTTGAGGCGAAGCTTGGAGGAGGGGACATGGGAGGGGCGGCGGGTGGCGCGGGCACTTACCTTGGTGGGGAGCAGCGGAAGATGCCTTGAGGGCAGGGGGGAGGGGGCAAGGGGGTGCCTTGCTCGAGGGGGGGGCAAGGGGTGCCTTGCTTGAGAGGGGGGGGGCAAGGGGGTGCCTTGCTTGAGGGGGGGGGCAGGGGGGTGCCTTGCTTAAGGGGGGGGCAAGGGGGTGCCTTGCTTGAGGGGGGGGCAAGGGGGTGCCTTGCTTGAGGGGGGGGGCAAGGGGGTGCCTTGCTTGAGAGGGGGGGCAAGGGGGTGCCTTGCTTGAGAGGGAGGGAGGGAGGGAGAAAGAGCTCTTGCGACGTCAAAGAACTTCCCATGGATGGGCCCGAGACGTTAGATGGCACTGCCAGCACTGGTGTGACAGTCCGCCCATCCAAAGGCTTCCCCTAGGGTCGTTGCTCTGATACCACTTGAGACGTTCAAACCCTGAAAGCATAAGCCGACAATGAGGGACACCAAGAAGATTGCCAAAAACACATTTATATTTGATTAGCAACACGTGTTTACAAGAAGGCAATGAGAGCTTGGTATGATGATTACTAGTACCCCTCATAGTTGCACACAATTTGGGCCACATGGCATACCCCCCAAGCACTGAAAAGGGCTGGATACAAATACAGGTTGTGACATCGTGCATGGCATGCAAGGATTGCTGATTACTTAACCAACATTGGGTTTTCTATGTGTGATGCAGATCACTCACTATATGCAAGGAAGGCTGATGATCATGGCATCACTATTGTGGCTATTTATGTTGATGACCTGATTGTAGGTGGTGATAATGAAGGGAGCATCAAAGAGGTAAATCAACTTCTTATGCAAGAATTTGACATGAAAGGTCTTGGTGTGATGCGCTATTTCTTGGGCATTGAGTTTATACATACAAAAACAAGTATATGGATGTTGCAAAGGCAATATGCATTGAATATGCTGCAAAAGTATGGTATGGCTGGTTGTAAGCCAATTTCTATGCCATTAGATCAGAATTTGAAGTTGGATACTACATCAGGTGAAGCATTGGAAAATGCTACTATGTACAAGAAAATTGTGGGAAGTCTTATATATCTCACAATTACAAGGCCTGATCTAAGCTATATTGTTGGACTTGAAAGTCAATTTATGTAGGTTCCCAGGAAGCCACATTTGGATGCTCTGAGGTGCACTCTACGTTATGTGAGTGCTACTTTGGATTATGCATTGTTTTATGAGGCTGGTGTAGATTTGCAGGTTTATGGATACACCAATGCAGATTGGGCTGGTAGCATTCCAGATAGAAGATCTACTAGTGGCTTTCTATTCTCACTTGGGAGTGCAACTATTAGATGGAGCAGCAAGAAGCAACCCACTGTTGCTTTGTCCAGTACAGAGGGTGAGTATAGAGGTGCTACAATGGCAGCATGTGAGGCATCATGGCTGGAGATGTTACTTGCAGATTTAGGTGTGGAAGTGCAAAAGTCTATCACTATCTATTGTGATAATCTTAGCAGCATACAGTTAGCATAGAACCCTGTTTTCCATGGTAGAATAAAGCATATCAAGGTACATTATCACTTCATCAGAGAGAAGGTATTAGCAGGTGATATTGATTTTGTTTACGTGAGAATAGATGAGCAAGTTGCTGATATTTTCACCAAAGCA
This sequence comes from Ceratopteris richardii, assembly GCA_020310875.1. NCBI lineage: Eukaryota > Viridiplantae > Streptophyta > Polypodiopsida > Polypodiales > Pteridaceae > Ceratopteris > Ceratopteris richardii. Next base: position 26,233,589 of record CM035444.1, read on the forward strand.
CTTGGAGCTAAGAAGTTAAAGAAGTTTGCGGAGCTTCTTGGATTACAAGATATGGTGTTGAGCTTGAGGGGGAGTGTTGAGATAGCAAGCTCAACATGTGATGATCCAAGGTAACATGTACCAATAGATAACTCTATCACACATAAATTCATAGAATATGCTATGGTCAAGAAATTAAAGATTCCCAAGAACCTAGTGCACATAAATATATTGTATCTATGATGCAAGTTGAGGATAAGAGGATAGAGGATATTGTGGTGTCCAATTTGAAATCTCAAATATAGGGATTTATAGATCATTTAGACTCCCAAATTATGAACATGGACCAAACATATATAGTCTTGGGCAAAGAATGTCTTTGGGGATTAAGCCACATTTAAAAGAATTTACCATGACAATACTATTGAATTTGTTAAGAATGGAAGTACATTTTGTATTCAAGATGAGAGGAATGTACCTAGTACATCTCTCATATCATGCATTCAACTAGAGACTGTATTTGATTTACATGATGTAAATGATGTCTATGCTTTTTATAGTGTATATGCTCATCGGCTTTTGCATGATTATGAAATTTTAGATGTATCTTTTTATGATCGGAATGTAACTACAGAAATGACTTTTTATTCTTTTATTTTTGCAAGAATGTGTAGTTATAAAAAATTCATGCTTGAATATAAAGAAGTGTTTCCAATTGATTTACCTAAAGTATTACCACATTCTAAAGGAGAAATTGACCATGCCATTGACTTAGTATCCTACCCAAAACCTATTTGCAAGCCTCCATATAGGCTTAGTGTATCTCAACACTAGGAAGTAGAGAAACAGCTTCTAGATTACTTAGCTAAAGGATTTTTTAGACCTAGTTATTCTCCATGGGCTTCACTAATGCTCCTAGTTAAAAAGAAAGATGGCTCTTTGCAATTGTGCATCAATTATAGAACATTAAACAAGATAAATATCTAGAACATATTTCCAATGTCTAGGTTGGATGATCTATTTGATCAATTACATGAAGATCAAATCATCAATAAGATTGATTTAAGATCTGGATATCATCTGATTAGGATAAAGGCCAAAGATGCAACTAAGACTTCCTTTAGGATTAGATATGGGCATTATGAGTTTTTATTGATGCCATTTGGTCTTGCCAATGCTCCTACAATGTTCATGACACTCATAAACAATGTACTATGGCCATATTTAGGAAAGTTTGTGGTAGACTTTCTTGAAGATATACTAATTTACAGTAAACCAAAAGGACAGTTGAAAAACTTACAAAAAGTCTTCCAAGTGTTAATGGAAAAATTCACTCTTTGCGAAATGGTTGAAGTGTGAATTTTTCAAACCACAAGTTCGATATCATGGTCATATCATGTCCAAATATGGAATCCAAATGAATCCTGAGAAAGTATGGGGTATTATGAAATGATCAAGACCCAAAAACCTAGAAGAAGTAAAAATCTTCCTAGGTTTATCTAGATTCTATTGAAAATGTAAGAAATAATAGCATAATGAAATAGACCAGTAGATGGAGTTGAGAAAAAAACATAGACAAAGAGAGATGCAGGCTGAGAGATAGAGAACTTGAATTCTCCAATGACAAGAGCAATGCAATTACAAAGATGGTGTTGTCCACTCGTACACTCCCAATATGGATCTTAGATGGAAATCTAGACAAACTCTAGATGAAAGGCTTCCTAGTGTACAATCTTGTGTAGAGTTACACATGGGCCATGCTTATATAACTTTTACAATGTGAGTCGATATAAATAAATGTAGTTGGGAGAGACAAAATAGTCGACAATATATATGATCCCAAAATATCTCCATGATAATAAGTCCTACCATCTTGGCTTCCAGGTTGGGGGGATAGGCCCCCCTGACCCAATAGAGTAAACCTCCCTTTGCGCTCCTCCCATTAAGATTTTATGGGGAAACCATGTAGTGACTTAAGGAATTTATTTCACCTTGAATGGAAACCCAATGGATTGGAAGTTTATGTCCTACCTAACCTAATGGCTAGGCTCACAAAGATCATGTATTACCATCAATGGTCACATAGATCTCATCTAACTTGGAAGTTGGGGTTCCACAAATGTTCGGGTTCTCACAAATGGCTTCTTCTCATAATGGGGGCCTTAAAACTTAGAGCACCATGTATCATTTGTGGCACTTGAGGGTGGAGTATTTAATATATCTAACACGCCCCCCCCCCCAAGTGTCCACCTTATGTGAACTACCTCCTTGGTCTAATGTGAAGCTTTGGAAAGTGTCCATGAACTTGCTCTCTCCCAAGAGGCCTAGTGAAGATGTCTATTCCATTTTCTTCAGCTGGAAAATTATGGGGTGGAACAAGAATTAGAGTTAGAATTCTTCCATTGATGCACTTATGAGCTTTCAAAAAGACCCTCGCATCACTTTCTTCATTTCACTTACCTACACCCACACCCTTGTGTTCCCAGAATCATAACTTCATCAGAGATCTGATTGGAACAATCTTGGTCTTCATTTGAAGCTTATATTCAAAGATTAAATTAGCAAGAAAGAACACATCATTTGGACAAGATTTGATAGGTTAGAAGAGTTCTACAACATTTCAGCAGGAACTAATCAACTACTTCTAGCCCTCGTTTTGGAGCATTAGGTATCCAATTTCACTTTTTTTGCTTGGGTTGGCACTGTGGAGATGATGTATAGTTGTTAGAGTACACTTTGAAGACTAGTGAGGACTAGCAAAAAATTCAAATTTGTTCAGTTTTGCTTCACCTTTGGTTTTTGAGCACTTAGAGGTTGTTTTTGGAGGCCTTTTCAGTGGTTTATGGTGCTAAGACCCCTTCTTGGACCAAGCGGACATTTCAAATTTTTTTTTGGGCCTCACAGGAACCTCCAATCATAGCATTTCTACTTCAAATATCACTTCAAAATTTATTTAAATAACTTGGGTATCATCAAGAAAGTGCTCTTGTGATATTTCTCTCTCTTTTGCTATATAAAGTTTACTTCCATCTTCATTTAGCTCTCTAGTTTTTACATTGGGGGAGGGGTAAACATGGAAACAGAGGGTCAAGGGAAATTAGCATTTACTTCCTCACGTAAAGACAAAAATCTAGAGGGACATGATCAAAAGTTCAAGGAACAACACATAAGATAGAGACTATCATAAGTAGCATGAATTCTCTAATAGGATATTTGAAGACACAGATGGTGAACCACAAGTTAGCTCTTTCCTAACTAGCAAAGAAAGAGAAAATCCTACTCTTCTCATACATGAGATGCCTAGGAAGGAGACTCTCCAACCTAGTAAACATAAGGACGAAATCTCTAGGGAGACTCCTCTTCTTAAAAACCTTAAGCCAACAACCTTTAGGGGGATGATCGAGAAAGAAATAAGGATGCATTCTACACTTTCTTATAGAAGTGGAATGACTTGCATCTACTATAGGGCACCCCACTTGAGTATCACATGCTTGAGGCAAGTCTCTTGCTTGGCCCATGAGCTTATAAGCAGCGGATGAGTCTCAATGAGGCGAACTCCATCCCTACAGATTGGACTCAATTTGAAACTCTTTTCTTGAAGGAGTTTCTTCTTGAGAATGAAGAAGAGAGGAATTGGGATGATTCAGATAGAATCACACAAAGAGGTGACCATTGTCAATCTACATATCCCACTATAGAGCGATCATTTTGAAGCTCAAGGGCCTTGATGATTTTAAAAAAATCTATGGGGTTTGTGAGAGGGCTAGACAAGGCCTTTAAAAGATAAGTAAGGAGGAATACACCTAAAACATTTGAGGAGGCAATCAAGTATGCACATACATATGAGGACCATAATTGTCCTCAATATACTCCTATGGAGATGGATCAACCCCTCAAACCAGTTAGCACTACAAAGTTAAAAAAAAAGGTAGTGATGGTGAAAAAGAAGTTCTTTTTAAAGAAACAAAAATTACAAGGGCCAAAGTTACTCATTGAACAATATGAAAGGGCTAAAAGAGAAAACTCATGCTTTAGGTGCTTGTCTCCTAATCATGCATAATGTAATTGTCCACTTTGAAAGGGGGAAGAGAAAAAAGGAGGACCAAGGATTAGTACGGCCTCTGACAAGGGCAAAAATGTGGTCCACCTTGTGCATACACATCCAATACATGGTAGCTCTAGTTCCAAGGAGATGGAAGTGATGCATGAGGACATAGAGCATACCTCTTGCTTGACTCAATCATTGTGGTCACTGCAGTTTGAAACATATGATTTAGTTAAGCTTCATTGTAGTGTATACGAGACCAAGGTGAAAGTCATGATAGATGACTCTGTCACTCATAATTTCATAGACTATGATTTGTTCAAGAAATTGAAGATGCTGAACAACCTAATGCACATTAATACATTGTATCTATGATGCATGATGAGGATAAGAGGATTTGGGACACTATGATGTCCAATTTGGAAGTCCAAATACAAGGATATATAGATCATGTGGATTTCCAAATTATGAACATGGAGAGCACAGATCTTGTGTTAGACAAAGAGTGGCTTTGGGGATTGGGAGACAAACTTAAATGCATCTATCAAAACAACAATCTTGAGTTTGTGAAGAATGGAACTATATTTTGTATTCAGAGGGGGAGAGAGAGAGAGAGAGAGAGATGTACCTAGTGCACCTCTCATCTCATCTTTGGATTTGGATGCTTTGTTTTATTTTCCGCATGTACAATATATCTTTTTATTGTATAGTTATGATTTTGAGCATTGCATAGGCACCTCATCTTATGTATATTCTCATGATAGTAATGTAAATAAGAACATGAATTTTCATTAATTTTTTTTGCAAGACTATTTAGTGAAATGTTTTAAGGACTTAATGATTGAATTTAAAGATGTTTTTCCCATTCAGCTTCCTAGATGGTTACCGCTAGAGAGGGACCATTGACCATGCCATTGAGGTAGTTACTAACACTAGCCCTATTTGCAAGCCACCTTATAGGCTTAGTGTATCTCAAAATTTGGAGGTAGAGAAGCAACTTCATGATTATTTAGATAAAGGCTTCATTAGACCTAGTAACTCACATTGGGCATTGCTAACTCTCCTATTCAAAAAGAAAGATTACCCTAAGAGACTTTGTATATATCAAACAAAAAATTTCATCAGATTAGAATTTGGGCAAAAGATGTCCCTAAAATTACTTATAAAATTAGGGCAAAAGATGTTTGTAAAACAACCTTTAGAACAAGATATGGGCATTATGAGTTTTTGGTGATGTTTTTTGGTCTTACCAATGTTCTTGCCACTTTCATGAAGCTCATGAATAGTGTCCTATGGCCATATCTAGGGCAATTTGTAGCAGAATTTCTAAATGATATTTTGATCTATAGTAGATCAAATAAGAATATTTCGAACACTTGAGGAAATTATTCCAAGTGTTATACAAAAATTCACTCTTTGCGAAGGAATGAAAGTGTGAACTTTTCAAAACAGAGGTTAAATATCTTGGGCATATAGTCTCCCAGGATAGAATCCAAATGGATCGTGATAAAATATGGACTATTTAGGAATGGATACATCCAAGGAACCTAGAAGAGCTTCACATCTTTATAGTTCTATCATGTTTATATCATAAATTTTCCAAATTTATCATAATGATGGAATAGCTTAAAGGGAAAGGGAAAACCTTTCATTGGGGAGACAAAAATAAGAAAAGTATGGAAAAGTTGAAGGTACCAATTGCTACAGGTCCTCTTTTACATATAACAAATCCCAATAAACCCTTTGTGGTTGCGATTGACACGAGTGATTCTGTTATAAGAGTGGCTTTAGTTTAGGATGGTTAACCAATGGATTTTGAGAGCAAAAGCTAGAATTGGCTCAAAAGAATTACCATATCTATGAGAAAGAATTGTATGCAATTGTCCATGCTTTGAAGAAGTGGCACCAAGGTTATGCTAGTGTTTGATCAAGAGAGAATTAAGTAGCTATCTAATCAAACATACCTTAAAGTTGCCAAGGCTTTGACAATGTTTGATCAAGAGAGCATTAAGTGGCTCTCTAATCAAACATACCTTAAATGGTGCCAAGGTTACGTTAGTGTTTGATCAAGAGAGCATTAAGTGGCTCTCTAATAAAAAATACGTTAAAGGTGTAAGGCCCATTGGCCAGAGACCCTTCAAGAGTTTGATTATGAGCTAAGGTATAGGAAGGGAAAGTATAATGGGGTGGTTGACTCGCTTAACCACATGCCTATGCTCAATGGACTGAGTTTTACTCAAATCACTAGTGAGCTACTTGAGTCCATCAGAGGGAAATGTAGGCTTGATCCTACATATTCCAATATTTGGGAAGCCATAGAGAAAGGGGATCCTAACAGATTGGTTCTAATGAGGATGGAGTATCAATGGGTACTCAATAAGGATACAATTGGAAGAATTATAGTGCCCATGATGGATATCTATTGTGCAAAGGTAAGGTGTGTGTCCCTAGAGATTTTGAGATGACACGACATATATTGCATGAGTGTCATGACATACTAGTACGGGACACTTATGACAAGAGAAAGGAGATAAGGAAGAGAGCTCTCACACACTCTCATACACAAGAAGAGGAGCAAACACAGATTGAGGTAAGGAAGAATGATCTTCTTCTACTTTTTTTATTACATAAAGGGAATATACAAGAATGACCTAATACAACAATACAACTAGTACAATATATAAAAGGCAATACGTAACAAAGACCCTAGTGTTCACGAATGAGGATTTGGCAAGAAACAAGTGTTCCATCACTCTTGATAGATAAATATGGTAAAACTCACTAAAAGTGTCCCTGACATGTATCAACATAACCACTATGATATCTCAACGCTACCCTCCAAGATCAACATCATATCTTGTAATCCAATCATCCTCTGAAACTCCTTCATCTTCTCTACTCCAAGTGCTTTAGTGAAAATATCGGCAACCTACTCATCTATCCTCACATAAACAATATCAATATCACCAACTAATAACTTTTCCTTGATGAAGTGATAATGTATCTTGATATGCTTTTTTTCTAGCATGAAAAATAGGATTTCATGTTAACTATATGCTTCTAAGATTATCACATTAAATGATGATAGTCTTTTGCACTTCCACATTTAAATATGCAAGTAGCATCTCTAACCATGATGCTTCACATGCTTCCATTACAACACCTCTATACTCAATCTCCATACTCCACAAAGCAATAGTGGGTTGCATCTTTTTGCTCCATGTAATAGCAACACTCCCAAGTGAGAATTCAAATCCACTAACATCCTAATATGCATCAATGTATCCATGAACCTACAATTCTACACCAACTTCATAAAACAATGCATAAATCTTTTATCTGGAACAATACCAACCCAATATGGATTCGTGTATCCATGAACCTGCAATTCTACACTAGCTTTATAAAATAATGCATAATCCAAAGTAGCACTCACATGATGTAGAGTATGTCTCAAAGCATCTAAATATGATTTCCTAGGAATTGCATAACTTCACTTTGAAGTCATACAATGTAGCTTAGATCAGGTCTTGTAATTGTGAGATGTATCAAACTTTACAATTTTCATGTACATAGTAGCATTTTTTGATGCTTCACCTGATGTAGTATCCAACTTCAAATTTTGATCTAATGCATAGAAATTAGCTTACAATTAGCCATACCATTCTTTTGTAGCATACTCAAGTCATATTGCCTTTGGGACAACCATATATATGTCTTTATATGTATAATCTCAATGCCCAAAAAATAGCACAACACACAAAGATCTTTTATGTCAAATTCTTGCGTAAGGAGTTGCTTTACCTCTTTAATGCTTTCTTCATTATCACCACCTACAATCAAGTCATCAACATAACTAGCCACAATTGTGATGCCATCATCAACCTTCCTTGCATATAATGAGTGATTTGCATCACACATAGAAAGCCTTTTTCAAATCCTTTTTCAACCTGTAAACGTATTCTGGATGCTTTGAATCCTCATATCCTTGTGGATGGTCCATGTATACTTATTCCTACAACTTACCATGTAATAAATCATTCTTCACATCCATCTGATGCAAAATCCATCCTATGCAACAAGTGCTCTAACTATAGCCATTTTAGCTATAAGGCTGAAAGTTTCCTCATGATCAATGCCATATGTCTATGCATATCCTTTTTCTACCAATTGTGTTTTATACTTACTTATGCTACCATTAGCATTATGCTTTACCTTGTAAACCCACTTACAACCTATGGGTTTTCTTCCTTGCAGAAATGGAACCAGCTTCCATGTTTCGTTTCCGTAAAGTGCAGCCATCTCCTCATCCATAGCTTTCTCCCAATATACATTTCCAATTGCATCTTAAAACAAGAAGTTTTAGCATCTTATATTACCTCAGTTATGTAGGCACAATGACGAACCATGTGACTATCAAATGTTGATCATTGCACTGAATTTTGCATCCTCCCAGATCTTCTTGGACATAGGTCACTTCTTCTTGTTGTACCATCTGCATAGTCCTTTCTTACTCCTATAGTCTTCATAGAGGGCAATCCAAGTTTCTCATCAAGGATCTTTTCTGAACCGCTTGATTCTCCACCAAAGTCTTCAAAACTTGTAAATGTTTTATTAATAGCAGAAAAAGCTTTTCTTTACCTTTTTGGATGTAGTTGATGAATTTCTTGGATTGAAAATTCCACACAATCTTCCACTCCATGGGTTTGAGTTGGAACTATTACTGGGTGACATATTATGTCCAATCAGAACCTGAGATTCTACACTTGAGTTTTTAACATTTCCTTTGTCATTTGAGTCAAGATTAAATCCTTCTTTGGAATCAACATAGAAGCTTGACATTTCATCAAACACCTCATCTCTACTTACCTTCACCAGTCGTATGAGTGGGTTGTAACATTTATACCCTCTTGCTTAAGAGAATACATTAGGATACATTTTATTGCTTTTGGATCAAATTTCATCTTCAACTCATCTGGAACATGTACATATGCAATACAATTGAATACTTTCATATGTGATAAACTTGGATTTTTACCTGTAGACCTGTGGATGCATAATTGTTTTGTTGCTTTTTGATGTTTTGATTCTTCAACCTACCCTCACATTCAAAGGTTTACTACAATTCTAGCATCCCTTTACTATCATTGCCTTAATCATTTCTTTGGAAAATTCTATGGCCTCTTTGGCTCCCCCTGCCTTGAATCTATTCTCTAGCCCCTGCATTAGTCTCTTGTTGACCTTGATTGCGGTTATTGTTTCCTCTTCCACTTTCGAAGCCTCTGCCTCGGCCTCTTCCTCTACCATAGTATAATACCTCCTTAGAACTAGCTTTTCCTTGGGGGTTTGAGTCATCACCAAGGTTCTTTTCTTCAATTATCAGAATGAACACAAGATCAGTTTGAGTAGATACCATGTAAAAGAAAATTTGATAAACTTGTGGTGCAACTTCAATACCATCTAGAAGTTACCACAACACATATATATATGATCAAGGTTAGAGAGAAAGAGAGATATTGCTTCTCATGGGGAAAATGCAAGAGATATGGTTATAATGGAAAGTGGACTCAAGATGAGCAAAAGATGAAATCAAATCAATTCAGCTGAAACGCATAACTATAATACAACATAAAAATATTACACAAGAGATAGATGGTTCTATCCACCAATTTATCACTCTTAAGTTGAATCATTCCATCAACATTTGCCATTTTTGCAACAATTTACAATACTGCAAAAACACTAGAAGCATTACCTTTGCTTGAACACTATCACACTATGAATTGATAGTTCAATCTAATAAAACCATAGTTTTTGTGTATCAACAGTACACAAAGTTGTGTATAATTTTGATTTGAAATACTTGGGAGATTTTGAATAGAATGCAAGTTACAATTTTGCAAATTAACCTGTTTTTTCTATGGGCCCCGCTTATCTTGTGAAGCATTGTCAAACCATTAATAGGGAAGGGTTTTAGAAGGTTGAGCTTGAAGTCATGGGGTTTCCTTGAGCCGACATATTCTAAACGGCTTGCTTATTCCTTCTTTTTTTTAATATAAAGGAAGTTCGGCATTAGCCTGCTCTCCCGGACTTGAATTAAATAAAGAAAAGTACAAGAGAAGGGGACTAGTGCCCACGGGACTCCCCAAATCCCACAAAGCAGGGGAAGCTTTTACAGAGCTTAGATGGCATTACAAAGAAGGTTAATCACCCTCTCATCACCCTCATGTGGGGCCCACTTGGGTTTAATCTTGTTATTGATCAAAAGGAGTACTTGATGATGCCTGAAGGGGGGGGGGATTTCTTACAGTTAACAATCCTTTTGCCAAGGAGGAACAATGATTTCTCAATTGACCACTCTTTGGGGGAGTCACCGAAGTTGAAAGCACATCTTTCTCGCCAGATTTTCCATAGGACCTCCCCTCTGATGGCGTTCCAGAGAGTCGTGGAGCAGCCGATTGCTTCTCCCAATAGGGCTTGCTGCCAACTGAGATGTTTCTGAAGTCTAATTTTCTTTCCAACCGTCTACCAGAGTCTGTTGGAGTTGGGGCAGGTAAAGAAGATGTGTGAAACATCTTCGATAGACCGGTAGCAGCGTTTGCACCAGGGAGGAATCCCACAAAATTTGCTAGCCTTAAGGTTGGTCCAGATTCCATGATGAAGAATTTGCCATAAGACGACATAATTTTTGATTTCTATGGGGGGGTGCCAGATAGCCGTGAACTTCATGTCCCACCGAAGCCGCGTCCACGACAGGCACCACTTATTGTTGAGGTTAACCTGATAGTCAATCGTTTCTTTGATGTTCGGGATTTTTGATAGGCTATTCCCATTGTGCCATTTGAGACCAAGCGAGCTCGACGTGTCGTGTCTCATGAGACGGCGACCTTTGTGTCGGTCCCAGGCCAGACATCTGCTTTGCAAAGTGTTCCATTCTTCGTACGAAATGTTGACGCAAGGGTCAATATCCTCAAAGTTGATCCAGTGGTTGGTGTCTTGCTTATTCCTTCTTGAAGTGGAGCTTATTTCCAAGATTCATTTTTCTAGGGAGCTTGCACTTTTCTTATAAGCTTAAAATATGAAAGAACGAACCTACACACCTAAGAGACCCCTTCACATAAAAAATGATCTTTGAGTGATTAGAATATTAAAAAGTGTTTACTACTACACCAAAATCCCTCGAAGAAAGATCAAATTTTTAAATGTTAGATCCTTAGTAACATTAAAAGAATGTTCTCAAGAACATAATTTACTAATATAAATTATTGTAATTATATTTTCTCAAAGAAATCTATAAACTATGCTTCTCCTTCATAAAAGAAATTGTATCTATTTTACTACGATTGCTTAATATACGCACTTGGAAGTGTTCTCTAAGGACGGCGCCACACTGAGTATCTGACGTTGGTCACCAGAGTAGCAATCTGACGACCTCTACTGATTGACTTGCAAGTCTTAAGGTTGAGACAGAGGGCACTTCCATCATCATGAGCAGCGAAGAGGTGGACGACGAAGGAGGAGTCTGGTTTGTGCTGGAAAAGGCATCTCTTGAAGTTGCGAAAGTTGGCAAGGTATGCGCTGTAGGACGCCTTTCCGCGTATGGCTACATGTGTGGTTGTGTGTGTGTGTGTGTGAGAGAGAGAGAGAGAGAGAGAGAGAGAGAGAGAGAGAGAGAGAGAGAGAGAGAGAGAGAGAGAGAGAGAGAGAGAGAGAGAGAGAGAGAGAGAGAGAGAGAGAGAGAGAGAGAGAGAGAGAGAGAGAGAGAGAGAGAGAGAGAGAGAGAGAGAGAGAGAGAGAGAGAGAGAGAGAGAGAGAGAGAGAGAGAGATTATACGATCATTATTTTATAGTCTTCTCCAAAATTCCTTTGTAAACAGAATTACCAGTTGCTAAATTGTGACGACCATGCGAATTTTCTGAGGAAGCACAAGCGTGACCCTGCTACAGTCAGGCCTGACATAGTTCATCAGGTTTTCTCATGATGTAGTTTATGTCTAAGTTTTATGAATGTTTGTCTCTGCGTATGGAGGGTAAATATTTTGGTTCCTTTCATTTCCCTTTGTCCGTAGTAAGCTTGGTCTGTTTAAGTAAGCCATGAATATTCATTGCACTATACCAATAGTTGTTTTGGCAGTCTCGGATGCTTTTTTTTGTTTTGTGCCTGCATCATCCATCATAGCAGGCAACTTATTGTACATCAAGCTGATAACCTGTTTTTGGGAGCCACTTTTCTCAGTCATTCTGTATGTTGGTAGCATTAAGGTCAAGTGCATATCATATTCTTGTTACGGTTACAAACCTGTCCTTCATGTTTCACTGTATAGTTATATTTGGGCTGTTCCCGGATTATTTTGTTACGTACAGAATGCTGCTTAATTTAATGTATGTGGGCTTCAAGTAGAGCAGTATCAAGTCTCCCCGACCTTTTACAATGTTTGTCTCCATTTTATGCACTAAAAAAGGTCGCTTTCATAGATGGTGAAGCTTAGTGGGTCTATCAATGTCACCGCCATTGCCAAACCATTTGAGGTCATGCAAAGGCTAGTATTCTATATGGCCAACTGTTTTTTTTTCTTGTCTCTCAGCTGGCCAACCCTTTTTTTTTTGAATTCTTCTCTCTTTGCGTGATTAAAGACAAAATTAAATTGACATGACGGTTCTCCTTTTCTTATTTACTTCTCAAGTTGTCAACAATTGTTATTTTCTTTTCGACTAAGCTTGGTTGATATATGTTTGTTCAGTCAAAGTTTAGCTACTAACCTTTGCATATTGGCAGGCACTCCTTGCAATCCTTGATAGTCCACTTAACAAAGCTGGAAAACTGAAAGGACTTTATGTCTTGACAGACTCAAAGGTTCTCATACAAGTCAATCCTCACATTCGTATTCCACGGACGTTTAAACGTTTCTGTGGTCTAATGGGTTTGTAACTTTTTCCCTTTTCTATCTTTATTTCTAATTTTTTGCACAGATTTCTCACTCACATAGAAACATACAACTTCATGAATATTGTATGAGAATATAGTGTGAATGAATTGTACCTAATACACAATAAGTGGAGCTTTTAGTGAACTTTTGGTCTAACTTTTGTAGATGCTGTGTTGCAATTCATCCACACCATCATATTGACATAATCTCTACTTTGTCACTTCTATGCTGTTATAAAGATGCCCGCAGCCCTACCTTGCCAAGGATCTAGTGTTCTAGTGAAGAGGGAGAAAGGAAGGGAGCAAGATTGTCTTTTTACTACAATCAAGAAGTATAATATTAATAAGTCATGAATCACTTTCTTGGAGAAAGGGAGGGAGCGAGATTGTCTTTTTACTATAATCAAGAAGTTTAATATTAATAAGTCTTGAGTCACTTTCTTGTGGACAATCATTTCAATATAGTGGCCATAATAAACTACTGAGCACTAGGTTATTTATTCATGGAGTGCATAAGGGGATATGGATTGATGTTTTGCATTGAAGACCTTATTAGAGACTTAAAGACAAACTTCACTCTACATGTATCTTCTAAAGAAAGTTGAAACATTGTAATAATAAGTGATAGTGCTTTACAAGCATGGGGTGCCTAGGCCAAAACTGATGTGGGAGTCATCCCCTTTTCTCCATACACATTCCATTTTTTAAATATATACTAGAGGAGATGAATTCACTAATGTAATGAATTTTAGTTTTCCATTATTCCACTTTTCTTCTTTCCCTAAATGAATAAGGTTCCAAGTCCCTCACCCATCTTCCAATAAGTATGGAGTGATATTTGTGGGTCATATGTACCATGCCATGTTTGAAAACCTGAAGTTACACTCGATGTACAATTTACCTCTTGAAATAAGTATTGATGTCATTTCTCAAGTTTGAAGCATAGTTGCATCGCAACGCGTTGCGAACGGTTGGCAACTTCGCAACCGCAACTTCGCAACGTTGCTACGTTCGCAACGCGTTGCTTTGCATGCATTTTTTTTTAAGTCCAAAAAATACCCAAAATATATTTTACCTTGGAGGGATCATAAATTATTTAAAATCCTATTCAAAATGTCCAATAAATGCAATAAAAACCCTAGGAGAATGAGGAAGACATAAAAAGCTATAAAAGTGTACACTATAGAGATTCAATTGTGTATGCTTTTCTTTATGGGCCTTGTCACCTTGAGATAGCCACATATTTTGGATTTCCAATGTTCTCCTTCTAATGCACTCACAAAGCTTGGACAAAAGTTGCATCCTTGGCCTTTGCCCTTCAAATCCAAGGGTACTCTTCTATGATGATTGATCTGTATAAGTACAGACATCACCATGAATGATTGTAAATGTTGAATTGTGTAGAGACTAATCAAGACTCAATAGTCTATATTATATGTGCATCTCTGGACTCTGTCCTATAATATATTGTATATGTCGGTTTGTATATATGTATTATGTAATAACTTATAAGAAATATGCATGCATGTATGTATGTATGTAATATACATGTATCTCCTTAATACTTATATGTATGTATGTAATATGCATGTATCTACTTCTATGCATGCATGATGAATGCATGCATGCATGATGAATGCATGCATGCATGATGAATGCATGCATGCATGAGGAATGAATGCATGCATGTTGTATGCATGTATGTATGTAATATGTATGTATATGTGTGTATGTAATATGTATGTATATATGCATGTGTAATATACATACGACATGTCGCATGTCTACTTTTAATTCATAATTTACATGTGTGTATATTTATTTAGATGTGTAAAAGGATGCACTTCATCATATATTACCTATAGGAATCTTAGATAACCAAAATATTTAAAAAATAAACAAAAAACAAAAAAATTGCGTTCGCAACGTTTTAGCAACGTCTAGGTCAAAACGTTGCTATGTTGCTAACGCGTTAGCAACGCGTTGCCTTGGACGTTGCTAAAACGTTGCTAACAACACTGGAACTTTGAAGATGAGTATATCCCAAAAAATTACTTCTTTGGATTACTTTGCTTACTCATCCCATTCAAGGGAGAATTTTTTGTTCATTATTTGATCTATTTGAGTTTTATTATTGATATAAATTTCTAATGTCTTATGTCATAACTTGACCGCTTTGTTTTGTTATAGCTCACCCTAGATTCTCGAACACTAGTTGACATTGGTTCATTCACACTTCAAATGCTCATTCTTACTCTTTTTGGAGTGACACTCTAGATTCAACCTTTTATCTTACAATATTTTCGTCTTCCTTTGATTTTCACCTTTGTAGTCTCTTGCATTTTATTTTCAACCTTTGGTTTTCCAACTATTTGGGTTAAGCCTTTTATTTTTGACCTTCCATATTTCGGGATTCAATCTTCCACCAGACTATTAAAGGCTTCCAAATTTGGCCTTCTTATCTTTCCTATCTTCCACACTCTTGGATTTCTCTTTTCATTTTGTTCGTCTAATTTGTTTGCTTTCTTGACTTCTTTGTTTCATATCCGACCTTGTAAATTTTTGTTACTCTTGATTTGATTTTGCTTTCCATTCTTTTGGGTTCTTTTGACTTCATCTTTTTTGGTTCTAGCCTTTTCAATCATCAAGAGTCCTTGAATATGGACTCCTTTGTCCATATTTCACTTTGAGCCTTAACAGAAGTGGGGTATTTTGTTGGCACTACTTTTGTGAGCTTATTTAAAAGTGCTTTTAAACATTTGCTTCCAGAGAGTGTTTTCGAATGCTATTTTTGTCCACTTTTGAGGCACATTATAAGTTGAAGATTTTGTTGAAATGAAAAACACTACTCCTACTCTACTATCAACCACAAAGAAATCTAACTATGGAGGAAGAAACAAAAGATAAAAGAACATGATGAATTATGTAAATGGAAAAGACTTACATAGTATCCTCCATGAGGAGAGGATGCATACTGTTGGCAATAGGCTAGAGTGATTGTATGTGTGAGTGAAGTGAGGCCCTCCTTTTATGGATTAGAAGGCAAATCTCCTTGCATGTGGGATATCTGTGCTAGCATGAGAATGAAACTAGCGTTGGACAAAAGGATGGAGCCTGGAACTCTCAGCACCCCCTCTCCATGTGATGATCCTTTTGTTTTAATGTGGGAAACTAGTGACATATGGCATCACTTAGTCCGTTGGGTTTTTAGATCTAAGGACATATGGGATCCTTAGACATAGCTTGGACATTTGGCATCCAAGTGTGGGATATATGACATCCCTTGGAAGACTTAAATACATCTAGTACATCACATAATAGACCTTGATTTTTAACATCGCCACACGTATGTCTCTCTATAACATCCATCGATCCATTATACAAGTGTGTACCCGTATGTGGTGACTTTACCTTCCAAATGGGATGAAGAACATAACTCGCTGCATGTAGATGAGTATGTAACATCTTCTACCTCTCAATACGTAAAGACTTTTCACTTTTTCTAATTGGGTAGAATCAATGCAATCCAAGGAGAATCTTTTCAATCATTCTATCTCTGAGCTCACAAATCGAGTCCATTGTTGCCCGTTCTTTATCCTCCAAGCATAAAATGTCTAAGATTGGACTCCGTATGTTACAATCTCTCCCACATTCCTCCCAAAAAAAGAACTCACACAATTGCAGAAACATCTTCTTCCTTTTGAGTTTTTTTAAGTCTTTTTCTTGTATATTGAGGGCATACCATCAGAGAGAACAAACCATTGTATACACGCTCATCAAGCAAATCTTTAAACATTATGAATGCATAAGCAAATCTCGTAGGAGAAGGTTTTGACCGAATCTTTTTTACTAATATTTCTACACAATGCAAGCACATTAGGCTTCATTATAACAAATATGACAATCATTGTTGCATTCTTTAGAACAAGCTTCACCCATGCAAGTTTGCCAATGTCCTCAAATAGAAGATCCAAACAATGTCATGTGCATCGTGTATACAAAATGGAGGACCATTATTCCTCCAACATATAACCAACCCTTATACGATTGGATGCATTGTCCATTACAAATTGAACTTCATTATCTTCTCCAACATCTTTGATGTCATCTTTTAAGATCTCAAAAAGGAACTCATCTGATTTAACCTCACAAGAGGTATCCATAGATTTCAAGAAGATTGTACCATGAATATGAATGACCATATATTGGGGATTAATTTGTTTCTAGTATCATACCAAGCATCACACACAATACTACATCCAAAGGTCTTCCATGTTTCAAGGATTTCTAGGAGATCACCTTCTATTGTCCTCACTTCTGCATGCATCTCTTTTGATCTCAATTGTTGATATGATAGGGGCTTATAAGATTGTCTAATTGCCAATAGCTTGGAGCATGTCAATTAAGTAAGGGCTCTCGACTTTCCAAAAAATAATGTCCTCTACAAAAAAATAACGACAAACAATCTTCATCTACCTATCTTCTAGCTTGGACATCCCAAGCTTTGTCCAAAGGCCTCTTTGAACTTTTTGCCTTGTTTATTAGATGACCTATGGATGAGTCTGCAAGTCGAACATCATCACATTGTGATGCATCACCATATGATTCAGCTTGTGATTGCATACTTGCATGGCTTCCACTACCAATATCAAGTGTTTTCCCATGTAAATTCTTGCATGCATCCTCACATTTTTTGGTGCATTTTTACATTTGCCTAGGCCCTACACCATATCCCTTAAGGCCTAACAAATGTGCTATGACCCTATTTGCCCCCCATCCCAAGTATGGGAGCAATATTTATTCTTAGCACTTGACTATAAATGGCCTTTTGCCAAGGTCTTCAACTTCGTCACAAAGTCCCATTCAGCTCATAGTTTTCGAGGCATCTACACAAGTCACAAGATTCACAAATTAAAAAGGAATCAATTGGAGTTTATAGTCTACAAATGAATCATGATATGGTGATTTGTAGCTATAGCTTATAGGCTATAGGCTATAGCCTACACCCTATCAAAAGCGTAGTTATTTCTAACGGTTTCTTGACTTTTGATGTTTAGCTGACGTATGATGAGCAAGGAAAAATGTTTTTGACGCGATTTGATGTCACCAAAAAAAAAAGTTAAAAACAAAGGTAGAAATATCATGGTAGCATACATGAATTAATAGTGAGATTAAAGATGATGACTATTAAACAAAATAACGACCAAACTCAAGTCCAAATTCAAATAGAGTTGATCCGAATTGCTCAACTCCTTGAATTATTAGTGAGATTAAAGATGGACTATTAAACAAAATAACGACCAAACTCAAGTCCAAATTCAAATAGAGTTGATCCGAATTGCTCAACTCCTTGAACTCTTACTGTGCCTACAAGAACTAGACAAACTAGTTCTGATACCAAATTGTTTTCCCAGAAAGAAATAATATAGCACATATGAGAGAACATGAACACATAAACTCAAAAGAATACTCAAAGTATTTTGAAGAGTCATATGCTCCAATTATGAATTATGTGTACAAAATGATGATATGCC
The DNA here is from genome assembly GCA_020310875.1 of Ceratopteris richardii. Taxonomy (NCBI): domain Eukaryota; kingdom Viridiplantae; phylum Streptophyta; class Polypodiopsida; order Polypodiales; family Pteridaceae; genus Ceratopteris; species Ceratopteris richardii. The sequence goes on from CM035444.1 coordinate 26,252,072, forward strand.
CCAAATCTAACTCAAAAGATACACGAGAAATACTCACGACCCATCAAAACCAAAGAGAGCATGTGAGGATAAGGGCAAAGACATGAAGAGACTAGGGCAAGATCTCCTAAGCAACCTCTTACAAGATTAGGAGAGACCTCCAAGTTTATGAACATACACTACTGCTGCAAGAGAAGAAATATGAGCCCATAACGAAGCTCTTATATAGAGTAAGGCTGGCGATAGCTTTTCTCCAAAAAGCTAATGGAAAAGCATCGTCAGCATGGAGATTTTTTCGTAGAAGTCACTATTGGCTTTGACTTTTATTGTATATGCTTTATTGTAGCATGTGTGCTGCATTTGATGTGCATGTCATTAACCAGAGGCATTCCATCTTGCTGATATGTGCTTAGTAAGATTTTGACATGTATCAAACTGCTTTTCATGTGTTTTTGGACTTATGATCAGAAATTAGGGTTTACCTTTTGAAGCGTTTAGTGATGTTAAATGGCTAAGTGCCATATATCGTTGGAAATCTCTCTTTGAGTACTTCAGGATATGAAGATACTTTCTCATACAAATTTTAAACATGTTTGACCAAGTTTTACCAGTCAAAGACCTGGTATGACTTTTTGACCATATCCTAATGTAATCTAAATGTTCATGAATATGTACTCAGAGAGAGAGAGAGAGAGAGAGAGAGAGAGAGAGAGAGAGAGAGAGAGAGAGAGAGAGAGAGAGAGAGAGAGAGAGAGAGAGAGAGAGAGAGAGAGAGAGAGAGAGAGAGAGAGAGAGAGAGAGAGAGAGAGAGAGAGAGAGAGAGAGAGAGAGAGAGAGAGAGAGAGAGAGAGAGAGAGAGAGAGAGAGAGAGAGAGGGGGATTGATTGATTGATTGATTGATTGATTGGAATCCAGTACAACTCCTGCAAAAGCTTAGTATTCGTGCATCAAATGGACCAGAGAAACTCTTGAGGGTTGTGAAACAGCCAGTCACAAAACATCTGCCGGTTGGAGCTCGTTATGTAGGTAAAGTAGTTTGGTGCAAAATTATTATTTGGTGTCTATAAACACACTAAGAGGGATCATTGTTGTTAAAGCATTTGCTTAATGAGTAGACTTGCTCTTCTTCTTTGGTGACTGTCTGTGTCCTGCTTTGTAATAATATTACCTCACAAGGTTGTACCTATTGTATGGAATCTAGATAGCGACCACAGTCTGTGTCTATCAAATTCGTGGTATTTGTATCATATACCCTTGCAGTAAAAAAAAAGAACAATGTAGAGCTCCTATCAATAACTATTTCTTAGTGCATAGTTAGAATATTATGAACTAATTTCTCTAGGGTGTTAACGCATTCATGACTTTTCTCTAATAATTGCACGCCAAGATCAGCATTCCTTCAAGTGGATAGGTAATGTCATTGATTTTAGAAAGACTCTTTATTAAAGTCTGCACCTACTCTAGGGCACTGATGACGCGAGTAGAGATGTCATAGCTATTTGTCCAAGCTATGCATGATAAAGTTTAATTCTGATACTTCTTGTTTAGGACAGACATAGAAGTTGACGATGCACATTTTATTTCGTTGTGCTTTTGTTTAATTTGCTTATATTCATATATTTATATATATATAATCATTATTTATTTATTTATTTATGGAATTATTATTTTTTATTTATTTTCTTTTATTTTAAATTCTATTTTTATATATTTTATATTTTATATTTTTTATTTTAATTTGTTTCTTTTTCAATTTATTATTATTTAATTATTTATTATTTTTTTATTTTTTATTTTTTATTTTATTTTTATTATTTATTTATTATTTTTTGTTTTGTGTGTGTGTATGTGTATGTGTATGTGTATGTGTATGTGTATGTGTATGTGTATGTGTTCGTGTTCATGTGAGTGTGTGTGCATCTCTTTTTGTATTGGTTTTCTTTCTTGGTTTTTTCTTTCTTGGTTGTAACATGTCTTATATTGGTCTTAAGTCTCTTGCTTTTGTTTGTTATTTTTTCCAATGTGTATGTATTTGTGTTCTCTATCTTGAGTTCGTAAGTTTGGATAACTCTGAACTTATGAAGGTATATATAATGTCATTGAATGCTAATGGTAAACATCTCGCCCCTTTTTTTTAAGTTTGTCAAGACATTGTTTTATTTTATTCTGACTGAATGTGACTGTCTTTTGATATGGGAATGCAGAATCCATATGAGATTATTTTAGAAGAGGCATATATTTTATTTTCCATTGTTTACTTCATACCATGCTTATTGGGTAGTTTTACTTCACAGGGTTATCATATAGTGCTCCTAAAGTTATCAAACTTCATGATTATGTTGCAGCAATGGGACTGAAACAGAAGATGGTATTTGTGGTAAGTCATCTTTTCAAGGGATATGATTTTGATGCTGCTGTTGGTTTTTGGGCAACTGATAGGTGCACTGCAGGTTGGTGCGATGGCCCATGGAAAGATAGAGGCTGATTACATTGAGGATCTGATAGCAGGTATGTGAGGATCACAATTTCTCATGGTTAATTGGAAGAAAAGATAAATCTCCATATAAGGGTATCCTATCTTGTTTGTTCTTGAAGAGAAGCCAATAAGCTGCTCTTGTTTTGCAGTGTCTGAATATCCTTTAAGTGCTGCTTGCTGCATTGGCCGCATCTGCAATGCACTCGAACAACAGTACAAGATCTTGTAGCAGGAACTTTGTTCATTCTGTAGGGTTTGAGGAGAGGCATCTTTGTGGAGTTCATCCTAAAATTTCTCACATGGATTCGGAGGGCTGGTCATTGCAGTATGCTTTACAAGTATATGCTGAATTTGCAAGTCTGATGCACTTGTGAGCTATGTTCAAACGAAGGACTGTGACATTGAGAGACTTAAAGACTTTTCTGGTAGTTATGATTGCCGAACAAAGCAGTCCTTATTTCATTTTGAGGAAGGCAAACCTCTCACTTAACGTCATGGAGTGATTCATCAGGGTTTGGCTTAAGCTATTGATATAATGTGCAAGAGTAGGGTGTCTCCGTATGGTTCATCTATGGGATCTCCTGCTTATTGTTTTTCCATGATTGCAATATAATGAAAGTTTCCTATTGTGTTCTTGTGGTTTTTAGAAAGCTTTGATGCTCTAATGAGTTTTTGATGGATGGATTCCTTTCAATCCTATCATCACGGTTGAAATGAAATCATTTTAGATCAGTGTGATAGATGCATGATTATTGAGCTTCTGTCATGTGGTTTTGCACATGGTAACTTCTTCTCTTTTGATCTGTCGACAATTGCCATGAAAGCCTATTCTGATAGTGTTCTGTATCACTCCACTTTCCTTTATTTGTGACAGACGCGTGAAATAAATTAATTAATCATCTCTTATGGGTAGGCTATATTTGTTTCAGCACCCTTCCTTGAGATAATATATTCTTGCTATTCTTGAGCTTGCAATTTTGCTTGTAAATATGACAGAAACCTGAAGTAAATTCATTAGTTACCTCTTATGTATTTGTCTCAACACCCTTTGTTGACTACATATATTCTTGCTGTTCACAAGCTTGCAATTTTGCTTGTGACTGTATGATGTGCTGTATTTTGTAATGCTCCTTACACCATGGCAGCTACTGCTTATGGTTCTTTGCATTTTGGAAGCAAATATGGCTCCTATCATGAAGGTCTTGAGACTGGTAGAGTTGGAGGCCTTTCTAGAATCATTGCAATTAAGAAGTTTTGCTTATCCATGTAAATATTAACTCCCTATCATATGATTCTCGTTGACAGATCTTAGATCCCCTTCCAAAAGCCCACAGTTTGAATGGTTGGGTTGTTGGGAGAAGATTAATTTTGGAATCAGATCTGTATTAGAGTCTTGACAAAGTTAATGCTCAACGTTAATGAACCCGGGAATTTTCACAATGATTATGAAGGATAGAGACATTTGTGCATGACGACCAAGTTTGTTCATCACTTTCAACTCCATAGTGCAAAAGGTTTTGGTCAAAGTCAAACAACAGGTATAAGACCAATGCCAGCTATCTTGTAGGACTTCCTTTTGTATCAACTGCCCTTGTGAAGAGCTGCTTCTTGGAATCACCTTCTGTACAGTTGGAGGCCTTTCTAGAATCATTGCAATTAAGAAGTTTTGCTTACCCATGTAAATATTAACTCCCTATCATATGATTCTCGTTGACAGATCTTAGATCCCCTTCCAAAAGCCCACAGTTTGAATGGTTGGGTTGTTGGGGGAAGATTAATTTTGGAATCAGATCTGTATTAGAGTCTTGACAAAGTTAATGCACAACGTTAATGAACCCGGGAATTTTCACAATGATTATGAAGGATAGAGACATTTGTGCATGACGACCAAGTTTGTTCATCACTTTCAACTCCATGTTGCAAAAGGTTTTGGTCAAAGTCAAACAACAGGTATAAGACCAATGCCAGCTATCTTGTAGGACTTCCTTTTGTATCAACTGCCCTTGTGAAGAGCTGCTTCTTGGAATCACCTTCTGTACGTACTCTCTCTGCTTCTAATATTTTGGTTTGGAGCTTCGTTCACTTTATTTACATTCAAGATCATGGACTTCATTTGGAAGTTTTGTGGAGTACTTCGATTTTATAGTAAATTAAATAATGACAAATTTTGTAACTTCACCTTCGATAAAGACATCATGGTTTTTCTTTTTCATAAACAATCATAAAAATTGATAATTTTTTGCATGGATAGTTGAAAGTATACACAAGATTGAAATCACGTGTGGTTAACTATGTAAAATTGATATATTTATTGCCTCTAATATCAGTTTACTCATGATTGCTTCAAAAGAGAGATTCCATGTCCCTTGGACTCTTCTTTTGCTTCTCTCTTTGGCTGTCCATTGAAACCTTTAGCCACACTTGTGTTATGATTACCGATTGTACACATGAATGTCTTGTTTTTGCGTACACTAGTTTTGGAAGTGCATTTATTCGGGCTTTTGTTTATATTTGAGAACTTGTGTACTTTTGTGCATTTGTAAGAACTTGTATATCTTGCATGTCTGGATGCTTATGCATTAGGTAGCACTTGATTGTGCTTGTTTCTCCTTTGTGTGCTTTTTGAGCTTTAATAATTGCTTTCATTTTTGTAAAGCATGTTTATTACTTTGTCCTTTTTAGGATTTGATCCTTTTATAGTTTTTGCATTTTTGGTGCTTTTCGTGTTCTTTTGTGTTTATGTAGCAATTCGTTTACTTCGTCTGCTTTTAGTGCTCAAAATGATATGCGTGGAATTCAATCTTGAGACGATAAGCCAAAAGGCTCATAACATTACTTATTATGGAGATTTATAAGAAAAAATTTTCTTGCTATTCAAGGCTTATGAGATCACATCAGTGTTGATTCTCTTAGACTTGGAGGCTGATTCCGAAGAATCAAAGGATCACAAGAGATTGTTAGCAAGCTCTTCATTCTCTACATCAAGAGAGCCTTGTACTCATATTGATATTACACAAGCTTCCACACCAGGTCAAGAGCAAAGATGTTGGAATGGTTGAGGTTCTCATACGTTCATTCTTAGTTAAAAGATCAGTTATTTTTCATATGCGCTCTTTTCAATCTTCTCAAGCAGAATGGGGAATCTTCAACAATGTATTCTCTTCTTACGATAGAACAAGGGATTCGAGTATAAGAAGAGAGCTAAATTATTTGAGGATGCATGTAGATTAAAGTATGCGAAAACAACTTGTAAATATACAAGAGTTAGATAATATATAGATATTGATGAAAAGGTCGAAGAAGGTTGGCTCATCAACATCACATGGTGCACTTTCATATCTGTCTTTTGTTAATTACTTTCCTTGCTACATCCGTGAGAGATAATTGGGAACTATTGACCACTTAGAAGCTTAAGAGACATTTATTGAACTTCAATTCTTCATAGAATCGAAACTAACTTCTTCATCATGTTTGAGTTAGGATTCATATTTAAAAGAATGAAATATATTTTTCTCTTGAAAAGAAATTAGTCACTTATATTTCAGATTGTGAGGAAAAAAAGTTAAAGAGAAGAGAGATCAATATGCATCTAGTAATTTGGTTGGAGTACAAAAGCAAGATAATGCTTGTAGTTTAGAAAATGACTTTAAAGATGTTGATGCTATCAATGATGTATACTTTTATGGCTACTAAAAATTACATGCTCATGAATATTTTCTATTTAATGCTTAGATCATCTCCTATTTGGTTCTTTGATAGTGGTATATTTCTTCACATTGCATGTAACGAAGATCTTACTACATTTTACCTTTTGTTAGATTTGATAATATCATTTATTGTGCTATCAATAATGAACATAAAAGTAAGAGGATTAGGCACAAAGAAACTTATCAATATCCATATTTTCCATAGAGTCTCCCCTCTTATAGCATTCCACGATGTTGAGGAACATCCGATTGCTTCACCCAGCAAAGCTTGCTTCCAGTTGATTTGTCCCTGTAACAACATGATTCTCTCAAGGGCATGCCAAACCGATATAGATTTGGGGCATGAATAGAAGAGGTGTCCCAAGTCTTCCATGCCAACTTTGGAAGCCCCCCTAAAGAATGGTTGATCGAAAAATCTCTTTTCCTTTTAGGCAAAAGAATTTCCAATTGTAAGAAGCACCGCCCTTTAGAGATCATAGTGCTCTTCCTAGAGAGGAATAAGATCAAAACCAAGTGGGCCCCACATGAGGGGGACGAGAGGGTTATCAACCTTCTTTGTGTTTTTTTAAGTAATCTATAAGCAACCCTTGCTTTGTGGGATACACGGGGGTCCCATGGGTGCTAGGCCCGTTCACTTGTACAACTATAATTTCTATTAATTAAAGTCCAGAAGAGTAGGCTCTTCCGAACTTCCTTTTCAAAAAAGAAAAAAAAAAACTTATCAATATTGAATAATTTTCTTACATGATTTCCTATTCGTTTTACATACCAAAATGAGTACATACCTCATATCAATCTTTTCTCTTAGAACATAATAATGTCAAGTTACTCTCAAAGAGTATATTAGAGGCATTGATTATGGAAGACTTATTTTTACAGGAACGTTCCCTAAGGGATCATAAGTTCGATCATTGTGAGATGTACATTTCTGGTTCGGCTTCGATGTTTTGCATATGAAATATGCATGTTCTACCTAAGTTTCACTCGCTCACTTATTATATAGGACTTTTGTAGTCGTGTTTGGAGGGAAAGAATAAAGTTTTGGAGAATACCAAATTCTTGGAGTTTATAGAACTTGATGTGACAAATTTTTTTCTCAGCCAAATAGACTTTTGGGGAGTACAAGTAGGAAAAAAACACTTTAAAGTGGAAAAATAGTGCTCCAATATATGTAACTATGCTTGTACACATCACTATTAAATGTTCTCATGAAAGTGATGAGATGAACAAAGTGCTAGCATTCATTTATAGGTTCCTTGCTTTATGGACTATAATCAATTCACAAAAGGGAATTATTATAAATCTCTTTGAAAATCTTCAACTTCTCATGATTGCAAATATAGAGGTTGAGCTAAAGAGATACGACTCAAATTTGAGAACCCGGAGGGTGATTTTGTCCCTCCAGCATTGGTGAAGCTTGAGAAAAGAGATATTGAGTTGGTGGAATATTCTCAAGAAGGTTTCATTCAACTCAAGAGGGATGTAAGTTAAACAATGTGGTGAGGATCATGAAAAAAATTGTAAGCCTTTGATTTAGATCATTAAAATCATTAATGCGGGTTTAGGAGTGAGAAATGAGAAGTGAAAAGGTTCACCAAAAGACACACACTTGACTTGAGCACATTATGATGAAGGAGAAGCATTGATTTAAAGTGAGATCAATGAGAATTTTTTACGAAAAAATAAAAGAATTGGTTGTACTTAGTTCCATGCAGCAAGATGAGAGGAGTTATATTTTAAGGAAGCGTAGGATCCTTGATGCATGTGGTCAAGTGCTTCAGAGGATGTAACAATGTGATGAATGGATTTTAAATCCAATTATATAATCATTGTAGTGATGGCATGTTGAAAGGACAATGAGATAGTGAATTGAATACGAAAAATACAAAAAATTGGGTGCATTACAATAATTAAGAACTGCATTAGACATAAGAAATTCAAGCAAATTGAAGTGGCATATAATGGCAGTACAAGACAACAACAAGAGCATTAGTGGTTGTAATTAGGAATGAGTGGGGTGTAGCAAGGCATCAATGGTAGAGCTTACATTTATAGGGCAAAAGGAGTGTTAGAGACAACACATGTAGGCATCAGAGATGACTATTTAGGTTGAAGATTACCATAGGTAATAGGGTAATAGGTTTGTCCAACAACAATGGAGCAAGTGCAACCAATAGAGTTCGTGATGCAATTGCTATAAGTGGCAAAGGGATTCAACATATGAGTCTAGCCAATGGATCTAGAGAGAAACTTACATGCATAAAAGGTGATATAGTTTTGTGGTTACCTTTCTTTCAAGAGTTAATTAATTGATTAATTGTTGGTACATGAGAATCAAATGAAAAAAAATATATGGTGTGAAAGAGGTCACAATATTGCTCAATAGATAATGAGGATTGAATTTTTGGTAATGAATTCTAAGGGCATCTTTTGACTAGGTAGCAAAGTTATTGAGGGAGTCAGCTATCAAGAAAAATGAGAGGATATGAAAGCATAGATGCCCCCTTCAATAAGAAAGGCTATCTTGTGTTGTCTTTCAAGAACAATAAATACCTCGTTGTGACTTGAAAAGCCACCAAGAAAATTGTACATTTTCTTGCATGCTACTCTTTCGAAAAAATGGTTTGTATGGCTGCATACACCTTCTTCAAGTTGATGCACTCTGAGTCTTCCATTCTTTTTTGGTACTACAACTATGGAAGACACCCACTTAATGTGCTCTGTTTCATATTTGAATCATACAATTAGTATCTTTCTTTATCCTAGCTGAATAGACATCATTGTATCTAGAGTCATATCGATCTTGTTGTGAGCAGATCTCTAGATCTACTCCCTTTAGATCCTTCTATGTACAAGGAAAAACATCCCTATACTCTTAAATATTGATACTTTCACTTTCATGTTCTTCATAAGATTGCTTGTCATTTATTTCTTCTTCCCACTATCAGTATGAATAAACTTAGGTCTTAACCATCTTCATCCACACATTCCAACAAAGTGACAATTTTTTCGTTCACACACACATATAAAGTGACTAGAATCTCCATCCATCCATATGGTCAAAGGCTTCATCTAGAAAGCTTTGAGGCATGAAGGATAAATCCTTTAATGGCCTCTCTTCTCCGCTAATTGGTATCAAATTTTGAAGCCTTTTCTCTTCTCTCTTGGTTGCCATGTAGATCCACTGATTGTATATTCATGCATACAAGATTGATCACTCGATCCATCACTATGGATAGAATGTCATCTTCTTCTTTGTGGATTGGACTCCATTGGAGAGGGGCAACATCTGTGTATGAGAATTTTTATGAATTTATTTTGGTTGTTGTCCACCAGTGCTATAAATACAAGGAATCTCTTCCCTAATATTCCACTACCTTCAGTTGATGCATGGTCTCTATAGGATCATCCCATAATTTTGTGCTTTGTCAAATTGACATATAGCCAAGGTATGTTCAAAGTCGACATCACATGTTGTAAAGGTTACATTTTTAAGTAGATCTAGTGGGTGATCAACATGACCATCTACTAATTCTAATTCCATTCAAGTTGGTATCCATGAAGGTTTTCCCCATTTGTACCATATCTCTTTGGTGGAAATCCCTAATCCTACACTCGTATCCACAATAGCTTTCCTCATATATCACTGTTATGCTTATGTGACCACTGAAAGTATCCTTCACAAGGTGATGTACTAGAAAAGAACTCTAGGTTTGGTATTCAACCAAACATCCTCTATAGATATCTCAGTGATTACCTATCTTAACATATTAATGAAATTCTTCTTAAATTTTGGGAATTCTCATTAATTCTCATATTCCTCAATACAAGTTCATGTTTATTTATGCTACAAGAGGTGGTTTCAGGTTTTAAGGCTTTACCATAGCGTAAGAGTATGAATTGTGAGGATGTCTTGGTGGAACTATTATGATTAAATGAGAAGACCTTTCTATTTTATTTTTGTAAATTTTAGAATTTTTCAATCCCACCCATTAGGAACTATTGCATCTTCTAAAGATTTTTTTTTGACTTTCATCTTGAGATGCAAGTGTCTTGGATGAATGAAGCCATAAAATAACTAGGAAGATCCTCTAATGGGAGGGATGCATGGTCTCTATAGGATCATCCCATAATTTTGTGCTTTTTCAAATTGACATATAGCCAAGGTATGTTCAAAGTCGACCTCACATGTTGTAAAGGTTACATTTTTAAGTAGATCTAGTGGGTGATCAACATGACCATCCACTAATTCTAATTTCATTTAAGTTGGTATCCATGAAGGTTTTCCCCATTTGTACCATATCTCTTTGGTGGAAATCCCTAATCCAACACCTGTATCCACAATAGCTTTCCTCATATATCACTTTTATGCTTATCTGACCACTGAAAGTATCCTTCACAAGATGATGTACTAGAAAAGAACTCTAGGTTTGGTATTCAACCAAACATCCTCTATAGATATCTCAGTGATTACCTATCTTAACATATTAATGAAATTCTTCTTAAATTTTGGGAATTCTCATCAATTCTCATATTCCGCAAAATACAAGTTCATGTTTATTTATGCTAGGAGAGGTGGTTTCAAGTTGTAAGGCTTTAGCATAGCGTAAGAGTATGAATTGTGAGGATGTTTTGGTGGAACTATTACGATTAAATGAGAAGACCTTTCTATTTTATTTTTGTAAATTTTAGAATCTTTCAATCCCACTTATTAGGAACTATTTCATCTTCTAAAGATTTTTTTTTTTGACTTTCATCTTGATATGCAAGTGTCTTGGATGAATGAAGCCATAAAATAACTAGGAAGACCCTCTAATGGGAGGGATTTTCCAAAGTTTCATGATACCATTGAATACTTTGCACTATTCTTATTGGCATAAACCAAACTTAGAACATGTTGATTCAAGTTTTTTAAGTTAAAATGCTCGTATTTCATTTCAATCATTATGTGTGATGGAATTAATGTGAGGGCTCTATGTCAAGGTATTCATAAATCTTTATGATGATATGTTGAGAGTCCATCTTAATTAGGATAGATGTGAAATCACACAAGAGAGGCTAAAATCTCTTTGATTTTAGTTGTAATTTACCTCATTTAGAACATTTTGAATGTTCCTCTCTAATATTTTTTATACTTAGAACTATCATATAAAAATTCTAGGTTCAAATATAATGTATACATTATGTTGGAGTGACATCATATTGAAAGGATTTTACCCCAAAAGGTTTTCAAAGAAATAATTTAAGTCATTGAAGAACTTAGATATGTTTGCGTGCCTTCTAATTCATCTATCCGTTTCTTTCTTACCATTGATACAGTATGAGAGTCTATCAAAATCCTATTTCCTCCTTTTGCTTACTTCATTTCTAAGAGAGACATACTTAATGGTAACATTAAGTATCTGATACCTTAGTATCATTCTCAAAAGGAATTGTGAAGTCCATGTATTGCAAAATCTACTTAGCATGATTTTCTAGGTACATTAGCCTCACTTCCAAATGTCTTTTTTCCATCCAATAATAAAATTTCTATTGAATTCTATCGGCATCCAAAACATATGTTATTCATATTAATGCATGTTTTGAAATGCCAATGCATATATTTAATTGTCACAAGGAAGGAGATAAGGAAGAGAGCTCACACACACACTCTCACTCTCAAGGAGAAGCACACACATAGACTGAGGCAAGGAAGAATAATCTTCTTCTCCTTCTTCTATTACATAAAAAGGAATGTACAAGAATGACCTTAAACAAGAATACAACAAGTGCAATATATAAAGACCAATACATAAGGAAAAACCTAATATCCGCGAATGAGTGAGCTGGCAAGGAACAAATGTGCCATCACTCTCGGTAGATAAATCTAGTAAAGCTCAATGAAGTATCCCTGACATATACCAGTGTGACCACTATACATGTCAGAGAAACAAAAAACTGATACGTGTCACCCTGGATTGTCACATGTTGAGCTTGATATCTCAACACTCCCCCTCAAGTTCAACGTCATGCCCTCTAATCGAAGCATCTTTCAAAACATCTTCAGCTTCTGCTCCAAGTGCTTTAGTGAAAATATCAGCAACCTGCTCATCTATTCTCACATAAACAAGATCAATATCACCTGCTAATACCTTCTCCCTGATGAAGTGATAATGTACCTCGATATGCTTTTTTCTAGCATGAAAAAATACTTCTAAGATTATCACAATAGATAGTGATAGGTTTTGCACTTCCACACCTAAATTTGCAAGTAGAATCTCTAGCCATGATGCCTCACATGCTGCCATTGCAGCACCTCTATACTCAACGTTTGTACTCGACAAAGCAATAGTGGGTTGCTTCTTGCTGCTCCATGTAATAGCTGCACCTCCAAGTGAGAATAGAAATCCACTAGTAGATCTTCTATCTGAAGTACTACCAACATAATCTACATCGGTATATCCATGAACTTGCAAATCTACACCAACTTCATAAAACAATGCATAATCCAAAGTAGCACTCACATAATGGAGAGTGCGCCTCAAAGCATCCAAATGTGGTTTCTTGGGAACTTGCATAAACTGACTTTCAAGTCCAACTGTGTAGCTAAGATCAGGCCTTGTAATTGCGAGATATATCAAGCTTCCCACAATTTTCCTATACATAGTAGCATTTTCCAATGGTTCACCTGACGTAGTGTCTAACTTCAAATTCTCATCTAATGGCATAGAAATTGGCTTACAATTAGCCATATCATACTTTTGCAACATATTCAAGGCATATTGCCTTTGTGACATCCATACACCTGTTTTTGTATGAATAAACTCAATGCCCAAGAAATAACGCAACACACCAAGATCTTTCATGTCGAATTCTTGCATAAGAAGTTGCTTTACCTCTTTGATGCTTTCTTCATGATCACCACCTACAATCACGTCATCAACATAAATAGGCACAATCGTGATGTCATCATCAGCCTTCCTTGCATATAGTGAATGATCTGCATCACACATAGAAAACCCAATGCTAGTTAAGTAATCAACAATCCTTGCATGCCATGCACGTGGAGCTTGCATCAGCCCATATAAAGCCTTTTGCAACCTGCAAACATATTTTGGATGCTTTGAATCTCCATATCCTTGTGGCTGATCCATATATATTTCTCCCTATAACTCACCATGTAGGAAAGCATTCTTCACATACATCTGATGCAAAGTCCATCCTTTTCATGTAGCTAATGCAACAAGTGTTCTGACAATAGACATTTTAGCTATAGGGCTGAATGTTTCCTCATAACCAATGCCATATGTCTATGCATATCCTTTAGCTACCAATCATGCTTTATACCTGCTTATGCTTCCATCAGCATTATGCTTTACCTTGTAAACCCATTTGCAGCCTATGGGTTTCTTTCCTTGTGACAATGGAACCAGCTTCCATGTATCATTCCCATAAAGTGCAGCCATCTCCTCATCCATAGCTTTTTCCCAATCTGCATTTCCAATTGCATCTTCAAAGCAAGAAGGTTCAACATCTTGTATTACCTTTGTCATGTAGGCACAATGACGAGCCATGTAACTATCATATGTCAATCCTTGCACTGAATTCCATATCCTCCTGGATCTTCTTGGTCCTGGGTCACTTCTTGTATCATCTGCATATGCCTTTCTTACTCCTGGAGTCTTCACAGAGGGCAATCCAAGTTCCTCATCAAGACTCTTTTCTGAACCACTTGAATCTCCATCAATGTCTTCAAAACTTGCACATGTTTTATGACCAGCGGAAAGGCTTTCTTTACCTTTCTTGGATGTATTTGATGAATTTGTTGGACTAAAATTTCCACGTAATCTTCCACTCCACGGATTTGAGTTGGAACTATTGCTTGGTGATGCATCCGGTCCACTCAAAACCTGAGATTTTGCTCTTGATTTTTCAGCATTTTCCTTGCCATTTGGTTCAAGACTGAGTCCTTCTTTGGCATCTACATAGAAACTTGACATTTCATTAAATACCACATCTCTGCTTACCTTCACCTGTCGTGTGAGTGGGTTATAACATTTATATCCCTTTTGCTCAAGGGAGTATCCAATGAAGACACATTTTTCTACTTTTGGATCAAGCTTCATCCTCAACTCATTTGGAACGTGTACATATGCAATACAGTAAAAAAAACTTTCATATGTGATAAGTTTGGATTTTTACTTGTGAACTTCTCTTCAAGGGTAACTTGATGTACAAAAGTCCAACTTCTGTTCATGACGTATACAGCCGTATGCACAACTTCTGCCCAATAACAATGAGGCATATTCTTTTGAGCCATCAAGGCTCTTGCTATTTCTGCAATATCTCTATTTTTGCATTCAACGACACCGTTCTATTGTGGTGTGTACTTGCATGAAAAATGATGTCAAATTCCATGACTTTTAAGAAAATTGCTGAACTCATTTGACATGTATACACCTCCTCCATCAAACCTTAATATCTGAATATACTTTCCTGTCTGCTTTTCCACCATAGCTTTAAAATTCTGTAAGTGAGTGAATACTTCACTCTTCTCTTTCATGAAATATACCCACACTTTTTGTGTATGATTATCAATGAAAGTAACATAAAACCTGCAACCGCCCATAGATGTGGTCTTTGCAGGACCCCAAACATCTGTATGTACTATTTCTAGCACATTCTCATTAACATGCTTGTCATGTGGAAATGATGATCTTGACTGTTTACCAAATTGACATGCTTCACATACCTTTTGCATCTCTGAAACCTTGAAATTTGGTAGTCCATGAACAATATCCTTTGATTGCATTAGTTTCAACCTTTGTAGATTTGCATGTCCAATTTGTTTGTGCCAAATCTCTATATCAGCAATAACTCCTGCAACTTTTGCAAACATGGCTGCATTCATTTCAGGAACTTTCACATTCAAGGTGAACATCCTACCCACTTTGTTTCCTTTGGCAATGAATCATCCACTGGTCAACCATTTGTCCAACAAAAACCAGATTCTTTGTTATGTTTGGAACATGCAGCACATCAGAAAGATGTTTTACCTTCTCATTCTCCATAGACAGTGCTATGTTTCCTGTATGCTCGATAGGATGCGATGTATCATCACCTGTTTCAACATATCTAGGAACTAACGATTTTTGCAAACTACTAAATCGTTTTGCATGACTGGTCATATGATTTGAAGCACCTGAATCAACATACCAGACATTATCATTCGATTTTGAAATACCAGCAGACATCGTATTCATCATGTGATGTTGAACCATGAACAACTTCTCAGAATCATCTGCACTTGTGGATGCATAGTTGTTTTGCTACCTTCTATTATTTTGATTCTTCAACCTGCAATCATGTTCAAAGTGTCCAGGTTTACCACAATTCCAACATCCTTTAATATCATGACTTGAATCATTTCTTTGGAAATTTTTGTGACCTCTTTGGCTCCCCCTGCCTCGAAATTTTCCTCTTCCTCCTACATGATTCTGTTGTTGACCTTGGTCTTGGTTACTGTTTCCTCTTCCATTTTTGAAACCTCTACCTCTACCTCTTCCTCTGCCAGAGTAGAATACCTGCTCAGAACTGGGCTTTCCGTGGGAGTTTGAATCCTCACCAAGATTCTTTCTTCAATAATTAGCATGGATACCAAATCAGCAAAATTTGAAATATTTTCTCTAGTCTGTATAGACGTTCTGAATTGCTTATATGCAGCTCCTAACCACAAAGGCACACTTCCACCTTATCATCATCATCTACATTCATGCCAATAGATGCAAGTGACTCACATATGCTTTTGATTTTGAGAGTGTAGTCACTTACCGACATGCTCTTCTTTTCCAATGTATGCAGCTCGTTCTTGAGTTGCAATTTCTGTGCCTTTGTATTAGTCTCATACAAAGTGACCAAATTGTTCCAAGCCTCTTTCGGAGTTTTGGCATCCTGTATGTGCCCAATCATGCTATCCTCTATGCTAACAGATAGCCAAGAT
>CM035444.1:26270712-26368212 GCA_020310875.1 Ceratopteris richardii
GAGATGGGTTTATCACCTGCAAAAGATAAATAGCCAGAAGTACTTCTTCTATAATCCTTACATCCTACCCAATCTGCATCTAAGTACAACTTTATGTCCAAATTTGATGTGTATGGGAAGTAAAGACCTTGATTTTGAGTACCTTTGAGATACTTCAAAATTCTTTTAGGAGCTTCCAAGTGAGGTGCTCTAGGTTTATGCATGAATTGGCTCATAACACTTACTCCATAAAATATGTCAATCCTTGTTAATGTTGCATAGTTTAGATTTCCAACTATGCTTTAATAACCTGGAATGTCTTCAAGCAAATCAACTTCATGAGCACTCAATTTATGATTTACCTCCATAGGGATGCTAGCTACTTTTGCATCCTCCAAGTGGAACTTCTTCAACATGTCCTCCACATATTTCCTTTGAGTGATGTAGATTCCAGAGTTAGTGTATACTAACTCAAGTCCAAGAAAATATTTCAGAAACCCTAGGTCATTGATCTTAAACTCCTGCACCATCTGATTTTTTATTTGTTTGATGCCATTGGCATCACCACCTATAAGAATGATGTCATCCACAATATACACATAAATATATCATTTTTGAATTACTCCTCTTGACAAACAGAGAAGGATCAGCCTTGCTCATCATGAACCCTTGGTCTCGAAGATAGGTTGTTAACCTATGTTTCCATGCCCTAGGTGCCTGCTTTAAACCATAAAGAGATTTTTCAATTTGCATACATGATTTACCTTGCTTTGATCTTCATAGCTAGGAGGTTGAGCCATGTAAACCTCCTCTGAAATCCACCCATTGAGAAAAGCATTTTTCACATCTAGTTGATACATATTCCAATTTCTAGATGCAGCTACACTTACCAATACTTTGATGGTTGACATCTTAGCCACTAGTGAGAAAGTTTCTTCATAGTCTACTCCTTGGTTTTGTGGAAAAACCTTAGCCACAAGCCTAGCTTTGTATCTCTTTATGGATCCATCTGAGTTCCTTTTGATCTTGTCACCTAGAACCAATTACCTTCATTGATGCTTTCTTGGGTACTAGCTCCCAATTGTCATTCTCTTGGAGTGCTTCTATTTCTTCATCCATAGCCTCCTTCCATTCTGCTTTGGTACTTGCTTCTTCATATGAAGAAGGTTCTTCAAGTGATGAGTTCTTAGCAAGATAAATAGAATGCTTAGTGACTAATGGAGTATCATACCCATATGTGTGATTGGCTTCTTACTCTCTCTTTGTGACCTCCTTAAGGCTCAATTGGATGACTCAGGTATGTCCTCCAACCTCTTCATCTTGAGATTTCCATGCTTTAAATTCTTCCAAGTTGATGGTGTCCTCATCATCTGATTTGATGTCTTCAATCGTGCTTGGCTCCTCCTTGGTGAGGCTTCGAAATTCTTCTTCCAAGTCATATGACAATTTGACCTTCCTGCATTCACTTTCAAACCAAAAATCATTCTCATCAAACACATCTCTATTGACCATAAATCCTTTGTTGGATGGATTATAAAACCTATGTCCTTTTTGATTTATATCATACCCTATGAAGATGCATTTCTCTGCCTTAGGGTCTAACTTACCTCTGATTTGAGATGGAACATGCACATAAGCAACACAACCAAATATTCTACAATGTTCAAGTGATGGTCTCCTACTATGCCATGCCTCATAGGGGGTCATCCCATCAAGGGATTTAGAAGATAACCTATTAATAAGATAAGTGGCAATAGAGACACTCTCTGCCCATAAGTAATTAGGCAACTTCTTTTCATTTAGCATTGATCTAGCTGCTTCCACAATCAATTTGTTCCTCCTCTCTGCTACTCCATTTTGCTCAGGAGTATATCTAGTAGTGATCTCCCTTTTGATACCTCTGTCCTGCAAAAATGCATCAAACTCATTGGAGAAGTACTCACCTCCTCCATCTGACCTTATCCTCTTTAAGCTTTTTTCTTTTTGATTTTCCACAAGTGCAAGATACTTCTCGAAACAACTGAACACTTCATTCTTATGTTTCATGAAATACAAGATAGTCCTTCTACTGGAATCATCAATAAATGACACATAGTACCTTGAGCCTGAAATTGAAGGGTCCTTGCTTGGTCCCCACACATCCGTGTGGAAAAGTTCCAAATAATCTTCATGCATATAGTTTCTTTGTAAAGGGTAACTTGTGTGATTTACCAAATTGACATGCACCACATTTATATATCATATGTTGCTTGGATACATTAGGTATCCCAAGTACACATTGATCTCTACATATCTGCTTCAATGTTCTCTCACCAATGTGCCCTAATCTTTTGTCCATATCTCTAACTCAGACAAAGTTTGATCCTTATAATTAGAAAGTGCAATGTTTCTAGTGTCCTCAAGCTCAAATGTAAACAATCTACCTGTTTTCTCTCCCTTGGCAATTCTCCTGAATCCATGTTGGGGGTTCTCCACAAAAGCTCCAAATTTATTGAATCTAACCTGCAAAACCTTTTCCACTATCTGTCCAACACTCATCAAATTCTTTGTGATAGTAGGTACATAAAGAACTCTGCTCAATAGATTTTAATTCACATATGAAGTTTTGACATTCCCTACCTTGACAACTGAATGCTTGGTATCATCACCTGTCTGCACTTGGTGCTTGAGCTACATTTCTTGCTACATGATTTGAACAACCTGAGTCAATATAGAAGAGGTCCTCATCATTCATACCTTGTTTTGAAGTCATGTTCATAATGACAAGAGAATCCTCTTGATCCTCTATATAGTTGTTGAAGTCTTTTCTTGATTTGTATCCTCCTTGATAATTGTTGTTATTGCCATAGTTGTAACCTTGATTATGATCTAATCTTCCTCTTGATTGTGAGTAGCCACCTCTTTGGAATCCTCTTCCTCTCTGGTTCTTGAAGTTCCTATAGCACTCATATGTTTTGTGATTAAATCCACATATATTGCATGGGGAAGAGTTGAAAGGTCTCCCCCTACCTTGCTCACCTCCTTTGCCCCTTCCTCTTGAATTCCTACCTCTCCTTGCATAGTTAGCTTGAGAAGTACCACCTTCATCTTCAACTTTCTTGCTCTTTACGTTATCCTTATACTTTCTTTTATCTGTATAGAGGGCAGAAGAATTGTTACCTCTTGATGGTTCACCATTTTTGTTGAGCTTGGCCTCATGGGTGAAGAGTTGCTCCATGAGAGTGGTTAGATCAGGGATTTGCATATCCATATAAAGATCCATTGCAGTTGTGAAAGATTCCCACTTATCATCTGCCGTGATGCCATTGATTATCTGTCTTACTATTTTCTCCTCTTCAATCTCCTCTCCTATGCTTGTCAACTGATCAGCTACATCCTTGACCTTAGTCACAAACTCTGAAACATTCTGCTTAGGTTGCTTCTTTTGAGTAGTGAACTCCATCCACAATTGATTTTTCCTAGCTCTTATATTGGAGGAAAAATATGAAGATAGAGTATCCCAAGTCTCTTGAGAAGTTTTGCGATTCCTAATATGATGAAGAAGAAAGTCAGAAATAGAGTTTATTAGATATGACCTGGCTAAAGCATCTTTGGCACACCATGAGTTGAGTCTTTCTTTGTTGCGGAAATGTGTGGTATTCTTCTTTCTCTCTGATACCACTCCTTGACGACGCGACGAAGGCTGAGCCTTGCGGAAACTGCCACGCCCAAGAAGAACTAAGCTAGAGTGATTCAGAACACCTCTGTAATCAATCAATAGCTTAGCAAAGTCTAGCGCTCAACATATAAGACTGCGCTCTAACTTCACTGGAAAAATTTCACCGAAACTTCACTAGACTGTTACTGGACTGACACCGTAATTGTACCGGAATGAACTTCAATTTTATTTATAATTACTTCAAATGAACATACATGAAGTAAGGAGGTGACGTGTGAACTTTCTTGACTTACTGAACGATTTCTGAAGTTTAAGAGAAAACTCCACCAGTTCAGACAACCTCTTTCCGGTCAGACTTTGTACTATATGTGGATATCTTTTCCACCGGAAACTTTGATCAACTGAAAGTAGAGATGTCTAGCTACAGAATGAGCTATCTCTCACACAAAACTTCACATTACTTTGCGAGATCTACTTCATTCTTCTACCGGAAAAATACTTTTACAATAAGAACTGCTACTGACCGAAAATGCGTTTACTGAGAAAACGTTAACTGTTAACTAACTTTAACTGTAACATAAACATACTCTGTTTCTTCACATACAAACAATACGCACAAACATCCACATGAACATGTGTTTTCTATTAGAGAAGATGTGTACAAGTGAGCTTGGCCTCTTCTTGCTCAAGCTACAGAAACTCTCCTATACTGAGTAGTTTCTTATTACCATCTCTCTCAGATGAATACCTGAAGTTTCAGGTTTCTGTTATTCATCTTTACATACGCGATCTCTGGCGTCTTCTTCTACATACGCGATCTATGGCGTCTTCTACCTCTCTCTCTGTATATCTGTATCTCTGCGTCTCTACGCATCTGCTATATCTCTCTCCTCCTTTTTCGATTCTTGATTGATATATATATAGTCCTCATTCTTCCATGCTCTTCCGCGCACGTTCTTGTTCGCACTTCCCTTCTATTATTCCTATGCACGTTCTCTCTATGTACAGTTTGATTTGGTGTACCGTATTCTGATCCTGGGGGATTCTGTACTGTACATAACGGTCGTGGATTTGTCCTTCCACTAAGGCTTTTGATTTTCTCTGATTCTGCTTCCTTCTTTTTCTCTTTTTATGTTTGTTTGTCAAATTCGTGAGTGTTTCTTCAACAGCTCCCCCTCAATCACTAATTTGACATCTTTCGGTCTTTCATATATCTTTCTTTCTTTTATACCTGCCATTTCTTTGAATCTGTTTGTCTTTGTTCCATCCAAACTTTTTGTCAACATATCTGCAATCTGATCCTTTGTCGGAGTGTATACAATTTCTAACTCCTTCTCCATTACCTTTTCCCTCAGGAAATGATATTGAATCTCGATGTGCTTTGTTCTTGCATGAAATATTGGGTTTGCTGCAAGGTATAGAGAGCTCATATTATCTCCATGTATACTAGGTACACCTTGATCAATACCCATGCTTTTGAACAAGGTCTGCATCCATATTATTTCTTTAGCTGCTTCTACAAGTCCTTTATATTTTGCTTCTGTTGACGATAACGCTACTGTGTGTTGCTTCTTTGAACACCAGCTTACCAGCTTATCTCCTAGGTATATCATATACCCGTGTGTTGACCTTCTGTCATCTTGACTTCCAGCCCAGTCTGAGTCACTGTATGCTCTGAGCTTTATATCCGACGTAAAAGGATAATATAATCCTTCTTTTATAGTTCTTTTAATATATCTAAGAACTCTCTGTCCTGCAACCCAATGTTGATCTGTCGGACAATGCATAAACTGTGAGAGAACTCCCACTGCATAACTAAGATCCGGTCTTGTTAGCGTAGCATAAATTAAACTTCCTACTAATGACTGATATTTCTTCATATCTTTAAACTCTGCACCACTGTATTTGCTGAGTTTATGATTTACTTCAAGCGGTGTTGAAGCTTCTCTGCAATTCTCCATATTAAACTTCTTTAGTAAGTTTAGGAGATACCTTTCTTGTGACACATATACACCATGATCTGTGTATGTGATTTCCATTCCTAGAAAGTATGACAACTTCCCTAGGTCACTAATCTTGAACTCTCTTTCGAGTAGTTTCTTTACTTCTGTAATCCCTTCATCTGATGTTCTGTGATTATTAAATCGTCTACATAAATACAAATGTAGATCATACCTTCCTCTGTTCTCTTTATAAGTAGACTTGCGTCTGCCTTCGAACTTTGGTATCCAAGTTCGTTTAGATGTTTCACAAGTCTGTAATTCCAAGCTCTTGGAGCTTGCTTCAGTCCATAGAGTGCTTTTCTTAACCTGCAAACAAAGTTTGGGTTTCTGGAATTTTCAAATCCTTCAGGTTGTTCCATGTACACTTCATCAGAAATGTATCCATTCAGAAATGCGTTCTTTATATCTAGCTGACTTAGCTTCCATCCTTTTGATGCAGCTACAACGATTACTGTTCTTATGGTTGACATCCTTGCCACCGGACTAAACGTCTCATCGTAATCTATGCCATGCTTCTGGGCATAGCCTTTGACCACCAACCTTGCTTTGTGTCTGGCTATCCTTCCATCTGCAAATCTCTTTATTTTGAAAACCCATTTGTTTCCGATTACTTTCTTACCATTTGGTTTCGGAACAAGTTCCCATGTCTTGTTCTCTTCCAGTGCGCTGATTTCTTCTTCCATTGCTTCTTCCCATTGCTTCTTGCCTTTTGCTTCATCATAGCTCTGTGGTTCTTCATCATCTTTGACCATATATGCATAGTCTTTCTGAGTTATGTATGACGTGTCATACGAGTACCTTTTTGGTTGTCTTCTATTCCTGTTTGACCTTCTTGGTTCAAACTCTTCATATGTATCTGAATGCACTTCTTCATTGTCTTCATTTCTCATACCTGATCCGTTCCTGGACGTACTTGCCTGCATATGATTTTCATCTCTGTTCACCTGAACAATTGATTTCCCTTTCTCTCTTCTTTTTATTTCTTCTTCGAATTCTTCAGTCGTATGACTTTGATCTGCATACCAACTTTTCTGTTCATCAAATGTAACATCTCTGGACACAGTAAATTGTTTGGTTAGAGGATTCCATAACCTGTATCCCATCTGCTTTTCATCATATCCGACGAACACATATTTTTCTGCTTTCGGTTCAAGCTTATGTCTGAGTTGAGATGGTACATAAGCATACGCTACTGATCCAAACACTTTGCAGTGATCAAGTGTTGGCTTTTTTCCCCACCATGCTTCATAAGGGGTCATTCCTTCCAATGCTGTACATGGTAATCTGTTTACCAAGTATGTGGCTGTGTTTACAGCTTCAGCCCAAAGATAATTTGGACAATCTTTTTCGTTTAGCATAGCTCGTGCAAATTCAACTAGTACTCGGTTCCTTATTTCTGCTACTCCATTTTGTTGTGGTGTATATCTGCAGGTTATTTCTCTTTTAATACCTGCATTCCAAAGATAGTCATTGAATTCTCGGGAGAAGTATTCTCCCCCTCCATCAGACCTCAGTCTTTTAAGTTTTCGTCCGGTAAGTCTTTCAGCATATGCATGAAAATGCCTGAAGGCTCCAAATACTTCTGATTTTTCTTTCAAAACATAAAGAGTTATCCACCTTGTTGCATCATCAATGAATAAAACATAGTACCTTGATCCGCTGATTGATCCTTCTTTCGTTGGCCCCCATACATCTGTATGAATAAGCTCGAGTACTTCATCATGTTTGAATCCTTTCTTCTGGAAAGGTAACCTGTGGGCTTTTCCCAACTGACATGCTTCACACTTATAAATCATATGTTGATTCTGTATATTTGGTAATCCCAATATTGACTGATTCGTTATCATAGCTTTAATTCCTTTTTCATTGAAATGACCCAATCTCTTATGCCAGAGATCAAGTTCTGTAATAACCTTCTCACCATGTGTGAGTAACGCTTGGCCAATGTTCCCTTGTACTCTTAAAGTAAAGAGTATTCCTTCTTTCTTTCCAGAGACGATCTGATTGTATCCGTTCTTGGGATCTTCTACAAATACACCTTTGTTTGTAAATCTGACTTGGAGACCTTTCTCAACTATCTGTCCCACGCTAATCAAATTTTTCGGTATTGTTGGAACATACAAGACATTGGTTAGCAAATCTGCTCCACTCTTGGATTTCACTTTTCCAATTGAGTGTACGCTATGTCTCGTATTGTCACCTGTTTGAACGGTGTGACTAGAACTACCTTTTTCTAGTTCTGACATTAGTTCTATATTTCCTGACAAATGATTAGAGCATCCAGAATCAATGTAAAATACCTTTAGGTCTTCATTATCTGATGTGCTGATAGAGTTCATCATCAACGATGTATGAATTTCATTCTGCGTGTCGTTTGCGTAGTTGTTGTAGGTGGTGTTGTAGGATTGATTCTGTCCCCAACTTCTTGCTCCACCTCTACCATAGCCTCCTCTTTGATTTTGTCTTCCTCTTTGATATCTTCCGCTTCTGCCTCTGCTATTACTGTTTTGATTTTGATTTGATCCTTGTTGATTGTGCCAGCAATCATGAGCCAAATGATTACTGAGTCCACAGATCCAGCAAGCCTTCTTGTTGGTATTCTGGCTACTTCTGCCTCTTCCAAAACCTCTTGCTCTTCCTCTGCCAGTGCCTTTACCTCTTGCGTATTAGGCCTGAGAACTCGACTCTTCTTCGTCTTTTGTCTTACCTTTGTCTTTCTTTTTGTTCTTCATGTACATTGCAGAGCTTTGTCCTTTATCTGCATCTCCTTTCAGGTCTTGCTCATATGTGAGCATCAAACCAAGCAACTGATTTAAATCTGGCACAAAATGATTTAAAGAAAGTTCAGTTGATAGTACAAAAGGTTTCCACCTTTCATCTCCTCTCAAACCTGTGAGCACTTGCGCTATCAATCTATGGTCTTCGACTTCTTCATTTATGGATCCAAGACTATCTGCTAGATCCTTCATTTTAGTGACGTAGTCACTTATGCTTTGACTCGACTTCTTTTTGAATGTCGTAAATTCGGACCATAAACTAGCCTTCCTGGCTTTCGTAGTATTTTGGAAATGATCTTCCAATGCACTCCATATGTCCTCTGCTTTCGCCAGACCTCTGATATGCGGTAGTAGATGATCTATTACGGTATTATAGATGTAGGCTCTTGCCGTTGCATCTTTCTTCTGCCACAACTTCAAGGCTTCTAATTCTTCTTTTTCCGGTTGACTATCATCTTCAAAAATCGGCTTCTTTTCTTCTCCGGTCACGTACATCATTAAGTCCTTACTCATAAGTAAGGCTTCCATGTGCATTACCCATGAGGGATAATTATCTCTGTCCAACTTATCAATAGTAACGTGGTCTGCCATGATCTTCTTGTTTCTGTTACTTCGGGTGAGCTTTTGAGAATCTTTCTGCTCTTCAGAATCTTTCTCGTTATGGTTCCACTCGTTGTGGTTAACTGGCTCTTGTTTCCAATAATGGTGAATACTCTGGGCTCTGATTAGATATGCCTAGCTCTGGCTCTGATTAGATACGCCTAGCTCTGACTCTGATTAGATACGCCTAGCTCTGACTCTGATTAGATACGCCTAGCTCTGACTCTGATTAGATACGCCTAGCTCTGACTCTGATTAGATACGCCTAGCTTTGACTCTGATTAGATACGCCTAGCTCTGATACCACTGTTGCGGAAACGTGTGGTATTCTTCTTTCTCTCTGATACCACTCCTTGACGACGCGACGAAGACTGAGCCTTGCGGAAACCACCACGCCCAAGAAGAACTAAGCTAGAGTGATTCAGAACACCTCTGTAATCAATCAATAGCTTAGCAAAGTCTAGCGCTCAACATATAAGACTGCGCTCTAACTTCACTGGAAAAATTTCACCGAAACTTCACCAGACTGTTACTGGACTGACACCGTAATTGTACTGGAATGAGCTTCAATTTTATTTATAATTACTTCAAATGAACATACATGAAGTAAGGAGGTGACGCGTGAACTTTCTTGACTTACTGAACGATTTCTGAAGTTTAAGAGAAAACTCCACCAGTTCAGACAACCTCTTTCCGGTCAGACTTTGTACTATATGTGGATATCTTTTCCACCGGAAACTTTGATCAACTAAAAGTAGAGATGTCTAGCTACAGAATGAGCTATCTCTCACACAAAACTTTGCATTACTCTGCGAGATCTACTTCGTTCTTCTACCGGAAAAATACTTTTACAGTAAGAACTGCTACTGACCGAAAATGCGTTTACTGAGAAAACGTTAACTGTTAACTAACTTTAACTGTAACATAAACATACTCTGTTTCTTCACATACAAACAATATGCACAAACATCCACATGAACATGTGTTTTCTATTAGAGAAGATGTGTACAAGTGAGCTTGGCCTCTTCTTGCTCAAGCTACAGAAACTCTCCTATACTGAGTAGTTTCTTATTACCATCTCTCTCAGATGAATACCTGAAGTTTCAGGTTTCTATTATTCATCTTTACATACGCGATCTCTGGCGTCTTCTTCTACATACGCGATCTATGGCGTCTTCTACCTCTCTCTCTGTATATTTGTATCTCTGCGTCTCTACGCATCTGCTATATCTCTCTCCTCCTTTTTCGATTCTTGATTGATATATATATAGTCCTCATTCTTCCATGCTCTTCCGCGCACGTTCTTGTTCGCACTTCCCTTCTATTATTCCTATGCACGTTCTCTCTATGTACAGTTTGATTTGGTGTACCGTATTCTGATCTTGGGGGATTCTGTACTGTACATAACGGTCTACGATTTGTCCTTCCACTAAGGCTTTTGATTTTCTCTGATTCTGCTTCCTTCTTTTTCTCTTTTTATGTCTGTTCGTCAAATTCGTGAGTGTTTCTTCAACATTCTTGTCCTCTCTTGTAGATTGATCTTTGCTTCTGAATATGGGCATCTCCTCATCTCCTGATATGTATCCATAGAGAATTCTTCCTTGTAGATAGGTCTTCATCCTCAAAGACCATGCTGGATAATTTTTCTTGTCCAATTTATCAATGAAAGAAGGGAAACCATCTCCCATTTTACCTCAAGTTGCTCTGATATCACTGTTGGAGAGATGGATGGATACCTCAAGGAAGTGAGGTGGTACTGCTAAACTTGCTTTGTACCTACCATAATACACTTCAAAGTTATATAGTAGGCCCTTTTAGCTTGAAAATAACTCCAAGAAAGTACCTATGTACTTTGGAGTTGATGCTTGAAACAATTGAATCAAAACAGACTACTTCAAGAATAGCTAGTGTTGAAAAACTTGCTATTTTACTCCATACACCTGCTGGTTCTTTTGATCAGAGCTCACAATACAGTAAAAATTGATGAAATTCCTTTTTGAGGAATTAAATTAGCTTAGATAGCTAATGATTGCAAGTGGAATCATCTAAAATGATCAACTATGATGTGAGAAATGAGTTTAGCAAACCAAAGCTTACCCTCGACTTTTTAGGGACTAACTAGTAGATGACCAGTGAGCACCTTGAGGATGTTTTCTCCCAGATGCCTAATCCCAATGCCTTGAATTTTTTAAAGCACAAATTAGACTTCAAGCTTGTTCCAACAAGCTAAAGATTATGAAAAATGGTTGAGTATTCAGTGAGATATGACCAGAGAAATTTGAATGTTCTGAGTAGTAGCAGAGAAGTAGATATAGATGTTCAGTGAACTATATGTATTATATAACATGATTGTACAAGGTAATTGGCATTGTAATGATGCTCAATGATTATGGAATGAATGAGCTATGGTGTGAACCACTCAGCTTCTACAAATGATCAAGAAATAAGCTCAGAATAAGGCACACTTCCTCACAGGATTTTACAAAGTCCTTTTATAAGAGTTTCTTCTAAGTTTGAATTTGAATTCAAACTTATCTCCAAATAAAAGTGACTCCATTGATTTAGGATTTAATCTCTCATCCTTAATTCGTAACCAATATTCCTCCTAACTCCACGAGATATAAGCTTTTACAAGACTCTTGAAAGATTTAATCTTTTACAAATGGTAAATGATCAAGTGGTTACAAGCTAAGGTTCACATGATTCATCAAGTGATAGTTGCACACATTGTCTTCTAAGCCAAATGTGTAGGCTTGATCATTTTGCACCAACAATACATACATACATACATACATACATACATACATACATACATACATACATACATACATACATACATACATACATACATACATACATACATGTACATATACATATATGCAAGTGCCTTAAATTCTCAATTGATTTTTAAACCATGCATGTTTGCCTATGTATTATTTTTCATTATCTTTGTATTTCCTTCCTGACATAGTCAAAATCAATGTTACGCGTTATGCTTCAATTATGTATGTATGCAAGGATATTGAAAGATAGGGAAAAACATCATTGAAAACATAACTTGAAAACCGTGGTATCCTTGCTTCATAATGCTCCCTACATGCTTCATGTTAACTTGCTCAATTGGATAAGTGAAAAGCACGGTATTGAAAGTTCAATGCTTTCTTGTTATTGGAAGCTCCTGAAAGCTCTCTCGAGGCTTGAAAATTACAACTCATGAATGATGTGTGTGCCACTCTCCTCCCATCCACTATATCCCCTTGTATTCAAAATCACAATGGTCTAGAATGATCTAGTGCCAACATGTGGCCATTGTGAAACACTCATTCCCATTACCATTGAATACCTTAAAGATATCCCTTGAGCTGGGGACCTTAGCTAAAACTAACCCTTGTCCCACACACATGGAATGGTCTCTGTAGGCCAATTTCTAACACTCTCTCCCCCTTCTAAATATCATTGTCCTCAATGATCAATGAAGGAAAGTACTTACGAACAAGAGCTTCTGACTCCCAAGTAGAGTATGTAAGCGATAATCCTCTCCAAGATACTATATACTCTAGGATGACACATTTTCTCAATCTTTCTGTCTCTGATCTAGTATCCCATCTAGAGAATGATATGTGCTATCACTTTCATGCAAAGAAACAATACCCTCTATTAGATTATCCTCCATGGAAATATACTTTCTAAGTTTTCTAACATGAAACACTGGATGGACTCTGCGATCTAGAGGAATCTTTAATTGGTATGCAACCCTAAGCTTCTTAACTATCTTCCAAGGTCCACAAAACCTTGGTGAACGCTTAGTACACTTCCCTCTAGATAGTGAAGTAGATTTAGCTGGCACTTGAAGAAAAAATTTATCTCCTTCCTCAAAGACTCTAGGAGATCTCTTCCCATCTTGTTTTGCCATATTAGCTGCTTATTTCATCTTCGCTTTGGCTATTTCTAAATTTCTTGGAGATTTGATGGGAACTCTAAAGCACTAGGACATTTCTTTAACATTCCTATGGTACTGGGAGCAGTGGGATTCATGGTATAATTCATCTCAAAAGGAGACATTCTTGTCACTTTATGAGGTCTATTATTATAAGCAAACTCTACTAATGGAAAGTAACTATCCCAATCTATCTGCCTCTCAAACACATGTACTCTCAACATGTCTTCTAGTATCTGATCGACCCTCTCGATCTGACTGTCTGTTTGTGGATGGTCATCACTACTCATTTTCAATGTCACTTTTAGTTTATCAGATACAAAATTCTTGTACTACAACTACAAATATAGTTAGTGAAGGAGATGTGGATGGTGTTGAAGATGACGTTCTTCAGATTCTTATTTATGCTGTAGTTCCTGCTTCACTTATTGTAGAGCAACTTATTTGGGATGACATAGATGCTCAGGCACATGCATTTTCTGTCAAACGTGACATTATTCCTCACATTCCCTCCTACAAAATAGCAAAGGATGCTTGGGATACACTTACCACTTTATACGAGGCAAAGAATGAGGCTCGTGCTGCATACCCCCAAAAACAGTGGGAGAGTGAGCACATGATAGAAGGAGATTCCATGGAAAGTTCTTGACAAAGATCAAAGATTGGAAGGAGCAATTGATATTTGTTGATGAAGTCTTTCTTGATAGTTCACTTGTGTAGACGGTTCTGAATGGTCTTCCACATTCATATCAAAGTTTTGCATCTGTTCTTCAATTGATGATGAAAGGCAATACAAATGCCTTAACATTTGAGGAGTTAGTCTCTATTCTGTTGTAGGAAGATCAGTCTAGGTAGAACAGGTCCATTATGCATTTTATAGATCAAGCTTTCCTAGCTAGTCAAAAGGGCAAATGTAAATGGAGCTCATCTACTTGTAAGCAAAAATTTGCTAAATTTTCGCAATCAAAGAAGGATGACAAAGAGGAGAAGAAAATAGAAAAACAAAAATTGTTTTGAAAATACTATAAAGGAAATGATCATGTCATAAAGAGTTGTCCAAAACTAGCTCCAAAAGAGGCAAAGAAAAAAGAGGATGGAATGATTGTTGTAGAGGCCTTTACAACCAAATTAGAGTCCACAAATCTTGTGGAGAATGAAGAATGGACATTTACTACTATTTATAGTTATAACCCATCTTCTCATGAGCAATGTTTGTCTGTAGTAGACTCAGATGTTTGGTACTTTGATAGTGGGGAAACCAAACATATTACCTCACAACACAATTTCTTCACTTCACTTGAGCCTGCCCCTACACGGAATACTATCACATGTGCCAAAAACTCCTACTACCCTATCATGGGAGTTGGTAAGATCATTCGAACTACTACTGATGGTAGTTATTTTACATTGTCAAATCCTTTATTTGTGCGAGGGATCAAGAAAAATATGTTATCAGTTTCAACATTAGGCAAGATCGGCTTGGTTGTGAAATTTGTTGATGATAGATATACAATTCATGATCTATCAAATGTCAATGTCATTATTGCTTCTGGAATTTTATGCCATGGGTTGTATAAGTTGATAGATTATGTAAAATCTATGAATGATTCAACATGTGCAGTTCATGATTCTCAGACTATGTCACATACAAAGCTTTGGCATGCATGCTTTGGTGATCTGAATTTCACTAGTTTTGCTATGCATGCAAAAATATGAAATGGTGTCCTCTCTACCAAAAATTGAGGCATGTTGTAAACATGTATGTGAAGGCTGTATTTTGGGAAAAATGCTATGTTCCTTCTTCCCAAAAGATGGTTTATTATGAGCTACTCAGAAATTGCAGCTTGTTCATAGTGTTCTCTGTGGTCTTATGCAAACACCTTCTTTTGGGAAATACCTTTACTTCATGACTTTCATTGCTGATTTTTCCAGGCATGCATGGGTATATCCATTGAAAGCTAAGTCCGAAGTGTTTATAAGCTTCAAATAGTTTTTGGTTTTTGTCTAAAGACCTATCATGTAAAATGGGCACCCTCTATTCTGATTGAGGGAGGAATATATGTCTTCTTATTTAAATGCATTTCTGCTGAATGTGGGATAAAATATCAATATAGAGTGCCATATACACATCAATAGAATAGAGTTGTAGAAAGGAAGAATATGTCACTCATGGAGATGGGGAGGTGTATGGTCAAGAGTCATACTTTACCACATAGCTTCTGGTTTGAGGCTATTATGTGTTGAGCATATGTACTTAACAGGTGTCCCACTAAAGCAATGTAGTATATCACTCCATATGAGGCTTGTCATGGTTGCAAGCCATATGCTGCTCACCTTCGTGTCCTTGGTTGTCGGGCATATGCATTAGTGCTTAAACAACAACACAAGAAATTGGATGATAAAGCATTGAAATGTATTTTTGTTGGGTATAGTTCTGAAAGCAAAGGCCATCATCTGTATCATCCATAGATTAAATGCATTTTGGTTAGCTATGATGTTGTTTTTGTGGAAGATGCAATTTAGCCATTACTTTAATGTACTAAGGAGACACTAGTTAGCTCCAAAAATGTCTCTAACACCTTGTTATCTCTTTTTACCGATGGATAGTCTAGTGTTGGTCCAAATCAGGTAGTTTCTCAGCCTTTATAGGTTTCATGTGATGATGCTCATTCGATTTCTGATGCAGATTTACATGATGCACTTGTTGACAAGAGGCCTTATATAGAGGAAGCAAAAACTATGCAAAAATGGTTGGTGTAGGCTTTGCGAGATAGCAAATTGGATTCATCTCTATCATATTGTACTCCTTCAAGATCTCATAGTGATTCTTTTACATCAGATTGTTATGTTATGTCTTCCTCTAGTCTTAGTGATGAGAATGAGCCTGTTTTGTTTGATGAAACATGAAATTCAAAAAATTGGGTGGCTGTTATGCAATTAGAATATGATGCTATTATGAAGAATGGTACCACGTATTTATGTGACTTGCCTCTTGGCAAGAATTCCATTGGCACTAAGTGGGTATACAAGCTGAAGTGTAAGACTTATGGAACAGTTGACATGTATAAGGCTAGGCTTGTTGCAAAAGGTTATGCTCAAGAAAGAGGCATTGATTTTGATGAGACCCTTTCTCCTACATGCCGAATGACTAATGTTCAAAGCACATGTGCACTCGCAGGTCATCATGGTTGGAATGTAGAACAACTAGACATTAAAACTAGATTTTTGAATGATGAATTGCATGAAGAAGTGTATGTTTTTCAGCCCCATGGTTTTGTGTAGAAAGGGCACGAAAACAAAGTGTGCAAGTTGAAAAAGGAATTATATGGTCTGAAGCAAGCACCACATGCTTGGTATGAAAAGATACATGCCTACTTAATTGCACATGGTTTTGAGAACAGTCCAACTGAGAGCACCTTGTATGTTAAGCATGCAAATGATTTGATTTTGATCATTGTTGTCTATGTTGATGACATGATGCGCACTGGTCCTAATGAGAAGCATATTGCTGATTTTAAGGCTGATTTGCATGCCTCATTTGAGATGTCAGATCTAGGGCATTCCATCATTATTTGGGCATTGATTTTATGTACATTTATGGCAAAATAACTTTATGTCAAACTAAATATATTGACACATTATTGCAACATTTTGGCCTTGAAGACTGCAAACTTACCACTCCTAGGGAACACATTTATGATTGAGTCATAAGTGACCAATTAGGAAGCATAGGAGAGGCAATAAATGAGGAGAAAATGTTTATTCATTTATCAATATAATCAAAGAAATGGTAAGCGGGAAGCATTCACCACTACCATGTACCTATACATGGACAAAGTACCATATCTTAACACACTCATGGGAGAAATCTTCACCAATGAAGCCACACTTATAAAGAATGCTAAAGACAAAGGGAAGAAATATGATGAAGAAGCAAGCAATCTTAAGCTAACTTTGAATGTAGAGGTGTTGGGGGATTCTTGTGTAGAGAGGGATTTGAGTGTTTGTAGGAGAAAAGGAAAAGCTAAGAAGAAAGATACAGACACTAGAAGCCTCTGTCGATTGATTATAAGAAGACAAATACAATGGGGATGCACAATACAACCAATGCTTTTTGTGCAAAATCCCACATAGTGCGCAGTCACAAAGTACAAAATACCCAAGGTTCTTGTTGCTGCCGGCCTTCTCTGCGCCAGACCTCCACCTTCTCCAAGCTTGCACTTGTGCACACCTTGCACTCAAGCTTCCAATAGGGGAGGGGATGGACACCTTCTATCGGCACGCGCACAACTTCAATAAGACCTTGGGATCTTTGGTTGAATAGCTTAGCACTTCTTTGCAAACTTCGTAGTCACTCTTCATACACACCTTGTACTTCACTTCTCTGTGTCGCACATTGTGTGTCTCTTGACCTTCTCTCTCTCTTGCTTAGTCTAGGCTATCCTCACCTTGCTTAGTTCTCCAAGGATAATCCTTGCCTTGATTTGAGTGTCGATTCACATATGCTCCTAACTGCTAGAGTATCTTGGTGCTCACTTTGATGTCCCAAGATTGTTTCCAAAGTGGGCAGTCAATGAATCCCTGTTTTGTCGTGTAGTGACTTTAGACTAAAACAAAAAATTTTAATTGGGGAGCCATACTTTCACTTCTGTGTACATTGCCTTTTAATTTTTTAAATGTGCACCTAAGAGAGGGTTCACCTGAACCTTGCAAACACTTTAAAAACACTTTTGAACCTTAGGGAATTACAGAAATACCTCTGCAACCTACAACCAACTTTTTGCAATTATACCCTTTGTGAACATTTTATTGTGTACTACCTGTGCACCTTGACACTCGAACTTTGAACTCTTTGACTTTGCCCATGTTGATCTTTGTCCTTGAACATGTTGACTTTGACCAATTTGACTTTGATCTTTTGACCTTTGACTATGATTGACTTTATTGCGGTTGAATTTGACCAATATGACTTTTATGGACTCAACAGTTGCCACCACCTAATGGGCTCTCCATCCCGGAGAGCTACAACCAAAACTCGGAGCAGATAGGACATCATGATTCCTGTGCTACAAAATCTTCAAAAGGACACTTGAGCAGCAACCAAGTCCACCAAGAGCATAGAGACAGACACCAGAGAAGAACTAAAGTGGAAATGTTACATAGAAAAACAAAGGATGGCGAATGGAGGGTAGAAAAGAGGGTGAAGGGAGGGCTGAGTGGGCGGAGATGGATAGGGCATTGAGGGGTAAGGATGGGGTAGGGAAGAAGGTTAAAGGGAGGGTGAAGGAGTTTGGGGGAATGTCTAGAGCAGGGAAGTGGAATAGATTGGAAGGAAGGGGAGGGAGGGTGGGGGAAGGGACCATATGAATAAAGGGTTTAGGGAGAAGTGGATAGAATAGGGGTATGGTGGAGTATTGGGAAAAAAGAATGAAGATTGTGAAACTTTTAGGGTAAGGCAAAAGTGAAATAAACAACAAACACCTCTCATTGGTTTTGCTCCTTCAATGAGAGGGATTCGGTGCTCTCCGTAACTAGGTGGTACTCCTTCTAAATCCTTGTAGTGCCAAGCAAAGCTATTTGAAAATGGCTTCATGAAAGATGTTACCTTTAAAAGCACCTCCGGATGATTCCCTATCCATGTGGCTATTAAAATGGGACGCGACTGATCCTCGTTGCCCAACTGAACCTCCTTCACAGGATGCCTGTTTATAATGTTATCTGTAAGTCCTTCTTGAGTAGCATCCTTAGTTACATTGTCCCACATAGCTTCGGTATCATAAGCAGGAACATTTTGAATGTCTAGTTGCACTTCTTCCTCTTGATCCATCCTAGAGGGATCTCATGAAGTGGTGATGAATCCTCTTCTATATTCTTTTTCTTATCTTTAGACTCTGAACCTTCCTTTTGGTTGCAATCCACAAAAATAACTTCCTCTATATGGCTGTGCAAAGGAGGACCTCTTTCCCCTTTTGTGGTCTTTTGCTGGCTCTTCCAACCCATCTACTTGAATTCTTTCCTCTTTTTTTGAATCCCCTTCTTCTATGTCTGAATTAGATGGAAAAATTCCAAAGCAAGGAAAATAATTCCCTGCATCTATCCATGCAAGCATGTTGTATTCATCATATAGATCCACTTCCTTGCCTTCTAGATTGTCTATAGAGTCCATATCTACGTGTATACCAACTAATTGCATCATGCTGGTATGTCCTTGTTGATCAGGACCTTCTTCCAACAATAATTGTCTTAATTGAGCACCTTCCTGTTGGACCCACATGGTATCTTTGCCCCAGTCATGTATTACACTAGCATGCCTTAGCCAGGGTCTTCCGATTAATAGAGGAAACCCTCCCTGCACATTTGGTACTCTTATAACTACAAAGTCCAAGACAAATGTGCTACCTTGCACTTCCATTTGAATGTTAGGGACTACTCCCATAGGTCTGATTGTACTTTGGTCTGCCAGTGTTACAGTGAAGTTGGCAGGCCTTGAAGGGTGTAGTCCAATCTTTTTCATGGTATGTTCAAGCATCAAGTTAATGCCAGAACCACCATCCACAATAAATCCTTGAAACTCATGACCTTTGATAGAGACTGTTAGCGGAGGGCTCTTATAATCTGTGAGGGGTGCTTCCCCTACAATTTTATCTTTATGCATAACAATAGCCTTTGCCACTAAACTTGTTGTGGAAGCCTCAATTATCTGCAAGAATCCTGACCTGGATTTCCCATGCATCTTTATTAAATAAAAAATACTAACCTCCTTTTTCATGGACTTGAGTAGGCGTGAAGCTTTTGATTCCTTAAGAGCATGGGCTCCAATGGGCTTATCAACCTCCTCATGAGCCCTGCTGAATGCATGTCCAATGGCATCACTGGTACCTATGAGATTTTCTTTTTGCCTTGTATTTGCACATGTGGTGGCTTTGTCTTCAACTGTCTCTTTGTCTTTGTTCAATCCATCAATCCTTGATTCTTCACCTATACTTGAGCCTTCTCTTTGCTTCTTGTTTGCACTGTAAAGATTCAATTTCTTCTAACTGCACCATCCTGGTAGATGGTGATGGCACATTGACTTGATCTACCATTTCTTCTTTGCACACAGAAATCATTTGAATGTGGGGCCTAGATGAAGATGCTTAGTTCTTAGGAAAACAATTAGTATAGTGGTCCCTGGCCTCTAGGCAGTTCCTGCAAGGAGGGGCATTTTCTGGTAGAGTGCACCTACTTTGGTAATGCCCACATTCTCCACATCTGAAACAAATAATTGGCCTCCTAGGCCCATTTCCAAAGTTATTCCTATGTCTAGAGTTGTAATTGCTACCTTGATTAGGTGCAGCTTCCATCACATTAGCTGGTGGTAGGGCTCCTCCTTGTGTCCAATATGTTGTTGTCGGCATTCCTCTTGAAGAACAGTCTTGAGCCTCATGCCCCATTTTCCTACATAACTGACATGATACATTTAAGAATGGACATTCGCTTACCACATGGCCATGTTTGCTGCACATGCTACACCATAGCCCATTTTTGATGCCACCTCCCCTTAATTCTTGTAATTCCTGTCGAAGTTGAGCTATTTCTTCTGCTTGGGCTTCCTCTTCCTTTTGTAGTTTGAGGGCCTCGATTTCTCGCTGCAACAAGGTTACTTCATTCTCTTCTTCTTTTTGAGGTTTACTTCTTTTTAAGTTCTCCAGGTCTTTCCTTAGTTGAATCACTAGATCTTCAATTTCTGCAGAATAAGGTAGCTGTGAAGAAATTGCTTCATATTGTTACCTTATTTGTTCCAATCGTGTAGCTGTATTGATGAACTCCTCTATGGAGGCTGTTGGCAACACTAATTCCTTGATTTTACATTGTGCGGTCACTGGAAGTGGTTTAGCTAACCATTTCTTAATAAAAAAATCATGTGGGGATCTAACAACTTAGACATTATTGCCTTGGCCCTAGTTACAAACTCTAGAAACGTTTCATCAGGACTTAGTCTCAAGTTTTCAAATTCCTCTATGATTATCTCTGTAGTATTCCCATGCTCGAATTGAGTTTTGAATGCATCTTTCATTAAATTCCAAGTGGTGAAATGGTTTTCAGCAAACTGGCTGAACCATTTATCTGCTAACCCTTCTAATGTGGCAGGAAAAAGGATAAAAAAGGCATCCTGTCTTCCCATCAACCCTCTTGTTTTGCATAATGCTAAGAACCTCCTAATGTGCTTGTCTGGATCTTCCTGAGCTAAGCCTTTGAAAGAACGAAATTTTATATTTAATCTAGAAAGTAGAGTCTCCAAATCAACCTGATCTACCATGTTCTTTACTGATGATGTTGACGAAAATGGACTAGAGGATCTTCTAACAGCCTTCCTTCTTGTTGTTTTGCAAGTGACCCTCAATGTTTGAGACCGAGTTGTGGTCATGAGCTGTTCATCATCCTCTTAAGATGAGATAATTAATAAGAAGATTTACCTCTTAACCCAATGAAGTTGTACTGTCGGCACTTGAATAATTCTTCTCCACACTGCAATATTTCTTCTCCTACGCTCAAGTCTCCTTGTGTCCCACCGGACATGCCAAATTTTGTTGGGGGATTCTTGTGTAGAGAGGGATTTGAGTGTTTGTAGGAGAAAAGGGAAAGATACAGACACTGGAAGCCTTTGTCGATTGATTATAAGAAGACAAATAGAATGGGGATGCACAATACAACCAATGCTTTCTTTGGAAAATACCATAGAGTGCATAATCACAAAGTACAAAATACCCAAGGTTCTTGTTGCTGCTGGCCTTCTCTGCGCCAGACCTCCACCTTCTCCAAGCTTGCACTTGTGCACACCTTGCACTCAAGCTTCCAATAGGGGAGGGGATGGACACCTTCTATCAGCATGTGCACAACTTCAATAAGACCTTGGGATCTTTGGTTGAGTAGCTTAGCACTTCTCTGCGCACTTCTTAGTCACTCTTCATGCACACCTTGCACTTCACTTCTCTGCGTCACACACTCTGTGTCTCTTGCCCTTCTCTCTCTTGCTTAGTCTATGCTATCCTCATCTTGCTTAGTTCTCTAAGAATAGTCCTTGCCTTGATTTGAGTGTCGATTCACATATGCTCCTAACTGCTAGAGTATCTTGGTGCTCACTTTGATGTCCCAAGATTGTCTCCAAAGTGGGTAGCCGATGAATCCCTGTTTTTTCCTGTAGTGACTTTAGACTAAAACAAAAAAATTTAATTGGGGAGCCATACTTTCACTTCTGTGTATGCTGCCTCTTCACATACCTTCACATTTTTCCTTTTAATTCTTCAAATGTGCACCTAAGAGAGGGTTCACCTAAACCTTCGAAACAATTTAAAAACACTTTTGAACCTTAGGGAATTACAAAAATACCCCTGCAGCCTACAACCAACTTTCTTCAATTATACCCTTTGTGAACAATTTATTGTGCACTACCTGTGCACCTTGACACTCGAACTTTGAACTCTTTGACTTTGCCCATGTTGACCTTTGTCCTTGAACATGTCGACTTTGATCGGTTTGACTTTGACCTTTTGACCTTTGACTACGATTGACTTGACTGTGGTTGACTTTGACCAATATGACTTTTATGGACTCAACAAGAGGGAAAAGTTCAAGAGGAAGAGATAGAGGAGGTAGACAAGGAAAGATGAGCTCTCAAAGCTCCTCACCTTTTTCCATATGTGGACCTACAAATCATATCCCTGAACATTGCTTTAAGAATCCAACTAACTAGAGACGAAGATGTTGGTGCAGATCAATCACCAATTGAATGTTTGAAGACTAAAGAATGAAGGATGAGATGAATTCTTGAAGCTTGGAAGGAAGATACATTCAGAGTATGTGAGGAATGTACACATATGTACATAGTTCACTTAGATCTTTGATTAGTCATAGACTTGTACAAATTTATCTATAAATACCTTGAAAATGTCGAGGCGTGATATGAGAGCATATGAAAGAATAGATAGAAGTTAAGAAAGGTGAAGTTAGATGTCATGAGACATGTGAAAAGTTAGTTGAGTTTTCTCTCATCACTCAACTGTAACTTTCTGAGTAATTGAAGAAATATTGCGCCCGATCTTTTCGTGTCTGCTCCGTCTGTGGTTGATCATTTGTGAAATCCTTTTGAGGATATCTAAGTTGATAGTTGATGAGTTTGTGATCAAAATTTTAGAGTCTAATTGTAAACACGTTAGGAGAATTATCTGTAGGAACATTCATATGTGTTGAGTGTTCACAGTCTCCTGAAACAGGTGCAGTTTTCGAGTCCAAAGAAATGAGTAGTGCTCAGTGCACAGTGTAAAGTTTTACACATGTGATAGCTCAAAATCTAAGTTGAGAGATAAGCTATCTACAGCCAAAAGGATTTGGCAAAACGGGTTCGACATTGTGAGAACCAAAGTTAAGAAGTTAGGGGTGTCAAATCGACTTCTCAGAAGTGCAGATTTGAACATAGGTAACTTGTGAAGTTGATTTCTCAAGTTATACTAAACCTTTTGAAGAACTTTAACTTGGAGGAGGTGCGCAATGTCTAGACGACACTCCATACAAAATTTCATAGAAAACTTTAAAGGTTTGATAAGTCAATGAGAAGAAATTGTGCAGCAGACTTTCTGTGTTTCATCTTCTTCACAGAATTTTTTAACTTTTGATAATTTGGAGATTGGACCTCTAATTTGGTAAAGGTTTTGACTTACTCTTGGTATAGAGGTGCTCTAATCACAAGAGTAGGTTGTTCTTTTGGAGATTAACACTCTCCATTAGTGGTATCAGAGCAGGAGACATCAAAATCAAGCAAAGGAGGATCCCGACTGCTGCAGATTCAAGAATTTCAACAATTGAAGAGCTAGAAGGTGAAAGTTTGAAGGCAAAGCTTGAGGAGGAGACCATACAACATCAAGAAGGACAAAAGGAGTCTAATTCAAAGTAAAGGTACACATATTTCTCATAAAGGTTGAAGTTTTCAATACACAGGAGGACACAAGATGGGAGATTCTCTTCAGATAGAGAAATTGGATAGGGAAAACTATCCTGCATGGTCAATGAGGATGGAAGCTCATCTTATGAGCAAAGATTTAATAGCCTACATCACAGGTGAAGAGGAGAAGCCAAGTTTCAGAGATCCTAGTGTTCCAACTAGGGAAGAGTTAGCAGACTTGAAAAATTGGATGAAGAAAGATGCTCAAGCTAGGAGCATTATATATATGGCAGTCAATGATTACTTGTTACCTCATATTCGAGGTCTTGAAAGTGCAACTGATATTTGGAATGCTTTGGAGGAGCATTTCCAGAATACTACAAAGTCAAGGAAGGCATCCTTATGGGCAGAGTTTACAACCTTCAAGAAGAAGGCTTCTCAATCTATTTCAGACTATGTAACAAGGATGAAAGACATTGCAGATGCATTAGGAGCTGTTGATGAAGACATTGAGGAGGATAAATTGGTAAGGCAAATTCTTACAGGCTTAAGAGGTGATGACAAATGGAAGCCATTCATTTTGTCTACAGAGTTATCACTTGATCATTTCACTCCTGATTTAAATCAGTTGTTAGGTCATATGCTAACATTTGAGCAGGATGTTAAAGGAGATAGTGACAAGAGTGCAGGTCATGCAATGTACTCAAAGGACAAGAAGAAGAATAGCAAAGGAAAGCAACAAGCAGGTGAAGATGAAGGCACAACTAGTCAAGCCAACTTCCTAAGAGGAAGAGGAGGTGGAAAAGGTAGAGGAAGAGGCAGGAATAACAAAGATGGAGTCAAAGCTTGCTAGATTTGTGGTAAGACAAATCACTTGGCTAATGATTGTTGGCATAATACTCAGAATAATAATGGATACAGTCAAAACTATAATGTAAGAGGAAGAGGAGGCAGAAATCAAAGAGGTAATTTCAGAGGCAGAGGTGGTAGGAGTTATTTTGGAAGAAATGCAGGTAGAGGATTCCAGAGTCAACAATACAACAACACCTACTACAATTATGCTTCAGATCAAAAGGAGGATTCAACATTAATAATGAATGCTACTTGTGAAAGTCAGAGTGAAGATCAGAGAGTCTTCTACATTGACTCAGGGTGCAGCAATCACCTGAGTGGTAATATATCTTTGATGACTGATTTGGAGAATAAAGTTTTTAATCATGTTGTTCAAACAGGTGACAACACAAAGCACAATGTGAAGTCAATTGGATAAGTGAAGGCCAAGGATGGTAGTACCTTATTGAGTAAGGTCTTGTATGTTCCTACAATTCCTAAGAATTTGATAAGTGTAGGACAAATTGTGGAAAAAGGTTATGAAGTAAGGTTCACTAATGATGGAGTATATGTGGAAGACCCTAGTCAAGGGTATAAACAGATTGTTTTCGGGAAGAAAGAAGGAAGATTATTTACATTGAAGATTCAAGGCAATATTGGTCATGCTATGTTCACATATGGAGGACATAAGATCTCTGAGTTAGATCTTTGGAATAAGAGGCTTGGACATTTCAATGAAAGAGGTATTAAAGACATGATTAACAATGGTTCAGTGCTTGGTTTGCCTAATGTTGGAGGTCAACATATGACATACAAATGTGAGGCATGTCAATTAGGTAAGGCTCATAAGTCTTCCTACTCCAAGCATGGTTTTATGTACTCAGAGAAGCTTGAGTTGGTACACACAGATGTGTGGGGACCATCAAAGGATTACAGTATAAATGGATCAAGATATTATGTGATTTATGTTGATGATGCTACTAGATGGATCACTATTTATGTGATCAAAGATAAGTCAGAAGTGTTTAACACATTTAAACACTATCATGCATATGCAGAAAGAATTACAGGTCATAAGTTGAAGAGACTAAGGTCAGATGGAGGGGGAGAGTATTTCTCTAATGAGTTCAGTGATTACTTGTGGAATGCAGGTATAAAAAGGGAAGTTACTTGCAGGTACTCTCCTCAACAAAATGGTGTTGCAGAAAGGAGAAATAGAACACTTGTTGAGTTTGCAAGATCCATGATGAAGGAGAAAAATTGCCCTAATTATTTGTGGGCTGAGGCTGTAAATACAGCTACTTATTTGGTTAATAGATTACCATGTAAAGCCTTGCAGGGTATGACACCATATGAGGCTTGGTGGGGTAAGAGACCTACCTTGGATCATTGCAGAGTTTTTGGATGTGTGGCATATGCTTATGTGCCATCACAATTAAGGCACAAGTTGGAGCCTAAAGCTGAAAAATATGTTTTCATTGGTTATGATGACAAGCAAATGGGCTATAGATTGTGGAGTCCATCTACAAAGCAATTCATGGTTTCTAAAGATGTTACATTTGATGAGCAAAGTACTTGGTATGCAGGTACAATCAATATCAATACAGGTAATGAAGAAGAAGTGAGCCAAAGGAAAGGTAAATCAAAGGTTCAAATATTTGATGAACAAGAGAATAATGAAGTGCAGATTGAAGTGGAAGAAATACCAAGATTTGATCCTGAATATGAAGAACCAGAAACCTCAAGAAGTGGAGAGCTTAGGAGGTCTACAAGGAACAGATGGCAACCTACAAGGTATAGCTATGATACTTCATTTTTGGCCACAAAAGATTATGCTTATATGATGAATACAGATGAAGACCCTTCTACATATGAAGAGGCAAGAGGTAAGGAAAAATGGGAGAAAGCTATGCAGGAAGAATATGATGCATTGATGGAGAATCAAACATGGGATTTGGTTCCAAAACCAAATAGTCAGAAAATCATTGGATGCAAATGGGTTTACAAAACCAAGAGGTTTGCAGATGGAAGTGTGTCTAGATACAAAGCTAGACTTGTTGTCAAAGGGTTTGCTCAGACTTATGGTGTTGACTATGATGAGACTTATAGTCCTGTGGCAAAGATGACAACCATCAGGACACTTATAGCTATTGCTGCATGTAAAGGTTGGAAGTTATGTCAACTTGATGTGAAAAATGCTTTTCTGAATGGTTATATTTCAGATGATGTGTTCATGGAGCAACCTCAAGGGTTCAAAGATAAAAGGTATCCAGATCATGTGTGCAAGCTCAAGAGAGCTTTGTATGGCTTGAAGCAGGCCCCAAGGGCATGGAACTATAGACTTGTAAAGTTCTTGA
Source organism: Ceratopteris richardii (assembly GCA_020310875.1). Taxonomy (NCBI): domain Eukaryota; kingdom Viridiplantae; phylum Streptophyta; class Polypodiopsida; order Polypodiales; family Pteridaceae; genus Ceratopteris; species Ceratopteris richardii. The sequence goes on from CM035444.1 coordinate 26,297,773, forward strand.
AAGAACTTGGATTTCAGGTGTCTAAGGCAGATAGTAGCTTGCTTGTCAAAGCAAGTGATAATGGTTTCATATACATGTGCATATATGTTGATGATGTTGGAAGCAGCCAGAGGCACAGACGCCACGGAAGCATGTAAAGACGGAGCAGGGAGCCAGTCGGATCAATTTTCCAAACAAATATGTTTCTTATAAATTCTTCAAACACTCAACAGTGATTATTATCACTAATTGTAACATATGTATCATAAAAAACCCCCATTTTGTAATCCATAGCTCCATTTTGTGCAAGCCGAGGAGTCCTCGAGCTTGAGGAGCTTAGGTAGAATGCGCGTACCAATTTTCGTTATTTTTAGATACCGTTTACCCTTCCAAATAGCCTCTAGGACTTATTTTTTAACTAGGCCGGTCACTAGATGTGAAACCGGTCAAAACTAGTCTAGAAACTATAAAAAGAGCTAGAGAGCTCATTTTTGAGGTTAGCTTGTTTGAGATTAGAGTTATTTTGAGCTTGTAAGAGTGTTCTTGAGTAATAGAGCTAATTTCCTACCTTCCATTGTGTCTTGCTTGTCTCTTCATTGTGTGTGTATGTGTGTGTGCATCTTTGTGCTTCTCACCTTCACTCTCACATCATCTCACATTCACGATCTTCATATCACTCCTACCTCTCCCACGGATTGACATTAAGGAGGTGAAGTTTCTTAACGTGGTTCTCACCATTGTGCTAGAGCAACACCAAATTTGGCGCCGTTGCCGGGGATCGAGTCTAGGACGAATGTGTGATGGTAAGAGTATAGCAAGAAGTGGCGTTGGAAGGTAAAAATTTCAGTTTCTGTTGTTGTTTTTACTTAGTTTTTAGTGTTTTTCACCTCCCCCACACTCCATCTTCATCACCGCATCATCATCTTCATCTCCAAAAAAATCAGAAAATTCACCATATCCACCCATTCTCCTCATTTCCCCTCATTTGTGCATGCGAGAGAGCGAGAGAGAACTTTTGTGCTTGTGTGTGCTTGTGTTTTCTTGAGTTTTCTTGCAGGAACAGAGCTTCAGAGCATCAGGAGAGCTTCCAAAAGGTAAAACATGTACTTTCTGTCAGAAATTTCCGAGTAGGGCGGACCATCGCGATGGTCTGCAACTTTCGGACTTTGAGGTAGGCGACCACACCACGAGGAAGGCGATCCCTGCGCATACACGGAACCATTTTTGCATTTCAAAAATTCGTTGTTTGGTGGACCATCGCGATTGGCTCAGACCATCGCGATTGTGTCGCACCATCGCGATAGGCTCATGCCATCGCGACGGCTCGGCCGGACCATCGCGACGGTTCATCTTTTCGGACCATCGCGACGGTTCACTTGAGCCATCGCGACGGTCCACCTGGACCATCGCGATTGTTCAGCTGACCCCGGACCATCGCGATTGGCTCATGCCATCGCCACGACGGTGCCACGTGTCAAGATAGACCATCGCGACGGTTCGTTTTTCGGACCATCGCGACAGCCCAAAATCGGACCATCGCGATTGGCTCACGCCATCGCACTTGTGACCATCGCGACGGGTCACCCCGGACCATCGCGATTGTCCACCTTTGACCGTTGACCGCGCCATCGTGACGGTTCATTTTTCGCGCCATCGCGATTGTCCACCTGATCACGCCATCGCGATCGTTCACCTCGGGCCATCGCGATTGTCCAAATTCCGCGCCATCGCGACGGTTCGCTCGGACCATCGCGACGGTCCCAGACCATCGCGATTGCCCACCCCCATCGCAAATTTTGGACTTCAATTTTTGACCAATTTTGAGGGTATTTTTGAAAAATTTTTGGACCATTAGACTCATAGGAGACCCCTTAGCTCATATTGGAAGGAAAACCTGATTGTCAGTTTTTACCCCCCAGGGCCTGAACGCTCATAACTTTTTCATCCGAAGTCCGTTTTTTGAGCTTAATAGCTCATTAGAAAGCTATTGACGAGTACTACGTGACCTCAACTGTTTTTTTCTTAAAGGATACGCCTATTTTTAGATAAGCTAATTTGAGGTTCACTCAGTTAGGGACTAGAAATCCAAGGGGCACACATTGAAAATTTGGGCAAAAACGAGAAGGGACTAAAAGGGTATATATACTCAAGTGTTTGATCATCCTGTGAATTGGTCTAACATTGGAATTTTCCAGGTCTAGCAAAGGACAATCAAAGGCAACCGAAGCAAGGCAGAGAAGACATCAGAGCTTGGGAAGCGTGGCTTCTTGGGCAACAGGGCATCAGAGCAACAGAAAAGCCGACTCGAGGTTGGAAGATTACTCAACCCCCTCAGTCAATTCTTAGCTTAGGATAAACGTTAGCATCGTGGATTAAGATGATAGGAACGCCTCAAGTTCAAGATACTTAATTCTTTCAAGTCCAAGACTAAAGGTGTGTGTGACGCGAAAACCTAAGGAAAGAACCTAAGTCTGACGGAACGAGAACTCAAAATTATAACGGAAAGTCGAATTCCTGACGCATACAGTAAGACCAGAACTTAAAGACCTGTTAAAAAGAAACAAAAAGTAATAACAAAGAATCAGTGACGATCTAAGTGTGTAATTGAGGGAGCAAGGAAAAAAAATTAATGAACCTTAGATCGGGCAAACATATAGGTAAGTCAGACAGACGAAGCCTTAGATCATCAGAGGCGAGTGTAAGGACTACTGCTCGATCGTGGGCTCAGCAATTGAATAGTAATTACCCCAACGAGAGCTCAGATACTAGCGAATCAGAAATGGCATTTAGCACAGAAAGACCAGAAGGAGGGTCTAATGTAGCATACTTAGAAAGACCAGAAGGACCCTATAAAACGCAATTAGAGTTTCTCCGAACCAACCGATTAGGTGCTCGCATCTATGAAGATGGTTTGCGAAGGCAAGTGGTGCAACTGCACAACCCTGATCAACCCATTGGATTGGAGAGACCAGTGGTGAAATTTGAGAGAGACGCCTACATAGACAAGGAAGGAACCATGTACGTCCTAAGTACGCAGCCAAATGATACTAATGAGTTTGGCACAATTCTATTAGAGGCGGAAGCGAAATTTCAAGGAAAAGAACCGTTAGAAGAACCTAGAACACCCAGAGGGAAATCCGTATTAACAAGAGTACTCATCCCAGAGTGGATCCCTCAAGATAACAGGAGTATCGAGTTGTTGGTAAATAAAGAGACCGATGAAGCCTTTTGGAGGTATAGAAAGGAACAGCCTAGTGAGGTAGGTATCATCACTATATACGAGTTCAAGGACCCGGATATACCTGGAAAGGTTGTATACCTGGACGAGACTTCAGAAAGAGTCTTTGTGGTACCCGACCGCGCTAAAAACCTATACACATGGAGAGGAGAATTGGTATTCCCTCCATCTAGAACAAACGTGAATACAAGTCAACAAGGGGCAGGAACATCCTCGGCCCATGGAAATCAAAGAGAGGGAAATAAAGAAAGACCCGAAGTAAGCTTCACTCATCCCATACGGAGAGATAGAACAACCACAGACACTAATAGAGTGGATAGACAAAGAGATCATGGAATCCCAGGTGGTAGAGATGATTTTCCTCTACCTAGACCACGTGAACACGCAAGAACATTGAGACCCACTCAATTAGTAAAATCCATGAAAAATTACTTTGATGGGACAGGAGATCCCTACGACCACGTCGCAGAATTCAAGCAAGTACTAAGAGCCGAACAAGTTGAAGACATGTTCACGCAATACAACGCATTTGGACTAACGTTAAAGAATACCGCTTTAACTTGGTTCCAACCTTTGCAACAAAGGCAATTTAGGGACATCCATCACTTTTTAGAGTCATTCATTACTGAATTCTCTAAAAGTGGGATTAGACATGATACGTCTTCGTTGATTCATAGCTTTAAACAGACCCCACAGGAAACAGTTAGACTCGCAGGACGTAGGTTTAGACAATATGTTGAACGATGTCCAATGCAAGAGCTACCCTCACAAGCTAAGCAAGTGTCATTGTTCCTAGATGGCTTGTTGAGCTCTAAACTACGCTCCTATGTGTACCTAAAAGAACCCAGAACGCTAGAGCAATGTGTAAGAATTTGCATAGACATTGAGGACAACTTAGGAGACGAGTTGGAACTCTCAAAGGTCTATAAGGACTCAGACTGTTCATCTCTAGCATCCACGAAATTGTCTAGCTCGATAGAGGACCTAGCAGAGAAAGTGGCCCAGAAACTAGGAGTTTCTAGTAAACCTAGGGAGTTTACAAACAAGCGTTGTTACACCTGTGGTGGTGATCATATGGCAAATGTGTGTCCCAATGCACCACAACCACAAGCCAATCCTAGTGGAAAATACTGTACAATTGAAAGAAGATACACAAATCATACGGCTCAGGACTGCCCATACAACAAACAGACCGTGAGACAGAACTACCCGCAAGCATACCAGCAGCCGGGTAGGTATCAAGGCCAATACAATGCTCAGCCTTATTACTATAGGCCTCCTCAGAACTACCCATACCAGGCGCAACAGAGACCTCAACCTGTCTTAGCTCAGCAGCCACCACCACCAGCGAATGTTATCACAGTCAAATACGCTGCTGCAGAAGAAAACCTAAGTAGGGCCTTAGTGCCTTCTTCACCTTTGATCACAGAGAGTGACCCACATTCAAACAGTTTTGACTCTACTCATGTAACTAGTCCACCCGCTTATTACACGGAGTCACCAGAACATGTGGAGACATATCATTATGATAGTCCACCAATGGAACCAAGTTGGGAGCCAGACTATGCTCAGGTGAGATACACCACCCCAAACCCACGGCCCCAATTGAGACAACAGAGACCACAGGGCCCTAGAGGACCATGCTTTAGGTGCCAAGGAGATCATTTTATAAAGGATTGTCCACATCCTCCCATAACAGGACAATCACCGTACTATAACATCCAAGGCTTTTGTGCCGATTGTGGCAAAGAGCATATAATCAAGGATTGTCCTAAGAACCCTGTTAATGCTTCGAATGTGACACCGATCAATGTGATAGGTATTGTGAATAACGCAGATGGATCCAACCCTACCTACGTGCCTATCCAAGCTATAACAAGAGCCCAGGCGCTCTTACAGAACCAACAGCTTAATCAAGAGAAGGTAGCTGGAACCAGTGAAGTAGCAGAATCTAGCAGTAAAAAGACAAAATCTTGGAAAGATTCTCGAGAAAGAATTAAGAGAAAATGGAGTAAAAAGATAACTGAGTTAGAAGGAAGTTTAAAGGAATCTAGAGCCAAAATCCAAGAATTGACCTCACAAGAACTGAATCGAGAGAACCCAGCTCAGAAATCAGGATCAGTTTTAGCGGACCCCATACCCGAAGATCTAGACATGATGTTTCGTGCATATCAGGCTAGATTAAAAGAGGGACCTCAAGTAGCTGAAATGAGTAAGAACTACCCTCGAGCTGATCTGGAAATTGAGAGAACTAAACTTTGCATGAAGATGGTAGAACTAGCACAAGCTTTGTTCGAAGCCTCTAGATATCTTAACTGGAATAACATGGCAAAACCGGAGTTACACTTCCAAGGACTAATGGAGAGGCTAGAATACTTGATAGAAAGCAAAGAGAAAAAGGATCAGCATAGGAATCCTATTGTCCCAGAGACACAGGAAAGGAATGCACCATCCCTGTCTCAAGTACCCAATACAGAAAGTCAAGACAATTTGTCTTCTATACATAGGTACTCACATGAATTTTTGAGAGAAATCCAAAAAGAGAAATGGAGAAATGAACAAGAAACTCATCCTCCCATTCAAGAAATAGATGATTTGCAGGAGCAATTTCCCCAAGATATTCCCTCTATTTACGATGATGTAGAGGAAGAACAACTGAGTGATCACACAGGCTTTGAATCGAATTCTTTACAAGAATTACCTCAGTTCACAGGACCTTGGGAAGCAAAGTCTATTAGTATGAGAGCACCCACGATAATAGTGAGGAATGAAGAATCAGTAATCCCTAGAAACACGGAAGTGATCAAGAATACTAAGGTACAATGTAATCTCACTTTAGAGGAGCTATTAAAGGTAAAACCAGAATTGTGGAAGCATGTAGCAAATCAATTCCCCGAGCTTGCTACTACTCCCTCACAAATAGGATCACATAATAAGGTACCAGAGATTCCAGTGGAAAAGATTGGAGATGTGAGCGAAGGAGAGGAAGGTAACACTTATCTTCCAATAACCCATCAGGGCTACACCACGAAAGCCATCTTAGATTCAGGAGCAGGAGTAGCCATAGCTACCACCGCTTTATGGAAACGTTGGGGTAAGCCAGCATTAAGACCCACCAGGATGAAGCTACAAATGGCTGATGGACACATAGAAAAACCATTAGGCTTACTAGAAGGAATATCTCTCACCACTTGTGGTGTAGAATTTGAGCATACCTTTGCCATTTGTGACTTTGCAAAAAACCATGCATATGAGATGATATTGGGACGACCATTCATGCGTCAGTTGCAAATTGTACAAGATTGGGGAACAAATTCTTTGTACTTGCAACATTTAGGAGTGACTACCAAAGTCAACCTTAAAGACTATTCACATAGAGACGTACCCCCAATACAATGGAATACCATCCATAAGACACAAGTAGAGACGGAATCCGTGCACTCATTAGAATCCGATCCTTCTTGGTTGCACGAGGATACTCATTTATGGATGTGTAAAGTAGCCAAACAAGAGGAAGAAAGGTTAGAAGCCAGGACGTTGGGTGCAGAACAACATCCACGAACCCTACAAGATCCAGCCTATGCACCAGTAGTATTCCCAGACGAAGAGTTTGAACCCCATGGTTGGGCAGAAATCCTAGCAACCATGGATGTAGCCATCAATGAAGAACAATGGACTCCCCACTGTGATGAGGATGGCTATGACATTTCAGTTTTCACTATAGAGCCAATCATGTGCGATGCGATTTTAGAAGAGTGTGAACCTAACACTGATGCATTTGAGGATGCAAGTGATTTTGATTTAGAATCAATTATCATGGACTCTCCATTTGCATCAGAGGAAGAATATTTTTACGAAGTAGAGACTCACCCTCAGAGACATGAGGAAGTTATGAATGACGTGAGAATAGCCACTCAAGTGACTACTAAGAATGAAGGCAAGAAAAGAAAGAAGAAGGAAACCATGTCAGAAGAAGAAGAATCTTTATTTGAAGTACCGGAGAATTTCAAGAAATATGAAATTGAAGATAGAAGAATCATGGTACGGATGCCCAATAGAAAGGTGAATGACGGACAAGTATATGATAACCGAGAGAAAACCAAGAAAATAATAGTAGCCATAGAGGGAGAAGAAGAAAAATGTACCTACATAGGGCATGATTTGACAGCTGAAGAAGAAGAAGAGCTAGTTGCCCTATTGCGCGAATATAGAGATGTTTTTGCTTGGAGTTACAAAGATTTAAAAGGAGTAGATCCAGATATATGTTCTCATAGAATCCCTATGACTCCAGATGCAAAACCGACTAAACAAAAACCATACACGTACAATGATAACTACGCTGCGAAGATTAAAGAGGAGATAGATCGGCTGATAGAAGCAGGATTCATTTACGAAATTGAGCATACCGAATGGGTATCCCCAATTGTGGTAGTACCCAAGAAGAATGGAAAATTGCGTGTGTGTATTAACCTTAAAAAAGTTAATGCCGCAACGATTAGAGACAGTTATCCACTTCCTATCACAGAACATCTATTGGAAAGAGTCGCGGGCAAGGAAGTTTACAGCTTTCTTGACGGATTTTCGGGCTATAATCAAGTAGCCATTGCTCCAGAAGATCAACACAAGACGGCTTTTGCCACTGAATGGGGCATATTTGCATTTCGCGTGATGCCATTTGGCTTAACAAATGCACCCGCCACTTTCCAGCGACTCATGTGTCATGTGTTTAAGGAATTTTTACGCAAAAGCTTGGAAGTTTATGTCGATGACATATGTGCTCATTCAAGTGTAAGACAGACGCATATCCCAGAGTTAAAGCAAATATTTGACAAATGTCGAGAATATCAGGTTTGCTTGAACCCAGAAAAATGCGTTTTCATGGTTAGACAAGGCAAAATTCTAGGACACATTGTGTCAAAAAATGGAATCTCTACGGATGAAGAAAAGGTGAAGGTAATTGCAGACTTACCTAGACCAACTAATGTGAAAGAGGTACAGGCATTTATGGGCCATTGCGGATATTATAGGAGATTCATACACATGTATGCAATCATAGCCAAGCCTTTGTACTCTCTTTTAACCAATTTTGAATGGACAGATGAATGTGAAAATTCATTCAATGAACTTAAACGACGCTTGTGCTCGGCACCTATATTAACAACCCCAGATTGGAGTAAGCCGTTCCATGTACATGTGGACGCATCCAATTATGCCATAGGATGTGTGTTAGCACAACCCACGAGTGAAGGTAACATAGATCTCCCCATAGCTTACGCGAGCAGACAATTGAACGCAGCAGAAAGAAATTACACCACGACGGAACGAGAAGGATTAGGGATGATCTACGCAGTAAAGAAGTTCAGGCACTACTTGTTGGCCAACAAATTCAAGTTCTTTACAGATCATCAAGCCCTATTATACTTAGTCAACAAACCATGTAACACGGGACGATTGATACGTTGGTTTCTATTACTCATGGAGTATGATTTTGAAGTAGTAGTCAGGAAAGGAAAGACACATCTTAGAGCTGACCACCTTTCAAGATTAACATCAGGAGAAGCTCCTCAAGGAGTAATGGATGATCTACCAGATGCATATTTGTTTAATCTTGAGATAGCACCAGAATGGGCTAAGCCTATAGTCCCTATTCTCACCTATGGACCCAAGAACCCCAGGATAAATATCAGAGAAGGAGAGATTACCAAGTCTCAGAGATACCAAATCTTAGCAGGCAGCATATATAAACAGGATAATCAAAAGATTCTTGCTTGTTGTGTAGATGAATCAGAACATGCAAATTGGTTGCAATTAGCACACATAGGTGCACTAAAGCAACATCATTCGAAACATCGAACATTACAGACTCTGCATAGACTAGGAGTATATTGGCCTTCAATGGAAGCAGACGTCTACAAGCTGTGTAAAGAATGCCACATTTGTCGTGAAAGACCACCAGTAGAGCATGCTACTTTATATCATGTGTCTCTCACACCAGACTGGAGTGAACCTTTAGTGACATACTTGAGGACGAACACATTCCCTCAAGGCATGACCTTAGCTCGACAACGTAGTCTGGAGCAGGAATCTCAAGACTATTCACTTATTGGCGATAATCTATACAAAAGAGGGCGAGATGGATATCTAAGACAATGTGTGCATGAAAGCGATTATCTGAGCATACTAGAGACTGCACACCAAGGTGTTGCAGGAGGTCATTTTGGACCCGATAGGATAACCAAAGCCATCCTCTTTGCAGGATTATGGTGGCCCACTCTTCACATGGATGCTCATACCTATGTTAAGAGATGTGATGTGTGCCAAAGAACTCAGTTTCCTACTCGCAGAGATGAAATGCCATTGAAACCCATGATGGGCGGACGTGCATTTTCCAAGTGGGGTATAGACTTTGTAGGACCCATTAGCCCCCCTGCAAAAGGTACACATGCGGAGTACATTATTGTTGCGACAGATTATCTTACGAAATGGGTAGAGGCAAAAGCCACGAAAAAGAATGATGCACACACAACTGCAAAATTCTTATTTGAAAGTGTCTTTACAAGATATGGATTGCCTATAGAGATAGTGAGCGATCGAGGCACTCACTTTCTAAACCAAGTCATTGAATATTTGTTACAGGATTTTATGGTAATTCACAAGAAATCTGCACCATATCATCCTCAGGCCAATGGTCAGGCGGAAAGCACTAATAAGATCCTTTGTCACGTACTGACAAAACTTGTGAACAACAAACGTTCAGATTGGGACAAACAGTTACACCACGCTGTTTGGGCATATCGAGTGGCCTACAAGACCGTACTCAATGCAACTCCCTTTCAGATGGTTTTTGGTCAGAATGCTGTGCTTCCCTTGGACTTCTTGATACCGACCCTTAAGGTGGCACAAGAACATCAGTGGACCGGCCATGAATTATCAGCGAGAATAATGGACTTGGAACGATTAGGAGAAACGAGGCTAAAGGCAGCAGCAGGAATATACGCAGCGAAGAAGCGACAGAAAGCATATTTTGATGCACATGTGAAAGATAAAGGCCTAAAAGAAGGAGATTTAGTTCTAGTGTATACACTGAAACAACACGCACGGAAGTTAGAAAAGCGAGGTTATGGACCTATGATCATTAACAGACTCTCAACAAGTGGAGCAGTACAGTTAGCCACCTTAGAAGGAGACGTAATGCCTAATTATATTAGTGGCTGTAGAGTCAGGTTGTATCAGGAACCTCTTACTGAGGATATGCTTAGACGACTCACGTTGGCAAAGAAGCGTAAGGAGGAAGAAAATAGAATACGAGCGGAAGCTCAGGCAGAAGCAATGGAACGCATAAAGCGCATGAAGCTAAGAAGACAAGGACTAGGGAGAGAACATTATAACCATCTGGAAACTACACCCAGATATCCCATGGCCATGTGTCAAGTAAAGTCAACCACTCATCCTAGTATAGTGGACAGGAGACCATTCATTACAGTTAGGCTAGAGCACGGCAACCCTTGCCAAGAGCTCAGGGCTTTAATTGACTCAGGTGCTGCGACTAGTGCGATTAGATGGTCCCACTATAAGGATTCAGGAATAGAAATGCGGCCAATTGAGGCATACCTCATAGGGCTAGGAGGCATGGAAACCCCTTGCATGGGTGAGGTGGACCTTCCTATCCTCATTAAGGATGTGACCATGACAGCGAAGCTACTAGTGTGCCATGATGACGACCTGATAGAACCCCTAATCCTTGGCCAAGATTGGCTATACGATCACTCAGTGGACCTAAATCTTAGACAAGGCTCCTTACAGATTGAAACCTTCGAGCAGAAGCGAGTGATACCGCTTGACTTCCCTAATGGCATTCCGCCTGACGGTTGTGACCCTAGACCCTATGAAACGCATGCGACGGAAGACCGGAAGATCTTTAATCAGCTCAGTCACGCTACGTCTACACCGACCCACTCGGTCGTGGCTATAGACAGTTGTCAATCAGAAGGACGACAGAAGATCTTCCCTGGGACTTCCTGCAAACTAGAAGAGACTGTTACCCACCCACAAGGGCAGATGGGCACAATTTGCGGTCAGGTGGGTTGCATCAGCGGCCAAACGAGCACACCATACTGCGGTGCTCATCCTTCCAAACTTGTTGCGGACTGGCCTAGATTAAAGTTAAATAAGGCATCACTTCCTAATGGGCAGGTCACGCAAGTCTTGGATCTCCCTTCTTTTCCAAAGCAGAGTGTCCATCCGACCTCTCAACTCGAGCAACAACTGAGTCAATCACGACGAAGGAACCCAGACCGACTGCAGTATCGGAGGAAACAACAAGAAAGGCAGTTCAGGCCACCCAAAGGAAGCGGCACCAGACAAATGTGGGTGCCAAAAGGACAAAAAGCACCAAAGAACTCCAGCCAAGCAGAAATCGATAAAAAAAAGGCAGTACAGAAACAGAATCGATATCCACCATCCCCTCGACCTTCTTCTACAGGTCCGAGCATCCGACAAATGTGGATCGCCAAGAAGTACCTTACCCATAGACCCACGCCCACGCAGATTTGGGTACCCAAACCATGTATCATAGCTCAAACCATAAGCCATGTAATATATAACCCCCACAACTCATTTCATCCCTCGATACCACCACACACGACACCACCCTTTGCCCCTCAGCAGAAACCCACCTCCCACTCCAAGATCCTTAGGAAATGGATACCGAAACGTGTCCAACCTTCTCCCCCTAACCCCATGTCTGATAAAACTACCCCCCCCGACTAACATACAACCTCGTACTAAATCACTAACCTTTAAACCTTGTATAAATTCACCCACCATCATCACACATCACTCGTAATCTCATATCATCAAGAAATGTATGCATGATCTGAAACGTATAGGTGTCTAGAGACCTGCACTAGTGCTGCAAGAAACATTGCATCCATCACATCACAGCACTTGGCTACACGGGTTACGCATCAGTTATGGAAAGGGATTGCGGTCTCACTTTAATGGGATCATAATTAATTTCCATGCTAATGTGTTAATCTTTTGTAGCAGATCTTTCTAATTAGAGCATCAGTCACCATGCAAACCGACGAAGGAACATCAGGAGCAGGCCCCAGTGTAGCGGCTGTGCCCCTCAACGTGCTACGAGCAGAGTCCCACCCGACTGCTCCACCGCCGGAATTTCAGGGATTTCCAGGGCCCATGCCTATCGACAACCCACCCATGGGTTACACCGAAAAGATACACAGGAACTCTCATTGGTTTCAGGGCCTTGCAGGACCCCTTGCGGACGCGGACTTTATATTTGAATCCTCTTTGATATTTGATGACCGCACGTGGGGAAAATACCAGTTTTTCTCCAGAGAGTTCGAAGCCCTACAGAGCACCCAGGATTTAACTCATGTTTGGGCCAGAGCAGGCTTCACAGAGTATTTCAGTGATCCTCTGCCCAAACCGGATTTTTACAGGTGCTATTACTTAATCACTACCCTACTGGCCTGAGAGAATAAGGACATCCCAGGGACCTTCATATTGCCTACTCTAGTGGATGATCCACCTTACAAAAGGTTTTACCTATCTAAGGATTTAATCAGAGCGGCCATCAAAATTCATGGCACCCACACACCCACAGATCGAGAGAGATTAATTCCAGAACCGATGAAACGTGGGGATGTCACGAAGTGGGAGGAGATTTCGGCAATTACACCTGAGCTGTCGAAGCCACTAAGGATATGCATGCAACATTTTGCGTTTCCCGCTCAGGACAGATTTACCATGCCCCATAAACGAATCTGGTTCGGATTGTATTTGGCTTGCACGGGACCTCAAACTGTTGATCTGGCAAGCTGGATCATAGATCAAATGTATCTGGCACAGCACAGATGGGAGCGCAAGAAAGTACTTAATGGATGTTGTGCACTCACTAGAATTGTGTATATGTGCTTAGCATATGACTTGCCCATCGAGCGTGCATTAACAGGAGAAGAGCTGAAGGCATTCAAAGGAACGGCGAAGAAAGCCAGGAAGCCCAGTAGAACACGGGCAGGTAAGCGCATGAGAGGCACCATCCCTTGCCTTCAAGTGCCAGAGTCGCCATCACCACAACCCTCTCCAACACAATCACCGACAGAAGCCGCTCCCACAGTGCAACCTATTCGCATAAGGTTGTCTAGACCAGTGGTCACGGAGGGCACTACTAGTACAGTTGCACCTCAGGCAGCTACACCCACAGAACCCACCACCACGACAGCAGAAGCTCCCACCACTATTGGTGCGGAAGCCTTTTCTTTCCCAATACCCCACATGGAGGCAGAACCAATAAACACAACATTCGATTTTGAGATGCCGGATGCATTCTCAAATGAGTTCCAGTTTTCAGAGGCACAGATGTTCTCTCAAGAATATGAACGCCCCAGTTACCCTACCACACCGCGGGACCTGCCACAGGGACAAGTTGTGTCGAGCTCTGATGACGAAAGAACAGCCACCGACGATGACGAAGGTGATGACGAAGCCAGCCAGGGCACGCATGATTCCCAAGAACAAGGACAGACAGACGGTCAAGACCAACAAACCGATGCACACGGTGACACCAGCACGCACGAAGAGGAGACTTTCGAAGCAGCAGCGTACACGCTGGCAATTAAGAAATTATATCGTACGATGGAGAAAGTCTGGGCACGGAAGAAATTGACGGAAGAAGAGAGCCAGGCCCTAATCGAACAAGAACTAGTCTCCGGAGGATTTGAAGAAGTCTACATCAGAGGGTTCAGAGAACTGGTCCAATCCATCGGCCCGGTCGAAGCACTGAGGTATTTACAAAGAAAGCCACTCCCCCAATATGACCCTCGCAGAGTTCGCCTGCTATCGAAGCCTGGTGAATATATTCGAGTTCCGGTAGGTGCTCAATCATCCCACCAAACGCAAGATGCACGCCTACGGCCGGAAAGATCCTTCACCGAAGAAACCATCCTAGTCGACTCCCCACCACATACTACCGTTGTACATACTACCACTATCCTTGAAATAACATCCACACCATCTACTCCTCTCTCACCTCATGTTTCACCAACCCATCCTGTATCCCCCGCACACCCTACTGCTCCTCCCACATCCACACCAGTTCACGGCAACATAGCCACCACCTTTGCCCCACCCATTCAGGCCGCCACGCCCGTACCCACCCCACCTCATCCACATGATAACCCCTTCATCCCTTCATCCTTCCCATCCTTTCCCCCACCTTTAAGACACCCTTTCACCTTTCTAACCCCACTAACCTTCTCACCAGTTTCACCTCCTCAACCCACCATAACCCCTATTTCCCCTTTTTACCAAGCTGCTCCAACCATTCCCCCTGTAACTTACTCTACATTTGTAAATCCCGTCTTCACACCGACACAACCACCCACTTACACACCGCTTTTCACAGTCACAGCACTTGACACGTCCAATGACATGGACATCTCACCACCCACCGCACCAGCACCCACTACACTCACAGCACCATCATATTTAAGTACGTCACAATTTTCCACGATCACCACTGCATCCACATTCCCAACCCCATTCCCCATTCCCGTTGCATCTACTTCTACTGCATCCTCACTTAACACTTCATTACTATTATCGCCCACCATAGACACCGCACTTCATCAAATGTTCACATGCATGACACAAGTACGAGATGAGTTTACATCTCTTGGCAACAACTATCAACAGCTGCAGAGGACGACAAATGAATTACAGTCGCAGCTTAATTCATTATCGATCGAGAATGCCTCTTTAAATACACAATACCAAGAACTAAGAGAGGCATATCATAAGCTAGAGTTAGAAAGTGAAGAGAAGACAAAAGAAGCCACTGCTGATCTGGACAACCTGCTTCGAGCCCAAACAATTAGGAACGCGACGCTGACCAGAAATATGGGCCTACTCAGGAGACACCTAGCCGCAGCCCAGGAGGAGAACGTGAGACTCCAAGCGCAGAATAGAGAAAATTTGGAAGCGGCATTGGACCATCCGGAACAACCATTAAGTCCGAGCAGATTCAAGGCAATCCCATCCGAATCGATGCGGATGTTGCTAGATGACCACGTTCGACTGCTAGAGGACTACGATCGAATGAACGAAGAGCATCAGAAGCTAAAAGAAGATCACAAATTACTACAACTCAGAGAACCGACACCACAACAACTACCAGTGGCAACAGAAGTACCAGAACCTGTGGACCCCTCTCCTGAACTCATAGAGGAACTCAATGCACTACGGGCCCAGGTAGCCACACTCCAATCACGCATAGATGTGTATGAAGCACCACCACGGCCTGATTCCCCACCGGAGATCCCAGCTGACGACGCGAACATAACCATTCCGGTGGAGGAAACGTTTGAAGAAGCATACGAGCCAATACCCATCCCAGGCGGACAAGTCACGGCCGAAGGCCAGATGACCTATGAACTTCCTACCCCCGCGTGGATGAAAACGATTGAGGAACTTGGAACGACACATTCAGCCAGAGTAGAGGCCCAGCTACATGCTATGGCCATGATCGAAGAAAGAATATTGCAATCTCCCTACTTTGCTCAATTGGCCCCACGAAGGTATATATCCGGGCATGAGATACAATACAAACCATACTTTATGCTAATGGCCGAATACCAGCTGGCCATAGAGAAGCGAACTGGCAAGAAGCCATCACATGCAACTCAATTTGAGCCTGAAGACTTGCCACTGGATGCGCAACAAGGTACTATTTATCAACCAGATTGGCGTACACGTCTTTTACAGGAGTACCCTGAAATGATGAGCACATGGGTTAAGGCACCTTTACATTTAAAATACAATCCGTGTTGGGGACCAGTGCCACGACGCCGCTCCTGGACTGCCTTCGCTATCAAAGTACAAAACAATAAGCAGTGCCAAGATTGGCTGAATTACCCCTATTTTAAGCCACCCATCGAGTTACCAACTATTGGCTATATGATGGCTACAATCCGTCACTGGCTCCCTCGCTTGAGATATATGGATGATATAGCAGCGCATATGACTGTCAAGATTTTTGACATGATGCAAATGATATTTAAAGTCTTCCGGCGAGTCAAAGCACCACATGTTAACACCCCGGGCTTTGAGCATGGCAACTTGGATCTCGCATACGACATGAGTACAACGCCATCGCTCCGGGTGTGTTACGCCTGGCATTGCAGAGTCAAGTACTTACCGGCGTGCTACAAGCAGACATTTGAAGAGATGTTCACCACCGGATTTTGGGAATACCACTCTGAAGTGTTCATCAGCAGGCCGACCCACTTATTGCACTTATTTGCCTGTGAACAGTTGGTGTATTCCACGCATTACAGACTCCCACCATCCAATGAACCGCAACCTATCGACTGGGAGAAACACGAGGCTGATCTCGCCCGAGGCATTCGTATATCAGAGCACACCCTCGCTCAAGACCTACTACAGAACTACATCCGGCAGACCGCACAACAAGGTTCTGTCAGGGACGACAGAAGCGAGAGGGAGGGGGGTGTTGGAAGCAGCCAGAGGCACAGACGCCACGGAAGCATGTAAAGACGGAGCAGGGAGCCAGTCGGATCAATTTTCCAAACAAATATGTTTCTTATTAATTCTTCAAACACTCAACAGTGATTATTATCACTAATTGTAACATATGTATCATAAAAAACCCCCATTTTGTAATCCATAGCTCCATTTTGTGCAAGCCGAGGAGTCCTCGAGCTTGAGGAGCTTAGGTAGAATGCGCGTACCAATTTTCGTTATTTTTAGATACCGTTTACCCTTCCAAATAGCCTCTAGGACTTATTTTTTAACTAGGCCGGTCACTAGATGTGAAACCGGTCAAAACTAGTCTAGAAACTATAAAAAGAGCTAGAGAGCTCATTTTTGAGGTTAGCTTGTTTGAGATTAGAGTTATTTTGAGCTTGTAAGAGTGTTCTTGAGTAATAGAGCTAATTTCCTACCTTCCATTGTGTCTTGCTTGTCTCTTCATTGTGTGTGTATGTGTGTGTGCATCTTTGTGCTTCTCACCTTCACTCTCACATCATCTCACATTCACGATCTTCATATCACTCCTACCTCTCCCACGGATTGACATTAAGGAGGTGAAGTTTCTTAACGTGGTTCTCACCATTGTGCTAGAGCAACATATGATATAATCCTTACAGGTACAGATGAAGAAGGAATACAAAGACTCAAGAAGCAGATGGAAAAGGAATTCAAAATAAGTGACTTGGGAGACTTGTCATACTTCTTGGGCATGGAGATTACATATACTCAACATGGAGTATTTGTGACCCAAGAAAGGTATTTGAAGAACTTGTTAATCAAGTTTAAAATGGATGATTGCAGGGTAGCACCTACACCAATGGAGGTGAATCACAAATTGAGTAAGTTTGGTGGTGAAGAGTTCAAGGACATGAGACAATATCAGAGTCTGATTGGTAGTCTTATCTATGCTACTTTAACTAGACCTGATTTATCATATGCAGTAGGGGTTTTGTCTCAATTCATGCATTGTCCTAGGAAAGAACATTGGATTGCAGGTCAAAGAGTGTTGAGGTACATTAAGGGTACACTCAATGAAGGCTTGTATTATGGGTTTACCTCAGATACAAATATCAAAATCTATAGTGATGCAGATTGGGCAGGTAATCCAGATGATAGAAGATCTACTTTTGGATACATGTGTTATGTGGGAGATAAACTTATCTCATGGTGTTCCAAGAAGCAACATACAGTTGCTTTGTCTTCTACAGAAGCAGAATACAAAGGCATGGTTGAAGCTGCAAAAGAAGTGATTTGGCTCAAGACCTTAATGAAGAGTCTTGACATTGTGCATGGGATACCAATTTTATTTGGAGATAACATGAGTTCATTGTACTTAGCTGCTAATCCTGTTTTCCATGCCAGGACCAAACACATTGAGATTCAGTATCACTTTCTAAGGGAGAAAGTGATGGACAAGGAGATTGAAATCATTCATACTTCAACTAAAGATCAGATAGCTGATATGCTTACAAAGAGCTTGGATGGACCAAAGCTAAAGAAGTTTAAAGATATGGTAGGTATAAAGAAGAAAGGAGAAACCTCAATTGATGATTGAGGGGGAGCTGTTGGTGCAGATCAATCACCAATTGAATGTTTGAAGACTAAAGAATGAAGGATGAGATGAATTCTTGAAGCTTGGAAGGAAGATACATTCAGAGTATGTGAGGAATGTACACATATGTACATAGTTCACTTAGATCTTTGATTAGTCATAGACTTGTACAAATTTATCTATAAATACCTTGAAAATGTCGAGGCGTGATATGAGAGCATATGAAAGAATAGATAGAAGTTAAGAAAGGTGAAGTTAGATGTCATGAGACATGTGAAAAGTTAGTTGAGTTTTCTCTCATCACTCAACTATAACTTTCTGAGTAATTGAAGAAATATTGCGCCCGATCTTTTCGTGTCTGCTCCGTCTGTGGTTGATCATTTGTGAAATCCTTTTGAGGATATCTAAGTTGATAGTTGATGAGTTTGTGATCAAAATTTTAGAGTCTAATTGTAAACACGTTAGGAGAATTATCTGTAGGAACATTCATATGTGTTGAGTGTTCACAGTCTCCTGAAACAGGTGCAGTTTTCGAGTCCAAAGAAATGAGTAGTGCTCAGTGCACAGTGTAAAGTTTTACACATGTGATAGCTCAAAATCTAAGTTGAGAGATAAGCTATCTACAGCCAAAAGGATTTGGCAAAACGGGTTCGACATTGTGAGAACCAAAGTTAAGAAGTTAGGGGTGTCAAATCGACTTCTCAGAAGTGCAGATTTGAACATAGGTAACTTGTGAAGTTGATTTCTCAAGTTATACTAAACCTTTTGAAGAACTTTAACTTGGAGGAGGTGCGCAATGTCTAGACGACACTCCATACAAAATTTCATAGAAAACTTTAAAGGTTTGATAAGTCAATGAGAAGAAATTGTGCAGCAGACTTTTTGTGTTTCATCTTCTTCACAGAATTTTTTAACTTTTGATAATTTGGAGATTGGACCTCTAATTTGGTAAAGGTTTTGACTTACTCTTGGTATAGAGGTGCTCTAATCACAAGAGTAGGTTGTTCTTTTGGAGATTAACACTCTCCATTAGAAGAGGATATAACAAAGAAGGTTATGGAGCTCTTAGAGGTACATATAACAACAAATATGGCTACAATGGAAATAACAACAACTATCAAGGAGGTTATAAAGGAAGGAGAGACTACAACAACTACAATGATGATCAATCACAAGAAGACCATTCATGAACATGACTATGAAAGAAGGTAAATCACATGGATATGTAATCTATATTGATTCTGGATTCTCAAATCTTGTAGCAAGGAATATAGCACTACTCTCAAATTTGGAGGACCCCAAGAATAAACATGAAGTGCAAATGGGAGATGACACAATGCATCTTGTTGAGAATATTGGAAATGTGAAGAAATCAAATGGTAATATGAACTTATTGAGCAGAGTACTCTATGTACTTGGCATCATCGAGAACTTGATAAGTGTAGGATATATTGTGGAATAAGGACTGCAGGTGAGGTTTACAAAGTATAGAGCCTATGTGAAGATCCATACCAAGGATTCAAGAAGATTTTCAAACGTGAAAAGATAGGTAGAATATTAACCTTTGAAATCCAAGATAGAAGGAACATAGCATTGTTCAATTATGTTACACAAACTCTATTAGAGTTAGAAGTTTGGCACAAAAGGTTAGCTTGCATTGGAGAGAGAACCTTAAAACAAATTAGTAGAGATCAAAGTGTACTTGGAATTCCAAATATCATAAAGCAACACATGATTTACAAATATAGTGCATTGATAAAAGAAACTTAACATGTTGATATATTTAGCTAGTGATGCATGTGAACACACTAGGACCATCGGGGCATGTTTTTCCCTCTTTAGGAGGTTTTTTTCCCTTGGCTTGTATATACGCCTATAACCCTGATGGGTCACTTATCTTTGTACATTGTCTTGGTAATACATTCAGTACTGTGTGTTGTGCCCCAAGCTTCTTCTTCTTTCTTGTGCTGTTTATGTGCTTCTGCAGACCTCAAACTCCAACAATTGGTATCAGAGCACATCGTTGCTTCATCTAGGGTATCGTTGAAACCCCTCTGGTTAGAGACTCTGAATCTCACAAAAATTGGTGAGCATACTTAGGGTGATTTTGGAGTTTCAACCTCCGAACGCATTGTCATAGTGCCTATGCAAGCAATTTCATCTTTTTTGCCAAACATATATACAAGTTTCTATTTGCCAATATAAGCTCCTTGACGTTTACTACATGTTTATCAAAACTCGATAGGGTAGTTCTATTCAACTTTTTGAGATACAATTATTTTTCTACATGAGGGTATTTTAGTCAATGGCCATGGTTGAAAGCAGTGATGTTTTTTGTATGTTGGATTTTGAGGATAAGTTGGATGCTACCAATTACCCATTATGGGCTTATATGATGGGTCATGTATTGGTTGCAAAAGGAGTGTGGAATATTGTGCAGGGTGTTGAAAAACATCCTATTACACCTGCAAATACAATTGCTAAAGGTGATCTAGATGGTGTTGAAGATGGTGATATTCTTCAGGTTCCTATTCATGTTGCGCTTCCCATTGCACCTATTGTAGAGGAAATTTCTTGGGATGGAAAAGATGCTCAAGCACATGCATTGATAGCCTTGTGAGTCAAACGTGCCATTATTCCTCACACTTGCTCCTGCATAATCGCAAAGGATGCTTATGATACACTTACGACTTTATACCAGGCAAGGAATGAGGCTCGTGTTGCTTATCTCCTAAAACAGTTGGAGAGTGAGCACATGAATGAAGGAGATTCCATGGAGAATTTTTCGACAAAGATCAAAGATTTGAAGGAGCAGTTGATTTGTGCTGATGAAGCCTTCCTTGACAGTTCACTTATGCATATAGTTCTAAATGGTCCTCCAGATTCATATTAGGGTTTTGCTTCTACTCTTTGATTGATGATGAAAGGCAATCCAAATGCTTAACATTTGAGGAGTTAGTTTTTGCTTTGTTGCAGAAAGATCAGTCTAGGTAGAATAGGTCCATTATGTGTGTTGTAGATCAATCTTTCTTGGCTACTTAGAAGGGCAAAGGTAAATAAAGCTCATCTACTAGTAAGCAAAAATCTACTAATTCTTCACAGTCAAAGAAGGATGACAAAGATAAGAAGAAAACAGAAAAGTAGAAATTGTTTTGCAAATATTGTAAAGGAAATGATCATCTCATAAAGAGTTGTCCAAAACTAGCTACAAAAAGGCAAAGAAAAAAGAGGCTGGAATGGTTGTTGTAGAAGCCTCTACACCCAAATTAGAGTCTGCAAATCTTGTGTAGAATGAAGAATGGACATTTACTACTGTTTGCAGTTATGACCCATCTTCTCATGAAGAATGTATGTCTGCAGTAGACTCAGATGTTTGGTACTTTGACAGTGGGGCAACCAAACATATTACCTCGAAGTGCAGTTTCTTCACTTCACTTGAGCTTGCCCCTATAAGGAATACTATCACATGCACCAACAAATCCTCTTACCTTGTCATGGGAGTTGGTAAGATCATTCTGACTATTGTTGATAGTAGTTCTTTTACACTGTTGGTAAGATCATTCTGACTATTGTTGATAGTAGTTCTTTTACATTTGTGCCAAGGATCAAGAAAAATCTGTTATGAGTTTCGGCATTAACCAAGATTGGCTTGGTTGTGAAATTTGTTGATGACAGATGTACGATTCATGACCTATCAAATGGCAACATCGTTATTGCTTTTGGCATTTTATGTTGTGGGTTGTATAAGCTCATAGATTATGCAAAATGTCTGAATGGTTCAACATGTGCAGTTCAAGATTCTCAAGCTATATCACATGCAAAGCTTTGGTGTGCACACTTTGGTCATCTGAATTTTGCTAGTTTGCTACACCGGTAGAAATCTGAAATGGTGTACTCTCTGCCCAAATTTGAGGCACCTGGTAAACATGTCTATGAAGGCTGTATTTTGGGCAAAATGCAACATTCCTCCTCCCCAAAAGATGGTTCAGTATGAGCTACTCACAAATTGTAGCTTGTTAATAGTGATGTTTGTGATCCTATGCAAACACCCTCTTTTGGGAACTATCTTCACTTCATCACTTTCATTGATGATTTTTCCATGCATGGTGGGTATATCCATTGAAAGAAAATTCTGAAGTGTTTATGTGCTTCAAATAGTTTGTGGTTTTGGCAAAAAATCTATTAGCATGTAAAATGGGTACCCTCTATGATGGGGGAAGTATCTCAACCCCTAAGCAACGATGAAGCGCGAATGACCTACACAGGTATCCTTCTTTGACCTCTGCACACCAAAAATGCTCTTACTCACAGCTTATGCAGAGAACTCCAGTGAGCTTTTGTAGACCTGTAGTAGACACCAAGGGCTTTCCAACAAAACAAATTTCACTTGAAATGGATGCTTACACAAAGAGAAACAATGTCTACAACATGAGCTAGTTGAATGCTCACAACTGCTAGTCAAGCAGAGACCTCACTTCACTCCAGCAAACTTTTCTCAGAGATTATACAGAGAATGAATCTCAAACTTGAGTAAAATTTAGAGCACTCTAATAGCTACCCAATGACACCAAAATCATAGAAAATGGATACATAGAGAAGGAGAACCAGCCCTTACAAGAGAGAGCAAAATATTTCCAACAGAGCCTACACAAAGAGAGAGATATCAATCACACAACTTCACTAAAATGAATGTTGCTCCCAGCTTACTCAGAGAATGCTCCAGAGAATTGGCAAGCATAAAATAGACTCTTATAGCTATCCAATGAGACAAGAATTACATCAAATGGATACCATATGAGGGAGAACCAATGCTAACAACTCAGGGGTAGAGAGTTGCAACACTGCCTGCGCACACACATAGATATGCCTACTAAAAGAAAACAAACAAGCAAGCAAGGGGGTTGCTTAAGCAAGGGGCTTGCTTATCACAACTCCAGCACTTAGTGCTCACTTTACATGAGCTAAAACTCCAAGAAGATGGCCCCAAAAGAAGTCGGGATACATGCTCCTTTTATAGTGAGAGGTGTGTCCCTAAAATCTAGGAACTACCTTTCCAAATCAGCCTCCTAACTTGGAGGAATTAGTTGAGATGACTTGGGGAGTGGTTGAGTGACTTTTCTTGATGGAATCTCGTGGCTTTTGGCTTCCTTTGATTGCTCTACATGTCCATAAAAGATTCACCACGAATTTTTTAGCTTGAAGCTTGACTTTTAACACTCCCCCTCAAGCTTCAATTCTTCATCCTCATCCAAGCTCCTTCATGTTGATGCATTGCTTGAATTTTGAAATCTTCATCCCATCCAAAGCCTTTGTAAACATGTCCGCAACTTGGTCCTTGGTACCAATATGATGTACTGAAACTTCCTTGGATATCACCTTTTCCCTTATGAAGTGATAGTGCACTTCAATATGCTTGGTTCTAGCATGATAAACAGGGTTCGATGCTAGATGAATGCTACTCATGTTGTCACAAAAAAATTGGATATGTGTCAACCTGCAAATTAAGCTCCATAAATAACTTCTTAATCCACATTAGCTCACATGTGACTTGAGCCAAAGCTCTATACTCAGCCTCGGTGGAAGATAATGCCACCGTGGGTTGCTTCTTTGAAATCCATGAGATGATCTTGCTACCTAGCATGACTAGGTAACCACTTGTACTCCTTCTATCTTCCTTCGAACCGGCCCAATCGGCATCGGAATAAGCTTTGACCTGCATATCATCATCAAATGAGTAGAACAATCCTTCATTTATAGTGGCTTTGAGATATCGCAACATTCTTCTTGCAGCTTGCAAGTGTGTAGTCCTTGGACTATGCATAAATTGTGATAACACTCCAACTCCATATGCTATGTCGGGCCTGGTTATTGTGGCATAATTGAAAGAGCCTACAATAGATCGATACAAAGTTACATCCTCTAATGGCTCTCCATCAATGGAGCTTAGCTTTACATTAACTTCCATGGGATTTGAAATAGGCTTGCAATGTAGCATCCCAAACCTCTCAAGTAGGTCTAGAATATACTTCCTTTGTATGAGCATAATACCTTCTTCTTTGTATACAACTTCAATGCCAAGAAAATACCTAAGATCTCCAAGATCAGAGATCCTAAACTCCTTTCCAAGCTTTGCCTTGATCTCCTCAATGCCCTTTGTATCATTACCTGTAATGATAAGATCATCTACATACACACACATGTAGACCACAAGTTCTCCTCTTTGTTTGATGAAGAGAGATGGATCCGCCTTGCATTGATTGTAACCACATTTGATCAAATAGTCCACCAATCTTTGGTTCCAAGCCCTTGGAGCTTGCTTTAGGCCATAAAGTGCCTTCTTCAACCTACAAACATGATGTGGAAACTCTTTATGAACAAAACCTAGTGGTTGCTCCATGTATACCTCTTCTTCCAAGTCTCCATTGAGAAAGGCATTCTTGATATCCAATTGGAAGAGCTTCCATCCTTTGCTAGCAGCCATTGCAATGAGTGTCCTAATGGTGCTCATCTTTGCCACGGGGCTGAATGTCTCTTCAAAGTCCACTCCATAGGTTTGTGCAAAACCCTTGGCCACCAATCTTGCTTTGAACCTAGAAATAGATCCATCTGAATTCCTCTTTACTTTATACACCCACTTATTACCTATTACCTTCATGTTCTCCTTCTTGGGCACTAGAGTCCATGTTTTATTTTCCTCAAGTGCGTCGATCTCTTCTTGCATTGCCTCTTTCCATTCGGTGTACCTGCTTGCATCTTCATAGCAATCGGGCTCATGATCTTCTACTACTTTGTTCATATATGCATAATGTGTTGCCATGTATGAATCATAAGTAAACCTTTGAGTTGGATACTTAACTCTAGAAGACTTCCTTTCTTCACCTTTTGGAGGAATAAACCTCCTTTGCCTTGGGAACTTGATCTCTTTCTTTGACGTGGCTTCTTTCTCCATCATGTGTCCTTCATCATCTTCAACTTCATTACCTTCTTCATCCAACTCCACCAATGTTGCTTTGCCTTTGTTGATTGATTGTGCTTCATAGCTTGATGAAGATCTCCCCCTCCATGGTGAGTTCATGCTTGAACTATCTTCATTGATGGAACACCTTGGGCCGCTTAGCTCTAGGTCGATTTGTTCTTCATCATGTCCATGCTTTTCTTCTTCATAGTCCTGCATACAATCATACTTCTTATACCAAGGGAGTAGCTCATCAAATGCTACATCCCTTGATATCCTCAAGTCCTTTGTGTTTGGGTTGAAGCACCTGTAACCTTTATGATCATTTGAATATCCTAGAAACACACACTTTTCTGCCTTTGGTTGTAGCTTGTGCCTCAATTCACTTGGCACATGTACATAACAAGTACATCCAAATATCTTCAAGTGGGAAAGATCAGGTTTCTTACCATAATAGGCTTGATATGGTGTCAAGCCATGGATCCCTGAGGTAGGAGCCCTATTCATTAGATACACGGCGGTATTTGCTGCATCACTCCAAAACATGTTAGGTACATTCATCTCATTAAGCATTGCTCTAGCGATCTCGGCAATGTATTCTTTCTGTCTGCTACTCCATTTTGTTGGGGTGTGTACCTGCATGTTACTTGCCTCTTGATGCCTTGATCCATTAAGAAATCAGAAAACTCATTTGAGAAATATTCTCCCCCTCCATCGGACCTTAGCTTCTTGATATATGTACCTGTTTCCTTCTCTACCATTGCCTTGAATGCTTTGAAACATGTAAACACATCTGATTTGTTTTTGATGAAATAAACCCAAACCATCCTTGTGCAATCATCTATAAAAGTGACAAAGTACTTGTTACCTCCAATGGATTGCTCTTTCGTTGGTCCCCACACATCTGTATGTATCAACTCCAATGGATGTTGGCTTATGTAGCCACTCTTCTTGAATGGAAGTCTCGCTTGCTTCCCTAGTTGACAAGATTCACATAAATGCTTCATACCTTGTCCTTGAAAGTTGGGAAGACCTTCAACAAGCCTCTTGAATTGCATTTCCTTCATTCTTTGTATGTTGATGTGACCTATCCTCTTGTGCCACAAGTCCAACTCCGAAATCCTCTTGTTTCCATATGTGAAGTAGACATGTTGAGTAGAATGAGAATTTACCTCCAAAGTGAAGAGTCTCCCTTGCTTCTTTCCTCTTGCTATGACCTTGTAACCTTGCTTAGGGTTCTCCACAAAGCATCCACCTTTGTTGAACCTTACTTGATAGCCTCTTTCAACCATTTGCCCAACGGACACCAAGTTCTTTGTGATGGTAGGTACATGCAAGACATCCTTGAGACATCTTCCTTCCTCCTTGTCATCCAAAGCTACATCTCCAACATGGGAGATCTCATGGGCTGTATCATCACCTGTTTCTACATGTCCTTTACCTTTGGGAACGTGTAGATTAGTAAACCAAGAAGCATTGCAACTCATATGGTTGCTACATCCACTATCAATATACCAAGTGTTATCTACTTTGCTTGAATTCCCATTCATGTGCATCATCAAGAGATTGTCATTTTCTGAACTTGTAGAAGCATAATTACCTTGGCCTTTGTATGAAGAACCTTGATTATAGTTCCTTTGGTTTCCTCCTTGGTAGCAATCTCTAGCATAGTGGCCAAACTTGCCACATATGTAACATCCTTCGCCATCTTGATTCCTGTTTTGTTGATGTCGTCCTCCTCTTCCTCTTGATCTTCCTCTCCCTCTTTGTGATGAGGTGCCTTGGTCATGTCCTTGATTTCTTGAGTGGCCTTGCCTTCCTCCAAACCTTCCTTTGCCCCTTCCTTGTCCTTGTCTTCCTTTGCCCCTTTGATTACCTGCATAGAAAACTTGTGCATCTTTGCTTTTAGTTGAACTTCCACCTATGTTCATTTCTTCGGTGACCATGAGAGCAACCAATTGCTCAAAATCGGGAAGATTATCCCTTACATAAACTGAAGTGGTAAAGGGCTTCCACTTCTCATCATCTCTCAAACCATTGAGAGTATAAGCCACAAGATCGTCATCGTCTACGTGGCTTCCAATGGATCCCAATGCATCTGATAACTCCTTGACCTTAAGTATGTAGTCATTTATGCTACTCCCTGAGCTCTTCCTAAGGTTGTTGAGCTCATTCTTGAGTTGGATCTTCCTTGCTTTGGTGCTTGTTGAATAAAGCCTTTCAAGTGTCTCCCATACCTTCATGCTTGAATCCAGGTCTTGGATATGGCCGATCATGCTATTGCTAATGTGTTGGGAAAGAATAAAGATAACCCTCTTGTCTCTTTCATTCCATTCCCTAAAGGCCCTTCTCTGGTCATTGGTTGGATTCTCATCCAACCTAGGTCTTGGTTCACTTCCACTAATCAACCCCCAAAGGCCCTTGCCCATAAGATAGTTGGAGACCCTAAATCTCCATGGTTGATAGTTACCTTTGTCTAGCTTTTCAATTTGAGTGTTGAAGTCTCCCATATCTAGTCTTTGATACTTGACCTAGCCCTTGGCTAATGCTCCAATGTGTGTAAAATGAAAATGAGGCTCTGAGGTTACCTCAATCCAAAGCTTTCCTTAGATGGACACCTTGTGCTCTTGCAAATTTGAGTAGAATAGCTCCCCCTTGATGTGAGCTACCTCCAAGAAGCTTTTGTTGATGCAAATCTTGAACCACCAACTCCAAGAGGTCTTCTTGCTTGTATGTGATACCTCCAAGATGCCCAAATGCTCTGATACCACTGATGGGGGAAGTATCTCAACCCCTAAGCAACGATGAAGCGCGAATGACCTCCACAGGTATCCTTCTTTGACCTCTGCACACCAAAAATGCTCTTACTCACAGCTTATGCAGAGAACTCCAGTGAGCTTTTGTAGACCTGTAGTAGACACCAAGGGATTTCCAACAAAACAAATTTCACTTGAAATGGATGCTTACACAAAGAGAAACAATGTCTACAACATGAGCTAGTTGAATGCTCACAACTGCTAGTCAAGCAGAGACCTCACTTCACTCCAGCAAACTTTTCTCAGAGATTATACAGAGAATGAATCTCAAACTTGAGTAAACTTTAGAGCACTCTAATAGCTACCCAATGACACCAAAATCATAGCAAATGAATACATAGAGAAGGAGAACCAGCCCTTACAAGAGAGAGCAAAATATTTCCAACAGAGCCTACACAAAGAGAGAGATATCAATCACACAACTTCACTAAAATGAATGTTGCTCCCAGCTTACTCAGAGAATGCTCCAGAGAATTGGCAAGCATAAAATAGACTCTTATAGCTATCCAATGAGACAAGAATTACATCAAATGGATACCATATGAGGGAGAACCAATGCTAACAACTCAGGGGTAGAGAGTTGCAACACTGCCTGCGCACACACATAGATATGCCTACTAAAAGAAAACAAACAAGCAAGCAAGGGGGTTGCTTAAGCAAGGGGCTTGCTTATCACAACTCCAGCACTTAGTGCTCACTTTACATGAGCTAAAACTCCAAGAAGATGGCCCCAAAAGAAGTCGGGATACATGCTCCTTTTATAGTGAGAGGTGTGCCCCTAAAATCTAGGAACTACCTTTCCAAATCAGCCTCCTAACTTGGAGGAATTAGTTGAGATGAATTGGGGAGTGGTTGAGTGACTTTTCTTGATGGAATCTCGTGGCTTTTGGCTTCCTTTGATTGCTCCACATGTCCATAAAAGATTCACCACGAATTTTTTAGCTTGAAGCTTGACTTTTAACACTCTATTCTAATCAAGCAGGGGAATATATGTCTATTGATTTTAATCTAGGAACCACATATGGATGCAAAAAAAAAAGAATAAGTATCTCAAAGGGAGAATCAATGAAGTATTATTTTATTCTTACATATTTTATATAGATATAAAGATATTTTTTGATGTAGATTAGGAAGGATCAAGAGATGATAGGAGAAGTACCTCTAGTTATCTTTCATTTATAAGTTCTAAACTCATATTGTGGTCATAAAAAAAGCAATATATTGTTGATATTTCATCTATAGAAGTTTAATATAAAGGACTGGCTAATGCTACTCAAGAAGCTGTGTGGAATAAGATACTATATGTTGATTTCGAAATCAAGACTTCAACTCTTCATATATTCAATGATAATATGAATTCTTTACATCTTACAACAAATCCTATTTACCATGCAAGGAACAAAAATATTGAGGTCCACTACCACTTTGTTAAGGAATATGCCACAAGAAAAGAAATTGATCTTTAATATATCTCGACTCAACAACAATGTGTAGACATGAGACCAAGGCATTGGATGCAGTAAAGCTAAGCAGGTTCAAATCAATGTTTGGATTTAGGAGATTCCAAAAGAATGCATAGACAAGCATCTTAGGCTTGAGGGCAGATATTGGTCCATACCACAAGCCTAAGAGCATGACCATATAATTGGAACTCTATGACTTATGCAGATGATATGTATAACGAAGAGCCCCATCCTTAGAACACATTCTAAAAGAACTTCCATTTAGTTCACTTTTCTGTATATATATATATATATATATATATATATATATATATATATATATATATATATATATATATATATATATATATATATATAGAGAGAGAGAGAGAGAGAGAGAGAGAGAGAGAGAGAGAGAGAGAGAGAGAGAGAGAGAGAGAGAGAGAGAGAGAGAGAGAGAGAGAGAGAGAGAGAGAGAGAGAGAGAGAGAGAGAGAGAGAGAGAGAGAGAGAGAGAGAGAGAGAGAGAGAGAGAGAGAGAGAGAGAGAGAGAGAGAGAGAGAGAGAGAGAGAGAGAGAGAGAGAGAGAGAGAGAGAGAGAGAGAGAGAGAGAGAGAGAGAGAGAGAGAGAGAGAGAGAGAGAGAGAGAGAGAGAGAGAGAGAGAGAGAGAGAGAGAGAGAGAGAGAGCGTGTGTGTATTCGAATTTTAGAGCTAGGATTTAAGAACTTCTAATTTCTAGCATTTTCGTACTTTTCATTGAACAATCATTGTATGTATTCATGGATACTTGCATTAGTTTAGGTCAAGGACATAAATTCAAGTTTGAACAAACCATTTGCTAGAAGTGCTAAAGGTGGTCCAAAAATGGTACTTCAGGTAAAGATACTCAAAGAGTGGATTGCAGCTATCGTATACAACACTTACCTATCTGACATCATTTGGGGCATAAAATTGCACACCCTAATAAAAAAAAAAATAAATTCACTACTTTTATGAATTAGAGGAAAAGCTATTAAAAATAAAAAAACACATCAATTAAACCGCAAAAACCTAATGGCCACTATATTAGAAAGTCCGTGAAAAAAATAATCTTTAGAATTAGAGATTTTTGGTAAAGTAAATGCGTAAACCTACTTTGGAAATTTCACATTCGGATTTACATATATATTCGTTTTATGCTAGAACAAATTAAATCACCTATGCAGCTCACTTACCAAGAGCTAGATCATTTCGTATAGTTTCTATTTACATGGAATCAATGTATGTTTTTGGTAGTGGAAATTAAATTTTGTGGTTCAAAAAGTAAAATTGTATAGCTATGATAAGAAAAAAACAATAGATTCTATATTCTCTTATGTCAAAAAGGAAGGAAAATCTTGCTAATGTAGCTATATGAGATAAAATCTATGCGATTAGAGGCGAGAACATTATAGTCTAATTTTTTCTATTTTGAGTGCTATGATCCATATCAAAGAACATGGATTTTAGCAATTAACATTAAAGAAGTAGATCTTTCCAACCACACCTACAATCACATAGAACATGGAATCCATTCATCTTTATCATAATTATACATTTTACTATATTAAACTATAAATTCTATTTCCTTGACAACAAACATAGAATGATTCCATCATCACATAAGCTAAGGAATATTAACTAGCTCCTCATGAGGAGCTAAAATGGTGATCACAACATAAGAATATCAACAACATAAAACCATGAAGACCTATCATGGTCACCAATGAGGTAAATTTGATCACCATAATCTGCTTCCTTGAATAGAGCTGATCCATTTTCAATTATTCCATTTGAAATATAGATAGATAGAGAGATGGACAAATAACCATTACTGAACAATAGATTTTTCACAATACCTAGTAATTCGAAATGAAGGATAAAGGGAGAACAAGAGTTTTATTTGAATGTATTTTTGCCGAATGAAGGATAAAGGGAGAACAAGAGTTTTATTTGAATGTTTAAAGATGGTGCCTTTAGCTCCAAAGTTTGTGAAGCAGTTTGAAGTCATCTATAAAATAGGAGAAAAAAGTTCACCTAATGGATGCAAAGGCTTAGATATCAAAGATGGAAAAATATTTGATATCAAAGATCTAAAAAATATTTTGTTGTTTTACGTACTGCCATTCACTCTTTTCTTTCCCTCTCTATTGTTTTAGGTAATGCCCTTATCCCGTAGGCTCTTCAAGGATCTTCAATTATATTTCTACATGACTATTGATCACTTTATTGCATTTCTTAAGTTTGCTATATGTATTAAAGGTTAAATGAATAAATTTTGAAATTGATCTATGTATTAAAGGTTAAATGAACATACATACATACATACATACAACATACATACATACATACATACATACATACATACAACATACATACATACATACATAATACATGTATTTTCTTTTTCACCATCATTGTGATAAATGACTAACATAATCTCATCTTTATTGGATTTGTTGATTTCTTCCATTTACTATGTTGTTAAAGTTGTGTTATCACAAATGAAATCGTATGTGGATGGATAAGCATTGATTTCTAGTAGTTCTCCCTCTTAATTGTTTGAGAATTACCACATAGATCATTATCTTTATCATTATGTATAACATTCTAGTGATATGGTAGACTGATTCTCTCTCTCTCTTTGATGTCGATATGTAAACATTTGATGATGAACTATCATTGAGATTTTCTTCCGACTTTGGAAGAGTAATGGTGTCCAACAATGGATGACATCTAGATTTAACATAAATGACTTTCTACCAAAGATGAGCATTAATATTAAAAAAAAATGCTTGTTCTATATATATATATATATATATATATATATATATATATATATATATATATATATATATATATATATATATATATATATATATATATATATATATATATATATATATATATATATATATATATATATATATATATATGAAGAATATAGGGCTCTTTTGTAGATCGCATTATATTCGAGGAATCCAACACCCAAAACTCAAATGATCCCCTCCTCATTGTGACATTATTTCCCTTATACTCATGTCGAAAACCAATCACCTTTTAAAAAAAGAAATCAAGATATATAATCCAAAATTAGTATTATGTATACTTAAAACAATAATGGATCCTAATATGTAAAATATAATTTTTTTTCACCAATTTGAAGATATAATAAGATATTTCTAGATGCTAAGGACAACTCCTATGTAACCAAATTCACCATCTATAATGTTCATGTCTTTTGAAATTGCACACGATAATTTCTTGAAACAAGAAACAATACTAGAATGAATAACTTTGATTGTGGTATGTTGTCCATAGGCCCACATATTATGTACATCTGGACCTATAGCAATAAATAAATTATTAAAAGAAAAACAAAAACAAATATATGGACAAGACATGAATATAAATTAAAAAAAACCATTTGTTTCACCCCCCATCATTAAATCTTTCTAGTCACTTGAAATCATCTGACTATCACTACTAGAAATAGGGGGGCATAGTGACGCCCCCAATGAAAAAAAAGCGGGTCTCATCGCTTATGCAATGCTAGCATTGCATAAGTGACAAGACTTTTTTTATAAAAAAAACATCATTCGTTGCATAAGTGATGCTACAAATGTGCATCACAAGGAGCGTTGCTGATCAGTGATGCTCTTACGGACATTGGCGAACTGCTTGCGATGCTTAAGTATCACATACTCGACCTCCTGATATTTCAGAGCGTCGCATAAGCAACGCTTTGGAATGCTAAAAAAATTTTTTGATTTCTCCCGACACATTTGTGCCAGGATTAGGGGGAGGGAGAGAGAGAGAGAGAGAGAGAGAGAGAGAGAGAGAGAGAGAGAGAGAGAGAGAGAGAGAGAGAGAGAGAGAGAGAGAGAGAGAGAGAGAGAGAGAGAGAGAGAGAGAGAGAGAGAGAGAGAGAGAGAGAGAGAGAGAGAGAGAGAGAGAGAGAGAGAGAGAGAGAGAGAGAGAGAGAGAGAGAGAGAGAGAGAGAGAGAGAGAGAGAGAGAGAGAGAGAGAGAGAGAGAGAGAGAGAGATCGACCCTATACACACACACATACACACACACATACATACATAGACACATACACACTTACACACACACACACACAAACACACATCCACACACATTTCCACACAGACATACACATGCATACACACATATATATACACATACACACTTATATGCACACAGATACACATACACAGATAGATACACACACATACATATAGACACATACACATACACACACATAGACACACACACACACATACACACATACACACATACACACATACACACATACACACATACACACATACACACGTACACACATACACACACACACATACACACATAGACACACACACATACATACATAGACACATACATAGACACATACACACTTACACACACACACACAAACACACATCCACACACATTTCCACACACACATACATGTGCATACACACATATATATACACATACACATGTATATGCACACAAACACACATACACATATAGATACACACACATACACACATAGACACATACACACACATACACACACACATTTACACACACACACATATACACACTAATTTACACACACACATATACACACTAATTTACACACATACATACACATGCATACACACACATACATAGACACATGCATACACACATAGACACACACACACATACACACATAGACACACACACACACACACATACACACATACACACATACACACATACACACATACACACATACACACATACACACATACACACATACACACATACACACATACACACATACACACATACACACATACACACATACACACATACACACATACACACATACATAGACACATACACACTTACACACACACACATCCACACACACACACATCCACACACATTTACACACACATACACATGCATACATACACATATATATAGATACACATGTATATACACACATAGACACACACATACACACATAGACACACACACATACACACATAGACACACACACACATAGACACACACACATACACACACACATAGACACATACAAACACATATATGAATACACACACACACACACGTAGAGAGACATACACAGACACATATATGCATACACACACACATGTAGAGAGACATACAAAGACACCTACACATACATGCATACATAATGCATATGCATATGCATACATACATACTTACATGCATACACTCACATACACACACATGCATACATATGCATACATAATGCACATGCATATGCATACATACATGCTTACATGCATACACACACATACACACATACACACATACACACATACACATACACACATAGACAAATACACACATAGACACAAACACACATATACACACATGCTCATGCATACTCACACACATACACACACATACACACACATATGCATACACACACATAGAGAGACATACACACACATACACATACATACACATACATACATACATAATGCATATGCATATGCATACATACATACTTACATGCATACACACACATATGCATACATAATGCACATGCATATGCATATATACATGCATACACATACACACATAGACACATTCACACATAAACACACTTAGACACATATACACACACATATACACAGATTTACACACACATACACATGCACACACACACATACACACATACACACATACACACATACACACATACACACATACACACATACACACATACACACATACACACATACACACATACACACATACACACATACACACATACACACATACACACATACACACATACACACATACACACATACACACATACACACATACACACATACACACATACACACATACACACATACACACATACACACATACACACATACACACATACACACATACACACATACACACATACACACATACACACATACACACATACACACACATACACACATACACACACACACATACACACATAGACACATACACACAAAATGCATATGCATATGCATACATACATACTTACATGCATACACACGTGCACACACACACATATGCATACTTAATGCACATGCATATGCATATGCATACATACATGCATACACATACACACATAGACACATACACACACATAGACACATAGACACTTACACACACACATATCCAGACACATTTACACACACACATACACATGCATACAAACACATATATATAGATACACATGTATATACACACATAGACACACACACATACACACATAGACATGCACACATGTATACACACATACACACTTAGACACATACACACACATATATGCATACACACACTCACACACGTAGAGAGACATACACACACATACACATACATGCATACATATGCATACACACACACACACGTGTAGAGAGACATACACACACATACACATACATGCATACATATGCATACACACACACACGTAGAGAGACATACACACACATACACATACATGCATACATAATGCATATGCATATGCATACATACATACTTACATGCATACACACAAATACACACACACAAATACACACACACATGCATACATATGCATACATAATGCACATGCATATGCATACATAATGCACATGCATATGCATACATACATGCTTACATGCATACACACACATACACATACATACATAGACACACAGACACATAGACACACACACACACATACACATACATACACATATATATATATGCATACACATATATAGAGAGACATACACACACATGCATACATATGCATACATATGCATACATAATGCATATGCATATGCATACATACATATTTACATGCATACAGACATATACACACATGCATACATATGCATACATATGCATACATAATGCACATGCATATGCATAGA
Organism: Ceratopteris richardii; assembly: GCA_020310875.1. Classification (NCBI taxonomy): domain Eukaryota; kingdom Viridiplantae; phylum Streptophyta; class Polypodiopsida; order Polypodiales; family Pteridaceae; genus Ceratopteris; species Ceratopteris richardii. The sequence goes on from CM035444.1 coordinate 26,334,300, forward strand.
TACATGCTTACATGCATACACATACACACATACACACACATAGACACATACACACACAGACACATACAGAGACATACACACATATACATACATACACACACATATACACATAGATTTACACACACACATACACATGCATACACACAGACATACACACATAGACACACATACACTTACACACATAGACACACACACACACATACACACATAGACACACACACACACTTACACACTTAAATAGACACACTTACACATGCACACACACAGACATACACACATACACACATAGACACACACACACATAGACACACACACATATACACATACACACTTACACACACACATAGATACACACATACATATATAAACACACACATACACACATAGGCACATGCACACTTACACACATATACACATCCACACACATTTACACACACACATACACATGCATATAGACACACACACACATGGACACACACACACATACACACACACATGGACACATACACACACACATGGACACATACACACACACATGGACACATACACACACATATATGCATAGACACACACATAGAGACATACACACACATATATGCATACACACATAGAGACACATACACACACATGCATGCATGTGCATACATAATGCATATGCATATGCATACATACATACTTACATGCATACACACACATACACACACATACATACACATACATACATTTGCATACATAATGCAAATGCATATGCATACATACATGCTTACATGCATACACACGCTCACATATACACCTACATACACATATACACACATACATATGTACACATACATACGTACACATACATACGTACACATACATATGTACACATACATATGTACACATACATATGTACACATACATATGTACACATACATATGTACACATACATATGTACACATACATATGTACACATACATATGTACACATACATATGTACACATACATATGTACACATACATATATTGATTTCTAACCCATTTTGTTTTATATGTACATGTATTATGATCCTAGTAGAGAGAGAAGGTGAAACTCACTCTCATAAAAATTCTTATGAGAGCAAGAGTTTTGCCTAATACTTTAGGGATCATCATGCATGAGTACTCAGAGATGCCTGATGATGAGCTGGATTTTATGATCTAGATGCTTACCCAACGATCAGAGGAGGGCTCTTCTACAACCCCACACGCAGGAAGACAACTATCTACTCATAGGTATGTTTTTTTTTCACAAATTTTCTTAATGATATTATAACACATATTTTTATTTATTTTTATCTATCTATTTTCAGGACACTTATACCACCTCTAGATCATGACAGCAGAGTAGAGGTGCCTATGAGGACATGCATAGGCACCTTAGGGCTAGAGTGCGATATAGAGCCAGAGAGGAATATAGTGTATATAGGGAATGGATTGGATTTCAAGAGAAGAATGCCAGCATGATGTGACTCTTACCTGCGCCTTGTCCACTTGCAGTGGAAGTAAGTATAAATTTTACATAAATATTGAAATACATATCTTATGTTTTATTTACATGATTTTTTTAATTTTTGTAGTGAGCATGATGAGAGAGATAAAAAATATGTACTTAGTTCACTTGAGACAAAGTTTGGGACAGGATGGTTGCATAAGTGGTGTCTAAAAGAGATGCGAACACTTATGGCTCATCGTTGTGATAATGCACGGTACACATTGCTTTTATGTATATATATGTGGATATGAGTATGGGTGTTTATGTATGTATGTATGTATGTATGTATATGAGAGAGAGAGAGAAAAGAGTGTGACTAGAGGTACAGATAGACGCATACACACATATACATCATACATGTACATTTACACACATATACACATACATGCACATTTATACATACACACACATACATGCACATTTTTACACACACATACACATGCATGCAGTTACACACATATAATGAATACACACATAGACACATACACATACTCACATACACATACAGATATGTAATCATATGTACACACACATAGACTCACATAATCATATTTACATACATATATACACATACACATGCATACACACACACACACAACACATGCATACATACATATAGATACACACACATACACACACATACACACACATACACACACATGCATATGCACATATATATACACATACATACACACACATGCATATATATATATATATATATATATATATATATATATATATATATATATATATATATATATATATATATATATATATATATATATATATATATATATATATATATATATATGCCTATATGCACACATGTATACATTTACACATAGACACATATACATATATACATGTACACATAACATATACATGCCTACATGCACATATGTATACTTATACATGCATACACAATTATAAACACTTGCATATATTACACAAATGCATATGCATATATACACGTGTGCATACTAACACATGCATACATATATCACACACATGCACACACATACATATACATGAAACACATATATGTGCATATTAACACATGTATACATAGACCACACATGAATGCACACACATATGCATACATACATGAGAAAAATTTGCTCCTCGAAGATAAAGCTATATATAAAATAATTAGGCATACTCCCAAGCTTCATGTTCTAACTTAAAAGAACATGATTTCATCTCTCTAGTAGAATTCATCGATATTCTAGTTGAATAAAGAAGAATCTATTATATGATATCCATTCAAATGATTCAAGTTATTGATTGATAACTAGAGTAGACTTTACTATCTAACCTGCTCATATGTTTTCATTATTACCATCATTTTGGTAAGACATCAATATAGTCTCATCTTCATTATCCTTATTGATTTCATTTATTTCTTCTATTGTTAAATCTATGTTCTCATGAATCACATCATCTATTGATGGATTAATATTCATTTTTGGTAATTCCTCTTCATCATCAGTAGAATCAACATGTAGAGTATTATCCTCTTCATCAAAAAGATTAGTATCATTGTCATGTACAATGATTCTAATTTCTCTTTCAGATGTTGATGTATCAATATCTAATGGTGAATCATCAAGAGGACTTTCTTCGATCTCTAACAATAAACTGTTCAAACAATGACCTACCTCTAGGTTGAACATGAATGACTTGCCACCAAGGATGAGCATCTAGGTTTCTATAAAAAAATGCATGTTCAATATGCCTAAGAAGAATATATGGTTCTTTAATAGATTGCATTACCTTGGAAGAATCAATTGCCCAAAACCCAGATAATTCTTTTCTCAATGTGGAATTACTACCTTTATACTCGGCTCGAAACCACTAAACCTTCAAAATGACCTATCAAAATATATAAAAACAAAAAACTATTATTAGGTGCTTAAAAAAATAATAAACTCTATCATAAAAAATATAAACTTTTTTCTACCTGTTTGAATGTACGAAATGATATTTCGTAGATACTGACAACAGTTCCCACGTAACCAAGCTCACCATCTATAAGGTTCGTGTCTTTTGAGCTAGCACATGATAGTTGCTTGAAAAAAGCAACAATACTAGAATCCTCTGTTTTACGTAAAGAATCAATGGTTTTGATTCTAATATGCTGTCCAAAAGCCCACATATTAGTGAACATTCGAGCCTGCAAAAGAAAGTAAATTAGTAAAGAGAAACTAATATACATATATGAAAAAAACAAAATATTATTAAAATAAAATTACCTTTCGTTCACAACCTATCATTAACTCTCTCTGCTCATCTCAGATTTCTTCATTATTTGCGTTGGCCTGTTGCAAACGACTATATAGCCAATCCATGAAAGAAGATATATTTGTAATCTCATTATTATCGAGATTACGTCTATATCTTTTATTTCTTCGTCTTTTACTTCGGAGATTTTGAAGTTCCTATTCATACTCGCTAAGGAATGCTTGCATGCATTCGTTATTATATGCTACAAAAGTAGAAACATCATTGTTTTCTTGAAATGTAAATAAAAATGGAGCTCCTTACGTGATAATACCCCATCTGCTATTTTTGAAGAAGACTCGTTGGTCCATGCACATGGAGCTTCTTCATGAACTCTTTCAAGGTACTCACTAACATAGTACATGCACTCTTCAAGCATCCAACCCTTTGCCATGGATCCTTCTGGTTTTGCTCTTTGTCGCACATAACCTTTTAATATTCCCATAAATCGCTCAACCCAAAACATCCATCGAGTGTTGAAAACACTTGCAATCTCTATTTCATCTACAAAATGGACTAATAAGTGAACCTAAATATCAAAAAATGAAGCAGGAAGCTCTTTCTCCGTCAAACATAGTAGCTCTTTGCATTCATGTTTTTTTTGTGGGATCGAGTTTTTGTCAATCTCTTTTGATGTAATCCACCTATACATATCATGAAAAAAATTATAAAGAAGTTAATTAAAAAATAAAAGATATCAAATATTCATATATATTAAATATAAAAGTATCATAATTACCTTATAAGCGATCCAAGACGATAGATCACATTCAAAAATTTATGCCAATCATGGGTCTTTAAACCAGATAAGATCTTATTATCCATAGTAAACATGTTCTGGAAAGATGCTCCATATCCTGTAGGAGTCCAAATCAATTGAATCCTATTGTTGATAGTTTGTATGTCTTTTGTTGTAAGTACCCAAGAAGCAGGTGCATAAGTCATTTCTTGTCGATGTCTATCAAAAAATGGGTCCAACTTTGGTTTTGAGTTTTGATCCTTCAAATCATTCCTTGATGCTATGGTATCTTTTAGTCCAAGAAGATGCTGCCATAATGAATAACCAATATTCTTGAATATATGCATAGGATCAAGAAGACGACATACTTTTAACTCTTTCCAATACTCCAAAGAATACCATATTGATATCTTCTCTACGAGTGCCAATTTCCCTTTACCTCTGTTCACATACTCATTATCTTCATCATCACTGAAGATTTCTGATTCTGGATCTATCACAGATCCATCTGTCCATTTTATATATCAATCCATAGGCCTCATAGGTTCTGGACACTGACCTGTTTCAAGCTTTCCATTAAAATGTATCACTTCTCTATTAGATCTTAATGGACGATCATCATGCAAGAATCATCGATGTCGAAGATAAATATTTTGGTTGAGATTCTTACTATAGACTGATCTCAACCAATCATCACAATATGGACAAGATTTTTAACCCTTAGTAGATATTCCTGCATCATGAAATCGATAAAAATATAATTAGATTAACTCACATTTATATGTATGCATATTGAAAAAAAAAATTACATCAATACTTGAACAAACACTATATCTTGGAAAATCGTGAATAGTCCAAGCCACGATACCACGAACCGTAATATATCTTTCGTTGATGCTTTTCGATACATCAATGACATTAATAGCTCTCCATAACTCTTGGAGATCGTCAAGGAGAGGAGCAAGATATATATTCATATCTTTAACTTATCTTTTTCTTGGGATTAAAAGTGAAATCATTAAATGTTTCTTTTTAATGCTAGGATATGGTAGAAGATTGTAGTTTATGACTACCACTGACCATGTTGACCATTTACTGGATTTCATGGAGAGTGGATTAACCCCATCTAATGTAACTCCTAACTTTAGATTCTGTGGATTTTGTGCAAAATCAGGCCATGTAGAATCAATATGTTGAAAAGCAACACTATCATGAGGAATTCTGATTATTCTATCAGAACTTTTATGATGATGTCCCCATGTCAAAAGCTTTGATAATTCGGGGCTTTGAAACATATGTCTAATCCGTGGAGCCAATGGAAAATGTCTCAATACCTTTTTTTGGGATTTTACCTTCTACGTCCTTATATCGAGGAGACTGCCATTTTGGACATGTCAAAGAGTCTGCATATTCACCTCTATATAAAATACAATCATTTGGACATGCATGCATACATTGATAATCTATACCAAGATTGTTGATTATCTTCTTCATTTCATCATGTGAGATAGGAAGAATATTCTGACTTGGTAAAAAATTTTCAGATAATAACCTGTAAGTTCATGAAAATAAGACATATTAATAAAAATAAATAAATAAATAAATAAATAAATAAATAAATAAATAAATAAATAAATAAATAAATAAATTAAAAAAAAAAAAATATATATATGTGTGTGTGTATGCATATAATTTTATGTATGTGTATGCTTATGTGTATGTGTATGTGGATGTGTATATGTATGTGCATGTGTATACATATGCATATGTGTATATGTATGTATGTGTGCATGTGTTTTATATGTGTATACATATGTTTATATATGTATGCGTATGTGTATGCATATATGTATGTGTATATATGTGTATGTATGTATGTATGTAGTGTATGTATGTATGAATGTGTATGTATGTATGTATATGTATGTATGCATGTGTAGCTGTGTATATTTGATTTCTTTTTTTTTTTGTTTATTGTGGTTTGCAGACTTTTATATCTAGACCACTGAATTGTTTGGTTGTCTCCCATTTTATAGTCAATTTATTACCTGCCTTGCTAACTAAGACTTACATATTTGTTTACAAGGATTAAGTATCAATTAACTATGGATGTGTTAGGTTGTTTGGAAAATATTCTTACCGTAGCTAATGGACACTTTGTGTCCGCCCATCCTTTAAAATGATTCTTCCATACTTCAAAATCTTCAAGGTAAATTTACTTCTCCTATTTTTCAAACGGCTTAATACATCCATAGCAAACTCATACTTAATATTTGTATGCAAAGTTCATAAAAGAGTTAGTAGCGTAGGTATTAGGTCGACTAGAATAGGAGAAGCAGATGTGTTAGGAAGATTCTAAAGGTTGGGTGGACAAAATATCTTCATTCGATACAGGTATGTATAATTTTACTTTACTGTCATAACATGTGTATGTGCATATGTGTGTGTGTATGTTTATATGTGTATATACATTCATGTATAGATATGTGTATGTCTATGTATGCATGTATTTATATTTATACATTTATGCATGTATATATATAAATAGATAGAAAATTAAAAGTTATACCTCAATAGTGTCAAAACAGATACATTACTCCATCCAAAACGATTTTGAAGATTGAGAATAAGTAATCTGGCACTTAGTCGTGTCAAACAACTTCCTTCATGTACATGCTTTAGACATTCCTCTCGAAGATATGTCTCATTTTTTGAAATATCAATGCTCTCACTATCATTTTGATACCAGTTCTCAATAAAATCTGCCATGCCATCATCTTCCTCATTATCGCACAAATCTTGTACTTTATCTTCTTTTGAATATAGGTCTTTTGTAATAAAGTAAGTCTATGATCCAAGGGTCTGGCCGGTTCAGACAGATCTGAAATTAGACACCGTTTGGTCATCCGTGTGTATGACCAAAGATCTCGAGTTTAGACTTACTAGGAGGTCTTGTGCTCTTGTGAACAAGTGATCCACTTAGCTTAGTGGTTAAGTCTCAAGGATGTGAAGGAGGAGGTCTTGGGTTCAATCCCCATGGGAGACATGGGGAGAGTATTTTGCCCAAAGAGATCTAGAGCCTTCTAGAAGCATCCACTTGAGTTAACTCGAGTTAACTGGGACACTTGGCGCACATGTAGTTACATGGCTAACACTTGGATGGTTAGTATCCACCTGCCCAAGAAGGCAGTCCCCTGGACAAAGCTCTATATAGAGGCATTTGGTTGGGAGGAGAGTCATCTCTCTAGTATGTGGTGGTCGTAATCCTTGTTCTCTAATCCTTGTTCTCTTGCATTGGTATCAGAGCTCAAGGTTGAGCTTCCATGGAGACCTTCTGATGTCTTCATCGTCTTCACCTTTGTAGAAATCTTCGATCAGCCTCTCGTAGATGTCTTTTTGAAGGCATCCGCTTTTCTTTCTCGGAGTTCTGGCAAAAGAGGGGCTTATTATTTCAAAACCATACCTCTACAGCTCAGACGGGTTTCGAACCGTAGACCTCAGGAATCCCCTCCCATCGTCTAACCAAGAAGGAGCTTCGTTTTGGTGCAAAACAACGTCTGCAAAGTTTTATCTCTGATAATTTGCTCGCGTGACGTCCAATCTTGGAAGGAGATGGCAAACAAGAGATTTATATTCGAACTTCCATTGGAAGGAGATAATCCCACGATGTCCTGAAGTAAAATGGTTTCTTGTACACCACGTGGATAACCAATCAAGCTGAAGCCCTTGCGCATCATAAGAAAAGGACAGAATCTTGAATCTTCAGGCAATTGGATTTATGGATTTAAACTAATGCAAGCATCAATAGATCCGTACGCTGTAGCCAATATGGTTTGGTTTTTCATTATATGAAGTACAACAAGCACTGCGATGGAAAATCTGTTTGCCGTGTATAGGAATCGAGCCTATGACGTTGATCTAGAGAGTCAGTTAAGCAGTCGCTATCGTGTTCTTCTTCAAAATTTATATAAAATGATCTATTTGCAGACGAAGCCTGTTCAGCACACGAAAAAGGCGCAGATTGTTCACTGTGCTCGATCCTACAACCTGCTGATAGACGAAGTGTTCTCCTAGTCAAGAGTCCATGCTGCTTGCGTGAATCTCACGATTTTCTCTGTATCTTATTTATATGCTGCAGAATTCGAAAACAACAGAAGGAAAAAGAATGCAGGATTCGATCCCGCCACCTATCAATAGCCATGGACGGGTCTTATCCATTACAATAGCCGGCACACTTTGAGCATTACTTCTTAAACAAAAATTTTGTTCTGTTATGCCATGCGCTGAGCAACGATGCTACCAAGACTGGTTCGGCTCTGCATGGAAGCTTAGATCTTGCTTCCTTTGCCATATCGAAAGTGCCCAACCACATGCGCGCAACCTTCTTAGGGTCCCTAATCTCAGTCGCCCAATTATACCACAGCTTCTGCTGGACTCCTTGAAACGCCTTTTCTTGGCCGGCGGCTCGGGTGAGGAAGATGATGCTGCAACAGAGCAATAGCTTTCTCTGTCGAAGCGAGATCCATACAAGCATGGAAAGATGCTTGGACGAGGATCAAGGGAAGGACGTAGCTCTATGTGGAGCTAAATATTTTCCAAATTATGTTTTCATTTTGATATCTGTTTGTTCAAATGCTTTCATTTAGGATGCATTAATTAGGAATAAAGGCATAGTCCAATTATGATTATCTCAATATGAAAGCTAATTAGAGGACTAAACGGTATTGAAATGACACAAAAGTATAAGTACTTTTCAGTTTTAGGTATGCAATTGAAACTTTTATTTCCATTCATGCACAAAAAATGAAAAGATTATTTGTGCATAAAAGAATGTTTTATGCACATCAAGTTTGCACTTGCTTGGGAAAGGTAGTTAATTCTCCAGTTCATGCACTTGAATAGTTACCTTTTGCCAGAATAGCAAGCAGGTTGTTTTTGCATGGATGTTTGTTTGCATACCTAATAAGCTTGAGATTTGCTTAAGTTTATTACACTTGCATGAACTCACATGCATTTGCACCCAAGAATGGGCATTTGCATACATGAACACACATTTGCATGCAATTAGATACATGTGCATACGCATGATCTTTTGGTAAGCAGCTGAACACGTGTACTTTCATTCATTTCTTTTTCTAACTTGACTTAGCTAGGTGGAAAAAATAGAAAATTACCTAGTTGCAAGGATCTTGACCATCATGCAACTAAGTATCTAGTCTATCTTTTCCAAAAAGTGATACATAGGTACCACTTAGTAGGAGTCTTTTTGAGGAAAAGAAAGCATGTTGAAAGTAAGATGCCAAGAAAATAGAGCTACTTTCCAATGTGCATGCTCAGTCTAAGTTTGGGAAGAAACCTAGACATTCTTAGCAACTAACGAGGATTTAGTTGTTTTTGGATGTTCATGTTCATGCACCCAAGTAGGGAAGTTTCTATTGAAACACAAACCAATTGAACTTGTAAGTTCAATAAATTTTGGAAGGTTTAATACTTTATTATTCATCAAATATTGATGAAAATAAGTAGAAGTATTGAACTTCTAGAATCCCTGGAACTCTAGTGTTCATAGATGTTAGTTTCCAGAAATGCATCTCGAGGCATGATGCAAGGGTGAAAACTTTTGAAGGAAACTTCTTGATTATATTCAAGCTAATTCAAGGCTTAAGAAAAGAAACCAAGACAAATTTTAATTGATCTTTAGGAATCAAGTAATTTCCTAAAGTCATGACAATTAATGAAATGATTCAAATTATTTTCATTTTTGAAACAATCTTAGGAAATCATGATATTTCCTAAAGACAATTTAGGAAACAAGTTCTTTCCTAAAAGATTAGCTTCAAGAGGTAAAGCCTTGAATCTTATAAAAATCAAGATTATCTTTTATAAGATTAAGTAAACAATTCCAAGCATTATTTTCTTGTGCAAAGTTTTCAAACATGGAGACTTTATTAAAGCACTTTTTTGAAGATAAGAAAAGTATGCTTGGTGGTCCTTAAGATAAGAAAAGCTTAAACAAGAGACCCTAGCAAAGAATCTTTGGAAATTAAGCTATTTCCTAAAGATAAGCTAATGAAAAAGTCCAATTAACTATTTCATTAGTCAAATGAGAATATCTTTTGGACAAGAAAAGCCTTAAGTCTTGGTCTTATCCAAAAGTCTAGAATTCCTTTTGAAGATCTTTCCAGTAAAGGAGAAAATTCCAAGATGAATCATTAGACTGGAAAGCAAAAGATTCCAAGGTGAATCATTAGCTTAGTATTACTTGATTCCTTGGAAGGAATCAAAAAGTTCTTGAAAGAAAAATCTCCCAAGATGTGAGACTAGCATCTTTCAAGAAAAGTTTTATAGCAAGTAGTTCCCAACAAATCCCTAACCACCAGGTTTGGTATTTAAGTCCAAATAAGTGATATAACCTAATGGTATATCAAAGATTCTTAGCTTTGGAATCTGAAAAGCATTAGAAAATGCTTGGAATTAAATTGAGGGAAAGATCTCTAAAATCTTGCAGGTAAGCAAAGAAGCTTAAGATAGTTTAAGAGATCTTAAAGATAAAGACTATAAGTCTTTATTTTGTCGCAAGTATCAACCAGACTTGATCAAACTTGGCCATGATTGTCCAAAGAATGTGCGACTAGAACTACTCTCTAGATTGCCCAAGTATTGGCAGTAAAATTCCGTTAGGAATGATTCACTCAAGTTCCATTTATTGAATGGAAAATTATGAAAAAAAAAAAGTAAGCTGTTCCAAGTCTGAACAGAGTGAAGTAATTCCAAGAATGTAGTCTGCAACCGTGCAAACGGTACTTAAGTCTGTGGAAGGTAAAACATAAACATTTGCCTATCCTCAAAGGGATTTTGGTACAAATCCAGAAAGCATGAGCGGATGCTTAGACTTAAGCAGTCGAGAGATTCTAGTAAAAAGTCCTGGCCAGGATAGGTACCTAAAAGCATTAGTAGAAAGGAATCTAAAGACAAAAGCTCTTGTCGCTACAAAATTGGTCAAGAATAACCAATTGAACTTGAATTTGAGAAATTCAAGAACTTGGAATTGTGATTGGTTTTCATTTGAAAACCCTAGCAAAAAAGATTGGAGATATTCTATTAAAGGTTTTCAAGTTCCCAAGGTTAAGCACAAGATCGTGAAGCGATCATGTCAAGGGATTAAAACCTAGAATATCAAGATAGAGATAGTGCCTGAGACTACGAAATTCTTGTCAAGAATTAAAGCTAGAAGGTTCTCTATCAAGAGATGTTGTAGACTTTAGGATAAAATTCACTCACACGTCAATGTGAGTATAAAATAGGGTGGTATGGGACACCAAATTTTATACTCAGATTGATGTAGGAAAGATGGTATGGGACGTCGGACCGTGAGATGATGATTATCTTTTAGTCTTCGTTTGGATCTTGAAGTTCGGTTTGATCTTCAAGGGAATTAAAACTTCAAAGAAGGAGTTTAAATTCATGAAGAATCTCAAGATACTTCAAGACGACTTCAAGATCAAGGAAACTGAAAATATGAAGTAAGTAACTTCCAAGATTTTCTTAAAACACTTCAAGCTTAAGTGTTATTGATCAGAGATATTTGATAAATTTATGAAAGAAGTTGGACTTTGATTTTGAGTTGATCTTTTCAACTAAAGATTTAATTGACTAAGTCAAGCATCAAGTTCCTAGTGTAACTTGGTAAATTCACTCTTCTGACTCAAAGAAATGCACAAGAATTGCATTCACGATCAGGAGTCAATAAGACTGAATGTGATCTGAACTTAGTCTCAAGTGAAGCATTATTTGAATACCAAACTCATCGACAGAACCTCAGTGGGTCGACACACTGATGTTGGTTGCCACACTAGTATCTTGTGGTTGGATGATGTTTTTGATTTGTTTTGAATCTTTTTGAGAATCCAGCTTATTTCTCTTAAAGATAAAGACAATGCTTCAATACCTTGTTGAAATAGATCGTTGAGAAGTTAAAGTCCTGAGTCAACTAGACTTTGACTCATAGCACGTTTATGTATGTTTGAAGTTTGAATTGGTTGTACAGAGTTTTAGTTATTTCTTTTTGCTTTCCAAATCTTTTGGAATTGGCCCAGATATGGTATCTGATTCCTTTTGCAAAAGACCAGGGTTAGCCGGTTAGAATAAAATAACTAACTTGAACATCCTAGATAGATGTTAGGTACAAGAATCTTTTCAATCTTCAAAAGAAAATAAGTCTAAGTGGACTTATTTATTTGAGTTTGCTTCAAGTTATAGCATAAATGATTTCCTAGAGTCCAGTATACTCTAGAATAAAGAAGTTAGGAATTGCTCATTAGATTGACAATTCCCAAGAACTTTCAGTTAAAGTCTTTGAGAAAAGTGTCCTAAGTTGGAAAAATACTTTTGCATGGTGGAAAATCACATAAAGACCAAGTAAAAATCTTCATAATATCATCATATTGTGATTGCACAATAGCCATCCATTTTTTTTAATTTTGCGCTTTATCAAAAGAAATTGGCTAATTCTCATCGCAAAGACTAGAGAAATTCATTGCATAAAAATTTGATGCAAAGGCATCACTATGAAATCCTCAACTAGTACTAGGTACATGAAAGTAAGGGTGAATTTCATCTTCCACAAAAACAACATCACAACTAAAATGAATTCCTTTATTCTTTGCATGATACAGAGGATAGCCTTTGGGTTTAGAAATGTACCCAAAGAGAAGAGATATATACATAATGTTGATGATAATAAGAATATAGAAATATAATTTTTCACAGATTGTTTATATGCTCGAATGTAATGAGCCAATAGAGATACACTACAAGGAATACAGGCACATAGTAATGGTTAACGCGACACAATTTCTTCGCTATAAAATTGCATAAAGCATCGCAAGAAGCGTCGAGCATGGAACATCGGTTAAACGATGAAATACGACATTTTTATCGACATGTGGCACGACGAGATATGCGATACTCACATTGAGCATCACTAAAGCGACGATTTAAAAAAATGTCGCATAAGCGATGCTAATTTGCATTGCATAAGCGATGGTAATTAACGTCGCTTATGGGATGCTAATTGGAGGGGCCTTTACGATGCCTTAGCATCGCTTACATGATTATTTTTTTACGAAAAAAATTAAAATGTTGGAGGCTCTTTGATCAGTATCTTCACACATCTGATCGAAGAGCTCTCCAACATTCGCAATTCTGCTTTGCTTACGAGCTGAAACAATCGCTTGTAGAATTGTTGTTTTGTCTAATCTCTATCTTATTGTCTCTCTCCGTCTCTCTACCTCTTTCTCTCTTTGAATTATCTCTCTCTCTCTCTCTTGTAGGTTATTCAAGAAGCTAACCAAGAAAAAAATATGGCTAACTATTGTAAGTACAATTTCCATTCTTTGGCTTCTATATATGCCTATTGCCCTAATGGGTTACTTATCTTTGTACATTCTGGTGGTAATACATTCAGTATTGTGTGTTGTGCTCCAAGCTTCTTCTCCTTCCTTGTGCTGTTCACGTGCTTTCGCAGATGTCTAACTCCAACAATTGGTATGAGAGCAGGTCGCGACTTCATCTAGGGCATCGTCAAAACCCCTTTCGTCATAGTCTTAGAATCACATGACATTTGGTGAGCATACTCAAGGTGATTAAGGGATCAAAACGGCTTTGCTTTGTGGTGTCAAAATCACGATCTAAGCTCGTTTCGGCCTCCAAATGCACTATTACAATGCTTGTGCATGCTTCTTCATTTTTTGTGCTAAAGATATATACATGTCTCTATTCACCAGTATAAGCATCTCAAAGTCTACTATAGGTTTAGCAAAACTCTTCAAGGTAGTTGTGTTCAACTTCTTTAGATATAGTCATTTTTTTGCATCAAGATATTTTAGTCAATGGTCATGGCTGAAAGCAGTGATGTATTTTGTATGTTGGCTGTTGAGGATAAGTTGGATGGTACGAATTACCCATTATGAGCTTATATGATGCATCATGTATTGGTGACAAAAGGAATGTGGAATATTGTGCAGGGTGTTGAAAAATGTTCTATTACACTTGCAAATACAAGTACTGAAGCTGATGCTGATGGCATCGAAGATGGTGATATTATGCAGATTCCTGTTCGTGTTGCGATTCTTGTTGCACCTACTACAAAGAAAATTCATTGGGATGGCAGAGATGCTTAGGCACATGCATTGATAGCGTTGCTTGTCAAACGTGCCATTATTCCTCACATTCGCTCTTGCAGAATTGCTAAGGATGCTTGGGATACACTTACCACATTGTACCATGCTAGGAATGAGGCTCGTATTGCTTACCTCCGAAAACAATTGGAGAGTGAGCATATGAATGAAGATAATTCTATGGACATTTTTCTGACAAAGATTAATGATTTGAAGGAAGAGTTGATTTCTGTTGATGTCCTTCCTTACAATTCACTTATGCAGGCTATTCTGAATGGTCTTCCCGACTCATATAAGAGTTTTGCTTCTACTCTTTGTTTGATGATGAAAGGCAATCCAAATGCCTTAACATTTGAAGAGTTAGTTTCTGTTCTACTATAGGAAGATCAATCTAGACAGAACAAGTCTATTATGTGTGTTGTAGATCAAGCTTTCTTGGCTAGTAAGAAGGGCAAAGGTAAATGGATCTCATCTACTAGTAAACAAAAATCTACAAATGCTGCACATTCAAAGAAGGAAGAAAAAGATGAGAAGACATTAGAAAAGCAGAAAATGTTTTGCAAATACTTTAAAGCAAATGATCATTTCATTATGAGCTGTCCAAAACTGGCTGCTAAAGAGCTAAAGAAGAAAGAAGCAAAGAAGAAAGAGGCCGGAATGGTTGTTGCAGAGGCCTCTACATTGAAAACAAAGTCTACTAATCTTGTGCAAAATGAAGAATGGGCATTTACTACTGTTTGTAGTTTTGACCCATCTTCTCATGAGTAGTGTATGTCTACAGTAGATTCAGATGTTTGATATTTTGATAGTGGGGCAACCAAACATATTACCTTGCAGCACAACTTCTTCACTTCACTCGAGCCTGCCCCTAAAGGGAATACTGTCACATGCGCCAACACTTCCTCTTATCCTGTCATTGGAGTTGGTAAGATCATTCTGAATACTGCTGATGGTAGTTCTTTCACTTTGTCAGATGCTTTATTTGTGCCAGGGATCACGAATCTGTTATTAGTTTTGGCTTTAGCCAAGATTGGCTTGGTTGTGAAATTTGTTGATGATAGGTGTATAGTTCATGATCTGTCAAATGGCGACATGATTATTGCTTCTAACATTTTATGTAGTGGGTTGTATAAGCTCATAGATTATGAAAAATCCGTGAATGATTTAGCATGTGCAGTACATGATTCTCAGGATATGTTAGATGCAAAGCTTTGGCATGCATGCTTTGGTTGTCTGAATTTTGCTAGTTTGCTACACCTGCAGAAATCTGAAATGGTGTCCTCTTTGCCCAAACTTGAGGTACCCCCGGATAAACATGTCTGTGAAGGTTATTTTGGGCAAAATTCAGCGTTCCTCCTTTCCTATGCAGATGCCCTCTTTTGGAAATCATCTTTACTTCATGAATTTCATCGATGAATTCCAATCATGCATGGGTATATCCATTGAAGGGAAACTCCGAAGTGTTTGTGTGCTTCAAACAATTTTTGGTTTTGGCTGAAAATTTGCCAGCATGTAAAATGGGCACCCTCCATTTTGATCGAGGGGGGGAATATATGTCTTCTAAGTTTAATGCATTTCTTGCTGAATGTGAGATAAAACATTAGTGTACAATGCCCTATACACCTCAACAAAATGGAGTTGTTGAACGGAAGAACAAGTCACTCATGGAGATGGCGAGGTGTATGGTCAAGAGTCAGGCTTTACCAGATAGTTTCTGGCTTGAGGCTGTCATGTGTGCAAGATATGTACTTAATAGGTGTCCCACTAAAGTACTATAGTTTATCACTCCATATGAGGTGTGACATGGTCGCAAGCCATTTATTGCGCATCTGCATGTTTTTGGATGTCTGGCATATGCATTAGTGCGTGAACAACATTGTATGACATTGGATGATAAAGTAGTAAAATGTATTTTTGTTGGATACAGTTATGAAAGCAAAGGCTATCGTCTGTATCATCCAAAAAATAAACATATTTTGATTAGCCGTGATGTTGTTTTTGTTGAAGATGCTATTCAACCTTTACTTTCATGTACAAAGGAGACATCTCTTAGCTCCAAAGACATGTATGATACTTGGTTGCCTCTTTTTATAGGTGGATAGCCTAGTGCTAGTCGTATTGAGGCAAATTCTCAACCTTTACAGGTTTCATGAGATGATGCAGATCATTACATTTCTGATGTAGATTTGCATGATGCACTTGTTGATGAGAGAGCTGATATTGAGGAGGCAAAAACTATGCCAAAATGGCTAGTGCAGACTTTGCATGATAGCAAATTAGATGCACCTCTATCATACCGTACTCATTCAGGATCTCATAGTGCCTCTTTTGCATCAGATTTCTATGCTATTGTTGGAGTTAGACATCTACGAAAGCAGCGAATAACACAAGGAAGAAGAAGAAGCTTGGAGCACAACACACAATACTAAATGTATTACTAGAGAATGTACAAAGATAAGTAGCCCATTAGGGCAATAGGCATATATACAAGTTGGGGAAAAAAACCTCCTAAAGAGGGAAAAAAGTGACCCGACGGTCCTAGTGTGTTCACACACATCACTACCTAAATATATCAACGAATCCCCCCTAGGAGTGATGCGATGAACAAGGAGCTGGCACTCATGTATAAGCAAGTGCCAAGCTATGTGGAAATCACTCCACAAAAGGAAGTAAGCCCAAAGCTTTGCGGAAAGCTTCAAACTTCTCCCTAGGTAGAGCCTTCGTGAAAAGGTCTGCAATGTTCTCGTACGTGGGAACATATGCCAAGCTGATCTCCCTAGCAGAGAACCTCTCCCTGACATAGTGATAATGCACCTCAATGTTCTTAGTGCGAGCATGGAACATAGGGTTCCTCGCAACTACCAATGCACTCTGACTGTTAGTGAAGATGGTGGTGGCAAAAGTCTAACCAACACCCAAATCAGCCATAAGGCGTCTAAGCCACACACACTCAATAGTCGTTGTGAAAGCTGCCCTATACTCAGCCTCACAACTGGAAGTGGCCACAGTAGGCTGCTTCTTTCTCAACCAAGATATACATGAGCTACCAAGCATGAAGCAAGAGCCACTAGTGGACACACGAGTGGCATTGCAAACAACCCAATCAGAGTCTGAAAAAGCATGCAAATCTGGCGGTAGTGATTCCCCCTTGGGATAAAACAACCCAAGTAGCCGAGTACCACTCAAATAGCGAAAGACGTGCTTGACTGCCTGCCAATGCTTGAATCCTGAGCAATGCATAAACCTGCTCATCTGTGAGACAACAAACTGAATATCTGGCCGAGTAATGCATAAGTAAATCAAGCATCCAACAGCCTATTGATAGAGAACAACATCAAATGCATCCCTAGCATCATGAAGACTCAATCGTAAACCTGTCTCCATAGGAGTGGCAATAGGCTTACAGTCTTCAAGGCCAAAACATTGCAATAATGTGTCAATATATTTTGTTTGACACAAAGCCATTCCACCATCAACTTTCATAAACTCGATGCCCAAATAGTGATGCAAATGCCCGAGAGGTAATAGATGAGGAGAAAATATTTAGTCATTTATCAATATAATCAAAGTAGATGGTAAGTGGGAAGCATTCACCACTGCCAAGTACCTATACATGGACAAAGTACCATATCTTAGCACACTCATGGGAGAAATCTTCACCAACAAAGCCATGCTTATAAACAATGCTAAAGACAAAGGGAAGAAATATGATGAAGAAGCAAGCAATCTTAAGCTAACTTTGCATGTTGAGGGAAAAGTTCAAGAGGAAGATATAGAGGAGGTAAACAAGGCAAGATGAGCTCTCAAAGCTTCTCATCTTTTTCCATATGTGGACCTACAAATCATATCCTTGAACATTGCTTCAAGAATCCAAGTAACCAGAGAGGAAGAGGATATAAGAGAGAAGGTTATGGAGCTCTTAGAGGTACATATAACAACAAATATGGCTACAATGGAAATAATAACTTCAACAACAACTATCAAGGAGGTTATAAAGGAAGGAGAGACTACAACAACTACAATGATGATCAATCACAAGAAGACCATTCATGAACATGACTATGAAAGAAGGTAAATCACATGGATATGTATTCTATATTGATTTTGGATGCTCAAATCTTGTAGCAAGGAATATAGCACTACTCTCAAATTTGGAAGACCCCAAGAATAAGCATGAAGTGCAAATGGGAGATGACACAAGGCATCCTATTGAGAATATTGGAAATGTGAAGAAATCAAATGGTTATATGAACTTATTGAGAAAAGTACTCTATGTACTTGGCATCACTGAGAACTTGATAAGTGTAGGACAAATTGTGGAATAAGGACTTTAAGTGAGGTTTACAAAGTATAGAGCCTATGTGAAGATCCATACCAAGGATTCAAGAAGTTTTTCAAACATGAAAAGATAGGTAGAATATTCACCTTTGAAATCCAAGATAGAAGGAACATAGCATTGTTCAATTATGTTACACAAACTTTATGAGAGTTAGAAGTTTCGCACAAAAGGTTAGCTTGCATTGGAGAGAGGACCTTAAAAGAAATTAGCAGAGATCAAAGTGTACTTGGAATACCAAATATCATAAAGCAATGCATGATTTACAAATATAGTGCATTGATAAAACAAGTTAACATGTTGATCTATTTAGCTAGTGATGCATGTGAACACACTAGGCCCGTCGGGGCATGTTTTTCCCTCTTTAGGAAGTTTTTTTTGATTGGCTTGTACATATGCGTATAACCCTAATAGGTCACTTATCTTTGTACATTTTCTTGTTAATACATTCAGTATTATGTGTTGTGCTCCAAGCTTCTTCTTCTTCCTTGTGCTGTTTACGTACTTCTGCAGACCTCAAACTCCAACGATTGGTATCAGAGCAGGTCGCTGCTTCATCTAGGGCATTGTTGATAGCCCTTTGGTAAGAGACTCAAAACTCATAAAAATTGGTGAGCATACTCAGGGCAATTAGGAGTTTCAACTTCCGAACGCACTGTCATAGTGCTTATGTAAGCAATTTCATCTTTTTGTGCCGAAGATATATACAAGTTTCTATTTGCTAGTATAAGCTCCTTGAGGTTTACTACAAGTTTATATGAACTCAACAAGGTAGTTCTGTTCAACTTTTTGAGATACAATTATTTTTCTACATCAGGGTATTTTAGTCAGTGGCCATGGCTAAAAGTAGTGATGTTTTCTGTATGTTGGCTTTTGAGGATAAGTTGGATGCTACCAATTACCCATTATGGGCTTATATGATGCGTCATGTATTGGTTGCAAAAGGATTGTGGAATATTGTGCAGGGTGTTAAAAAACATCCTATTACACCTGCAAATACAGTTGTTGAAGGTGATGTAGATGGTGATATTCTTCAGGTTCCTATTCATGTTGCACTTCCCATTGCACCTATTGTAGAGAAAATTTCTTGGGATGGAAAAGATGCTCAGGCACATGCATTGATAGCCTTGTCAGTCATGTGAAGAGATGGATAGGTATGTGCTTGAAGATGAAGAGGTGTTGCAAAATCCTTGATCTACACCAGCCAAATGAACTCCACGAGTATATGGTTGGCCCTTTTAGCTTGCCAATGGATGTATTAGACAACCTATGTACCTTGGAAGATCACTCACAAAAAGATAGATCAAAACAAATAAGTTGGAGTTAGCTCAGAGGTGAAGAACTTCCTATTCTTGGTTCATACACCTGTCCAGTGTTTTGCATAATTCTCTGAGCACAACATCAATTAACTTAATTACTCTTAGGGAAGTCTAGGTAGCTTAAAGAGCTAACTTTCAAGAGTAATCTCATAAAAAATAATAAACCACACACTGAGAATGAGTTTTGACAAGTGATGACATCATCCCGATTTTCACGACCTGCTACAGTTTGAGACCAATGAGCAGAAAAATGAACATAACTCAAAATGTAGGAATCCAATTATTATGAAAATTTGTATGGTTATACTAGATAGTAAGCGGAATCCAACAAGCATTAAATCACTGAATTTGGGTAAGTAACAACTGCGAAATGGCTCTCACAAGGTGAGTGAAAAAGCCGGTACCTGACAGAGAAGTGAAGATGAACAGACCCTGTTGACTTCAAATGAACATAACTGAAGATTGCAACATCCAAAGGACATGAAAATTTGTGAGCATATAGTAGACTTATAGAGATAACTTTACCAAGTTAAATTACTGAGAATGATGCACCAAGCTCAGAGAAAACAATCTCTACAATCTGACTGAGAAAACTGAGAGTAATGGCAGTGAGTAGTACACTTCACAAGAACATGGACATATGAACTCAAATAATCATGAAAATGAAAGTACATTGGTTGTAGAATACAATGACTTACTGATACATATGTGTGCCTTGTAATCACACCTTGATATGGCATAAAGCTCAGCTCTTGGAGGTCTTCACATAGGTCTCTCTAACCACGACTAAAACTGCCATCTATTTATAGTTGAGTTTGGGAGGCTAACTTCCCTCAATCACTCTCCAATCAATCAGTGATTGATTTGATTCTCTACCTACCACAAATCACGAATTCGTGGTGCCTCTTTCCATTCTTGATCAAGTGGACTCAACCACTTAAGATTCTTTTACTTTTACATTAAGTAAACTCTTCAAAAGTTACAAGAGGTAGTTCATAAGTGAACTTTAAATAGTCTTCATTTTGAAGCTTCTTCTAAGACTTTGTGAGACTCAAGCCAATACTTAGGCTTGTCATAGACTTGCTCCAACAGCTCCCCCTCAAGCCAAGTATGCTTGAGGTCTTCAATCTTCCAAGGTTACCTACAAACCAATCATAGCCTTGAATTTGCAAAGCTTTGTACCATCCAATGCTTTGGTTAGAATATCTGCACATTGTTGATGAGTGGACACATATGATATTTGAATCTCTTTGCTTAGAACCTTTTCTCGTACATAGTGATAATGAACTTCAATATGTTTAGTCCTTGCATGAAAAATAGGATTAGCAGCCAAATGAATAGAACTCATATTGTCACAAAAAATAGTTGGAGTTCCAAACTCCAATCCAAGATCTTTGAATAATGTCTTCATCCACATAGCTTCCTGAGTAGCTATGGCAAGACCTCTATATTCAGCTTCAGTAGAAGAGAGAACAACTGTGGGTTGCTTCTTAGATGACCATGAAATAAGCTTTGAACCTGCAAAGGTAAGATAACCTGAAGTGCTCCTTCTATCTTCTTTGGAGCCAGCCCAATCTGCATCAGAAAATAGCTTCAAACCTAAATCAGATACATAAGGATAATAAAGTCCTTCATTTATGGTTCCTTTGAGGTAGTTGAGAATCCTTTTGGCAGCATCCATATGTGGTTTCCTTGGTGTGTGCATAAATTGACTTAGCACACTCACACTGTAACATATATCCACTCTTGTCAATGTGGCATAGTTGAGACTACCCACTAGACTTTGATATGATGTGATGTCCTCTATGAGTTCACCTTCATGTGAGCTCAATTTGTGATTGACCTCCATTGGAGTACCTGCAATCTTACAATCTTGCATCTTGAATTTTTCCAACATGTCCTTAATGTACTTTCTTTGAGTGAGAAACAAACCATGATCTTTGTAGACAACTTCCAAACCTAGGAAGTAGGTAAGTGAACCCAAATCACTTATCTTGAACTCTTCTCTCATCTGATCTTTGATCTTCTTCATACCATCTGCATCATTTCCTGTCAATATAATATCATCTACATATACACATAGGTAGATGACCTCAGAGTTACTCTTTTTAATAAAGAGTGAAGGATCTGCCTTGCTTGGTTGAAAGCCTTTGTCCTGCAAGAATGAAACAAGCCTCAAATTCCAAGCTCTTGGAGCTTGCTTGAGACCATACAATGCTTTGTTAAGTTTACACACATAATCAGGATAAACTTGATTCTCAAAACCAGGTGGTTGTGCCATATATACCTCTTTTGTTATCCAACCATTCAAGAATGCATTCTTTACATCTACTTGAAGTATCTTCCAATTCTTGGAAGAGGCAATACTAAGCAAAACCCTAATAGTAGGCATCTTTGCCACAGGAGAGAAGGTCTCCTCATAATCAATTCCCTGAGTTTGTGCAAAGACTTTTGCTACAAGCCTTGCCTTATACCTGTTAATGGAACCATCAGAATTCTTCTTGAGTTTATAGACCCATCTTGAGCCTATTACCTTCATGGATGAAGTCTTGGGCACCAAATCCCAAGTGTTGTTTTCCTCAAGTGCTTCAATCTCTTCCTTCATTGCATGCTTCCAGTCGGTTTTTGCTTTGACCTCTTCAAATGATGATGGCTCCTCTTGGTTTATATCCTGTGCTATGTAGATAGAATGTTTAGTTACTAATGAGGTGTCAAACCCATACCTTTCTGTTTTTTTCTTTTCCCTCATAGATCTTCTTAGGCCATGATGTGATGATTCTGCCTCATGTCCAAGTTCTTGCAATTTTGCTTTACCTTTAGACTTCCATGCTTTGATCTTTTCCATATGAGATTCTTCATCATCCTCTGAGGTGTCTTGTTCTTCAATCTTTGGTTGTTCTCTACCAAGCTTTGGAAAATCTTCTTCAAGATTATATGGTAAATTGACCTTCCTGCATGAATCTTCATACCATGAATTGTTCTCATAAAAAACTACATCTCTGCTTACCAAGAATCCTTTGATGGTAGGGTTGTATAACCTGTAGCCCTTTTGATTGTTGTCATATCCAATAAATACACACCTTTCTGCCTTTGGATCCATCTTGCCTCTAACCTGTGAAGGAACATGAGCAAAAGCAATACATCCAAAAATTTTACAATGATCTAAGCTTGGTCTTCTTCCATTCCAAGCCTCATATGGAGTCATCCCATCAAGGGATTTTGAAGGAAACCTGTCAATCAAGTAAGTGGTTGTAGATACAGCCTCAGCCCATAAGTAATTAGGTAAATGCTTTTCATTTAACATAGACCTTGCAGCTTCAACAATTGTCCTATTCCTCCTTTCTGCCACTCCATTTTGCTCAGGAGTGTACCTTGTAGTTACCTCTTTTTTGATTCTTCTTTCTTGAAGAAAAGAATCAAACTCATGGGAGAAGTATTCTCCCCCTCCATCTGACCTTAGCCTTTTTAGAGATTTACCTGTTTGATTCTCCACAAGAGCCAAATATCTTTTGAAACATGAAAAAACTTCATCTTTGTGTTTCATAAAGAATAGGATAGTCCATCTGCTGCAATCATCAATAAAGGAGACATAATACCTTGATCTAGATATTGAAGCTTCCTTGCTAGGTCCCCATACATCTGTATGAACCAACTCCAAGAGATCTCCATGCATATAACCTTTCTTCATGAATGGTAACCTGTGAGAATTTCCAAATTGACATGCACTACACTTATAAATCATATGTTGTTTTGACAAATTAGGGAGTCCAAGTACACTTTGGTCCCTGCAAATTTGCTTTAATGACCTTTCACCAATATGTGCTAACCTTTTGTGCCATACTTCCAATTCTGTGAGTGTCTGACTACCATAATTAAAGAGAGCAATGTTTCTAGTGTCCTGTAATTCAAATGTGAACAATCTACCTGTCTTTTCACCTTTTGCAATTTTTCTGAATCCTTGACTTGGATCTTCAACAAATGCTCCTGCTTTTGTGAACCTGACTTGCAACCCTTTCTCTACTATCTGCCCAACACTTATCAGATTCTTTGTAATGGTAGGGACATAGAGTACCTTACTGAGTAGGTTGATGTTTCCATCAGGTGCTTTGACATTGCCTATTTTCTCCACAGGATGTCTTGTGTCATCTCCTGTTTGTACCTCATGCTTATTCCTTGGATCTTCTAAATCTAATAGGAGTGCCACATTTCCTGCCACATGATTTGAACAACTTGAATCTATGTAGAAAACATGCTCATCAAATTTACCTTGTGGCATAGCCATGTTCATGATCAATAATGAATCCTCTTTGTTTGAGTCTTGTGTGTAGTTATTGTAGTCTCTCCTTCCTTTGTAGCCTCCTTGATAGTTTGAATGATTGTAGTTGTTGTAGTTGCCATGATAATTGTTGAACCTTCCTCTTGAGTAGCCATAACTTCCTCTATTGTATCCTCTGCCTCTTTGATTCCTGGAATTCCTAAAGCAATTTTCAGTTGTATGATTAGTTAATCCACAAATAGAACATGAGTTGGAGTTTTGGGATCTCCCCCTGCCTTGTCTACCTCCTCTTCCTCTACCTCTGCCATGTCTTCCTCTACCTGCATAGTTAGCTTGATATGTACCTGCTTCATCATCCACTTTCTTTGCCTTTCCTTTGTTATCTTTGGACTTGCTTTTATCAGTGTATAAAGCTGAAGATTGATTACCTTTAGAGCTTTCTCCATTTTTGATAAGCTTTGCCTCTTGAGTAAGTAGTTGTCCAATGAGTGTATTGAAATCAGGTACATGCATGTCCATGTACAAATCCATAGCTGTGGTGAATGCTTCCCACTTGTCATCATCCACTTTCTTTGCCTTTCCTTTGTTATCTTTGGACTTGCTTTTATCAGTGTATAAAGCTGAAGATTGATTACCTTTAGAGCTTTCTCCATTTTTGATAAGCTTTGCCTCTTGAGTAAGTAGTTGTCCAATGAGTGTATTGAAATCAGGTACATGCATGTCCATGTACAAATCCATAGCTGTGGTGAATGCTTCCCACTTGTCATATGCCTTCAAGCCATTGATGACCTGCCTTACAATTTGCTCTTCATCTATTACCTCTCCAATGCTTCCCAACTGATCTGCTATGTCCTTGAGCTTTGTGACAAAATCGGTCACATTTTGTTTGGGAGCCTTCTTGAGAGTTGTGAAATCCAGCCATAGTTGATGCTTCCTAGCTTTAGTACTTGAAGAAAAGAAAGCTTCAAGTGCATCCCACACTTCTTGAGATGTCTTACAACTTCTAATGTGAGGCAACAAAAAATCTGAGATAGAGTTGAGGAGATAAGACCTTGCAAGTGCATCCTTGGAGCACCATGTGCTCAATCTTTCTTGCTCTTCTTGTGTTGGTTGACTTTTGTTCCTGAAACTTGGTATAACTTCATCTCCAGCCACATAACCATATAAACTTCTACCTTGGAGATAAGCTTCCATTCTTAATGACCAAGCTGAGTAGTTACCTCTGTCCAATTTGTCAATTGATGAAGGAAATCCATCTGCCATGTTGTCCAACCTTGCTCTGATACCACTGTGAAGAGATGGATATGTATGTGCTTGAAGATGAAGAGGTGTTGCAAAATCCTTGATCTACACCAGCCAAATGAACTCTAGGAGTATATGGTGGGCCCTTTTAGCTTGCCAATGGATGTATTAGACACCCTATGTACCTTGGAAGATCACTCACAAAAAGATAGATCAAAACAGATAAGTTGGAGTTAGCTCAGAGGTGAAGAACTTGCTATTCTTGGTTCATACACCTGTCCAGTGTTTTGCATAATTCTTTGAGCACAGCAGCAATTAACTTAATTCCTCTTAGGGAAGTCTAGGTAGCTTAAAGAGCTAACTTTCAAGAGTAATCTCATGAAAAATAATAAACCACACACTGAGAATGAGTTTTAACAAGTGATGACATCATCCCGATTTTCACAGGCTGGTACAGTTTGAGACCAGTGAGCAGAAAAATGAACATAACTCAAAATGTAGGAATCCAATGATTATGAAAATTTGTATGATTATACTAGACAGTAAGATGAATCCAACAAGCATTAAATCACTGAATGTGGACAAGTAACCACTGAGAAATGGCTCTGACAAGGTGAGTGAAAAAGTCGGGTACCTGACAGAGAAGTGAAGATGAACAGACCCTGTTGACTTCAAATGAACATAACTGAAGATTGCAACATCCAAATGACATGAAAATTTGTGAGCATATAGTAGACTTATAGAGCTAACTTTAACAAGTTAAATTACTGAAAATGATGCACCAAGCTTAGAGAAAACAATCTCTGCAATCTGACTGAGAAAACTGAGAGTAATGGCAGTGAGTAGTACACTTCACAAGAACATGGACATATGAACTCAAATAATCATGAAAATGAAAGTACATTGCTTGTAGAATACAATGACTTACTGATACATATGTGTGCCTTGTAATCACACCTTGATATGGCATAAAGCTCAGCTCTTGGAGGTCTTCACATAGGTCTCTCTAACCACGACTAAAACTGCCATCTATTTATAGTTGAGTTTGGGAGGCTAACTTCCCTCAATCACTCTCCAATCAATCAGTGATTGATTTGATTCTCTACCTACCACAAATCACGAATTCGTGGCTCCTCTTTCCATTATTGATCAAGTGGACTCAACCACTTAAGATTCTTTTACTTTTACATTAAGTAAACTCTTCAAAAGTTACAAGAGGTAGTTCACAAGTGAACTTTAAATAGTCTTCATTTTGAAGCTTCTTCTAAGACTTTGTGAGAGTCAAGCCAGTACTTATGCTTGTCATAGACTTGCTCCAACAAGTCAAACATGCCATTATTCCTCACACTCGCTCCTGAAAAATAGCAAAGGATGGTTATGATACACTTACCACTTTATACCAGGCAATGGATGAGGCTCGTGTTGCTTACTTCCCAAAACAGTTGGAGAGTGAGCACATGAATGAAGGAGATTCCATGGAGAATTTTTTGACAAAGATCAAAGATTTGAAGGAGCACTTGATTTGTGCTAATGAAGCCTTCCTTGATGGTTCACTTGTGCATATAGTTCTAAATGGTCCTCCAGATTCATATTAGGGTTTTTCTTCTACTCTTTGATTGATGATGAAAGGCAATCTAAATGCCTTAACATTTGAGGAGTTAGTTTCTGTTACGTTGTAGAAAGATCAGCCTAGGTAAAACAGGTCCATTATGTGTGTTGTAGTTCAAGCTTTCATGGCGACTTAGAAGGGCAAAAGTAAATAGAGCTCATCTACTAGTAAGCAAAAATCTACTAATTCTGCACAATCAAAGAAGGATGACATAGATAAAAAGAAAATAGAAAATTAGAAATTGTTTTGTAAATACTGTAAAGGAAATGATCATGTCATAAAGAGTTGTCCAAAAGTAACTACAAAAAGGCAAAGAGAAAAGAGGCTGGAATGGTTGTTGCAGAAGCCTCTACACCAAAATCAGAGTCTGCAAATCTTGTGGAGAATGAAGAATGGACATTTACTACTATTTGCAGTTATGACCCATCTTCTCATGAAGAGTTTATGTTTGCAATAGACTCAGATGTTTGGTACTTTGACAGTGGGGAAACCAAACATATTACCTCAAAGTGCAGTTTCTTCACTTCACTTGAGCCTACCCCTATAGGGAATACTATCACATGCACCAACAAATCCTCTTACCTTGTAATGGGAGTTGGTAAGATCATTATGACTATTGTTGATGGTAGTTCTTTTACATTGTCGGATGCTTTATTTGTGCCAAGGATCAAGAAAAATCTGTTATGAGTTTCGGCATTAGCCAAGATTGGCTTGGTTGTGAAATTTGTTGATGACACATGTACAATTCATGATCTATCAAATGGAAACATCATTATTGCTTTTCACATTTTATGTCATGGGCTGTATAAGCTCATAGATTATGCAAAATGTCTGAATGATTCAACATGTGCAGTTCAAGATTCTCAAGCTATGTCACATGCAAAGCTTTGGCATGCACACTTTGGTCATCTCAATTTTACTAGTTTGCAATGGCTGGAGAAATTTGAAATGGTGTACTCTCTACCCAAACTTGAGGCACCTGATAAACATGTCTATGAAGGCTATATTTTGGGAAAAATGTAGCATTCCTCCTTCCCAAAAGATAGTTCTGAACTATCTTCGATTCATCACTTCCATTAATGATCTTTCCATGCATGGTTGGTATATCCATTGAAAGCAAATTCTGAAGTGTTTATGTGCTTCAAATAGTTCGTGGTTTTGGGTAAAAATATGTTAGCATGTAAAATGGGCACCCTCTATTCTAATCAAGCGGGGGAATACATGTCTATTGATTTTAATGCATTTTTGGTTGAACATGGGATAAAACATCATTGTACAGTGTTGTATACACCTCAACATAATGGAGCTATTGAAAAGAAGAAGAGGTCACTCATGGAGCTATTGAAAAGAAGACCAATCACTCCATATGAGGCTTGATATGGTCACAAGCCATCTGTTGCTCATTTGCGTGTCTTTGGTTGTCTGGCATATGCATTAGTGCCTAAAAAGCAATGTAGGAAATTGGATGATAAAGCAATGAAATGTATTTTTGTTGGGTATAGTTCTCAAAGCAAAGGCTATCCTCTGTATCATCCACAGAGTAAACTCATTTTGGTTAGTCATGATGTTGTCTTTATGGAAGATGCAAATCAAGCATTACTTTCATGTACTAAGGAGACATCAACTGTTGAGTGTGTGTGGCTCAAACGTCTTATGGCTAATTTGGGTGTTGGTCAGTCTTCTGCCACTATCATCTATACTGACAGTCAGAGTGCATTAGTATTTGGGAGGAACCCTGTGTTCCATGCTCGCACTAAGCACATTGAGGTGCACTATGATTATGTCAGGGAGAGGTTCTCTGTTGGAGAGATCAGTTTGGCATATGTGCCATCATAGGAGAACATTGCATACCTTTTCATGAAGGCTCTACCTAGGGAGAAGTTTGAAACTTTTTGCAAAGCTTTGGGCTTACTTCCATTTGTGGGTTGATTCCACGTAGCTTGGAACTTCCTTATACATGAGTGCAAGCTCCTTGTTCACCACATTACTCCCAGGGGGATTTGTTGATATATTAAGGATGCGTGTGAAAATACTAAGATCACTAGGGTACTTTTTTTCCCTCTTTAGGAGGTTTTTTCCCCCAGCTTGTATATACACCCATAACTCTAATAGGTCACTTATCTTTGTACATTCTCTTGGTAATACATTTAGTATTGTGTGTTGTGCTCTAGCCTTCTTCTTCTTCCTTGTGCTGTTTGCGTGCTTTTGGAAACCTCAATCTCTAAAATGACCATCCTTATAACCGACAAATCATAAGAATTGGAAGTTCTTTATGCCCATCTTAGAATGTGTGCCATCATCTTGAGCATTAATAATGGCCTTCACCACCTATACATGGTTTTCCTTCTTGGAATGCATCTTTTGAAGTAAATCATCATGTTCTCCCATCTTGTTTTGGGTGCCTGGGAATTCATGCCATAGGAGCTCCAATTGTTGTTCCAGCAGTACCCTGGGTAGAGGTGATTCACCAAAGTCATCCATGGTATGCATAGGGTCCATGGGTGTGTAGATGAAGAAACCCCCTTGCTAAAGATGTGAAAAGAATTTCAAGAATTCTTGAATTAAAATGGAAAGGGAAGGGTGGTTCTTTGGAATTGAAAAAGTAATAAAGATGAAAGTTATGTCAAATGTAAGTACAATGGAGTAGAGTGAACACACATGTAAATATTATAGTGGTAAAACAATTTACTTGTGAATGTGAGGTTGTGGGTTCAAGTCCTTTCTTGCTAAACAAGAGAGTCCTTATTGCCACTCCTTAATTAAGGACTGTTCGCATGTAGGCAACAACACCAATGACCTAGGGAGCCATGGGTGCCAAGGTAGCCAAAGATGACAAAGTGAACCAAAATAAAAAATAGGAATAGGAACAAGAATATGAATCACAATGGGAATTGAGTCAGGATGGGTGGATGCCAGAAGGCCTCTATAGTGATGGGCATAGGCTCTGATACCATTGTTGCAAGATCTTAGAGACATGTGTACTCAGAGAGTATGAAATATGAAAGCACACAGAAATAGAGATGTGGAATGAACAAGATAATACACAATATTGGGTGCAATCTCCTCCCCCACACACTCTATGTGTTGGCTTCAAAAAGCGAGAATGTGAGTAAAAAGTTACTCACGTTTATGGAGATCCTTAGCTTTTATTTACAAAAGTCATGTTCTTTGGTGATGCTTATCTCAACCACTATTTTTATGAATTTCTAGAAAGAACCCTCTAGGTGGGTGTTCTATTTAAAAATATACGGAAAATATAGTTTCTCTCATTTGTGTCTAGATACATCCATCCGCTCCCTCACAAACCTTCACCTAATATATAAAAAAAGAACATTAAAATCTCAATAAAACAAACTCCAGAATTAAACATTCCATAAGTGATAACAATATCTTTCATTGGTGATTATAGCAGATGGACCATATTATCTTTCATAAAGCATAGATATGAACTATTTTCTTGTTTCAAGCAATATCTTGCACTTGTAGAAAATCAAATAGGAAGAACAATGAAAAGCCTTAAGGTTTGATGGAGGGGGAGAATAATTCTCCCACAAGTTTGACTCTTTCTTACAAGAGAGAGGAACCGAAAGAGAGATTACAACAAGGTATACACCAAAGAAATATGGTGTAGCAAAAAGATGGAATAGAGCCATTGTAAAGGCAACTAGGTAAACAACTAATGAGAAGAAGTCCCCCAATTTTCTATGGGCAAAGGTATTATCCACTACCACTTACCTCATCAATAGGATACCATCAAAATCCTTGGAATGAATAAACCCTATGAAGCTTGGAATGAAAGAAGACCAGGCATGAATCATTGCAAGATATTTGGATGCATTTCATATGCACACATACCTTCACAAATCAGAGGGAGACTTCATCCCAAGGCAGAGAAATGTGTATTCATAGTCTATGATCAAAATCAAAAGGATCATAGGCTAAACAATCCTAGTACTAAAGCATTCATTATAATTCATGATGTAGTATTTGATGAGAATAAATCTTGTTTTGAAGATGATTGCAAAAGAATCAACTTGCAATATGACTTGAAGATGAATTTCCAACTCCATGAAAAGAAAATTGCACATACACTTGAAGAATTCAGTGAATCAAAGGATGACCCAAAGACACCTAGAAGGGAGATCAAGTCATGGAACTACAAGGATGAAGCCAAAGTGCAAGAATAAGAGATGTAGCGTAATCATCTCAACAAACAATCAAAAGGTCTATAAGAGAAAAGATGAAGTAAAAAAGGTATGGATATGGTACCTCAACGATCACTAAGCATTCTATTTACATGGCTCAAGTCACAAATTTTGAATAACCCTCATCATATGAGGAAGCTAAGAAGTAGCAAGAATGGAAGCATGCCATGGAGGAAGAGATTGAAGCATTGCAAGAGAACAATACTTGGGACTTAGTATGCAAGACCTCAACCATGAAGGCCATTGGATCTAGATGGATCTACAAGGTGAAAAGGAACTTTGATAGAACCATAAATAGCTACAAGGCTAGATTAGTAGCAAAGGGGTATTCTTAGATTAAAGACATTTATTATGAGGAGACCTTCTCTCCTTTAGCAAAAATGCCTAAAATCAGAAAACTCATGAGTATTACAAATTCCAAGAACTAGAAGATATACCAAATGGATGTCAAGAATGTTTTCTTGAATGGATGGATCTTAGAATAGGTATAAAAACCTCCTTGTTTTGAAGACTCGCAATATCCTCGATATGTTTTGCAAAGTAAAAAGAGCTATACATGGGTGAAAGAAAACTCCAAGAGCTTGGATCATAGACTAGTTATTTATCTACAAGACAAAGGATTCATGGTAAGCAAGGTAGATCCTTCCTTGTTTGTCACGAGACATCATGGAGAATTCATATATCTCTGTGTATATGTAGATGATATCATTATAACAAGTAATGATACTAATAAAATACGTGGAATCAAGCATCAAATGAGGGAATAGTTCAAGATAGAAGATTTGGGGCAGCTAACATACTTCCTTGCATTGGAAATCATATATACAAAGCATGGTATGTATCTCACTCATAGGAAGTACATAAAAGACATGTTTACAAATTTCAAGATGGAAAATAAAATAGTTTGCAAGCACACCAGTGGAAGTGAATTCCAAATTGAGTGCTCATGGAGAACTCATTGAAGATGTAAGAGGATAGAAAAGCCTAGTTTGAAGATCTCAATTATGTGATTGTTAGAAGAGTAGATATAAGCTATAGCATGATTGTTTTTAGTCAATTGATAAACTCACCTAGGAAACCACATATGGATGCAAAAAAAAAAAGAGTAAGTATCTCAAAGGGAGAATCAATGAAGTATTATTCTATTCTTACATATTTGATATAGATATATAGATATTATTTGATGCAGATTGGGAAGCATCAAGAGATGATAGGAGAAGTACCTCTGGTTATCTTTCATCTATAAGCTCTAAACTCATATTGTGGTCATAAAAAAAGCAACCTATTGTTGATATTTCATCTATAGATTTTTAATATAAAGGATTGGCTAATGCTACTCAAGAAGCTATGTGGAATAAGATACTATATGTTGATTTCAAAATCGAGACTTCAACTCCTCATATATTCAGTGATAATATGAGTTCTTTACATCTTACAACAAATCCTATTTACCATGCAAGTACCAAAAATATTGTATAACAAAGAGCCCCATCCTTAGAACACATTTTAAAAGAAATTCCATTTACTTCACTCTTTTGTATAAAGGTTTAAAACCCTTAAGGTTGACTAAAGGTAGATAAATGAATAAACAATCCACGAGTCCTATGTAAATTCAAAAATCGAGAAACTTTAGTTAGAAATATGATTGGAATCTTTGGTAGATTCATCAACACCTATCAACTAGAATCATGGAAAAAAGTTTAAATATAGTTCAATGAAGATGTGAGAGATAGTGACCAAGCTCACACACACTTCAAGCGTGTTGTTTGTGCTTATCTTGTAGCCATATGATTCCTCCAACACCTCCAATTATTGTATTTTACACATCAATACATATACTTGAAGTTTCATCATCTTCATAAGCTACCATGTACTACTAACTATCTACTGTTCAAGTTTGCTGATGTTTGAGAGTCATTAAAGTGAACTTATGGTCTCATTCTCCCACAAAATGCATGGATTGTGAATTTAAAATCCTTGTGAGTTTTTTAATGCAATTGTTTGATCATTGATGCTCCATGTGTAGAGATCTAATTCAATCTCTATGATTGTGTATGTGTAGTCTTCATCCAGAAACAGGATCATCTTTGTGACTTCTTAACTATATTTCTCACATATTAGTCCTAAATTCAAATCATAAATCGGAATAGAAAAGTTAACTTCACATTAGAAGTTGTGTAAAAGGGTTTTATTTAATTCATAGCTAGCTGAGAGCAG